>CM065657.1:21943799-22091299 GCA_033220385.1 Triplophysa yarkandensis | reverse complement strand
TTGAGTTGTTTTAAACCTGTATATGTTTCTTTTTTAAACCCCACTGACTACTGTAATAGAATAAAGATATTTTGAAGAATGTAGGACAACAAGCGTTGTTTACAACTATTTGGATGGTCATTTGGATGCAAGAACAATGAATAACTAGATTTTTTGGGTAAACTATCACGTAGTTTACCCATAGTAAACATAGTAAACGTAGTTTACATACGGCTTAAGAAAGTAAAGTATGGAAACTGTGATAAAATCCTTGTAACTTTCATACTCTGGTTTCAAAAGATGGCAATAGTAATAACTTTTACAATAAGGAGGCATTGGTTAACATGCTGTAAGTTTATTAGCTGCCAACTAACAATGAGCAACGATATTTCGTCTGTAATTTTTTATAGTATACACACAGTCACTGTTAGTTGTGTATTTAGTAAAGTCAGGCAATGATAAGAAATCTCCGGGTTAAAAAGAAATTTATTGGTAAATGCTGAAATGATCACGAATGAAGAAAAAACAAACATAAAGGCTATAGTAGCACATGGCAAACAACTGTAATTTTACAGTATTGTACTATTTTTTTACATCGTTCACAAAATGAGACGACATTTCAATTTATTTGACTTGTTGCCCACCTGGCGGTATATATTTTTACAGGATTTTTAATAGTGAAAAAAGCTTTTTAAGCTGCAAAAATGTATTATACACTGATAAGTACGATCCAAAATAGAAATAACATCAAATATGTTGAAAACTTCATAGGGCACATATTTTTAAAGCCTCCATACACAATAAAAAAAAAGAATTGGAGTTTAACCCCCGTTAAGATCAAGTTTCTGCCCGCAGGGACGCTGTATACACCAATATATACGGCATACCTCGAGCACGGCATACTTTTATTACCACCTTGCTGTCATATTTATTAACGTGAAGAGAGAAGGCCTTGATACTCTGCATCATAAAGATTAGAGCGTTTCCGCCCTCCACGTGTCCCAGAGTAACCGGGCTACATTAATAATGAAAGACAAAACTCAGCGATGTTATTAGCTTCTTTAAACACCGAAGACACTTCACGAGCACGGGACAAAAGATATTTCCCCTGTGCCACACAACAAGAAACAAAAGCTCAATAGTGAAGCATTGCAATCACATCCACAATTTAAGATATTGATTGGTGTTATTAAGACAGATGGAGAAAATAGATTGAATGCACGTGTAATCATCATAAAAAATGCAAATCGCCCGTGCAGCGATATTTAATCCAGTTTCAGGTTCACTCGGTTCATTTCGAAACGACACAGTCATGCTACATTTGTAAAGCATTACATGCCAGAAAAAGAAATCCAAGATGAAATGTTGTTTCAAAAACACTATTTATTATACAGGCCAGAAAAGGTGGCCCTTGCATCAGTAATGCATTTTTCTGATGGAACGGATTTCAATTATGGAGCCGCACCAGCTTTTGTGTTGGGTGCGGGATGCTGGATTAGTTCTGTAGGCGATCGGCTCAGCCGCCTGCCCGGCAAAGTGGTGACAGTACACTGATTGCTTTCTGATTTCATCTGTTTCAAACGTTCTCTCCACCACGACACGCACCGTTCGATTGGAAAGGTGAGAGCGATCAGTCTGAACAGCCTGAGATGTGCCCCGTACGTCGGCCAATCTGTTCGCGCTGGCCGGCATGGTGGCCGTTGTTATTATAAATTGCATCTTTTAATGCCATGAAAGCGGGATGGGGATTCAAAGCCACGGTGAATTGTTACATATGCATCATTTTATGAATTAAACATATCCTAGGTAGACAAGAAGACCTTTTCACTACGTCGTTACCCACATATCAAAGGGTTTCGTGAATGTTTTATTTATGCTTTTGTCAGCCATGTTAAAATGTTGAACATTTTACATTAAAAGTCAAGAAATCTGTTTCGATGCAAGTTTAAGTAATGCCGTCAATAGTTTCAATGGCACCGCACGTTTAATCATTTCCAATTAGTTCGTCATTTTTCCGCGCGATATCTTTAACCACAATCCCTAAATGGCAGGAGACATGAACCCCGTTAATGAAAGATTTATAAGAATACCCCTCCACGCCACAACATGAGACCTTCACGCACGGGCTTACAGGGAACATTAAACAAGATGACAGCAAGGACCGGACAGAATTTATTAACAGCGTGGCGTAAAGCGATCTGAGGAGATACATCGACAAACGTCAAACACGGATAAATGGATTAATAATATCCTTAAACATCCACCCATGAAACCTCTTTTCTTCTTTTCTCATCTCCTCTGTTCCCCCTTTCCCACATTCTTTCCCGGGAACGCTGGGTGATAAGAACCAATCTCCCAGACAAAATACTCCCCACAGAATTTAATCTCTTTCTGCTCCTGTCTTCTCAGACAGCCCGCTACTGTTGCTGAGCAAAGGCCTTCATTGCTGCCGTCTCAGAACACAATCAGCACAAAATTATGGACGATATTGGGTTTCTGCACGCTCGGCCTGACATACAGGAGGGATGGCTTAAGTGCTAACCATTCCCTGACTGTCCGTCTTTGTTGGCCAGACCTTTTATCATTATCTCTTGCATTTCACCACCAAAAACGTCCCGCTCCGATGTTTGATTTGTAAATCGGGTCCTAACTCAGAGGACTCAAAAACCGCACTTTACAAAATGATGTGTTTAATAAGTACGATAACAGGGATGGTGCTTCATTCAAATAATTAGTTAATTTCATATTTATTTTACGAGTAATGAATGCGACTAAATTTTTAAAGGAAGTTTAATATCATATAATACAAGTGACTTATGTAACTTCAAAAGTCTGACTTTCCTAATGCTCGGGTGGCAGCCTTGATGGTTCATTTTGTACCTACATTATTAAAAGTATACAAAAATAAAATTCTGTACATGTTTGAGAACATCAGTTTACCTTAAGGATGTATTGTGTACCCTTAAAGATACAAGTTAATAACGCCTTTACATGTAACTGTAGCTTTAAAGTAATGCAATATGTCAATTCAATTTCATTTTTTACAACACACCTAAAAGCTACCACGATCGACCAGAGTGCTTTACATTAAATGGATTTCCATTACAGATTTGTCCAGATATAATGCAAAACTTTCTAAATGTACATGACAGTGTGCATTTATGCTTTCGTGACCACCCAGCAATCTCTATCCATATATACCGCGCCATGCTTGAAGAATGACCATGTTACCTCTTTAGATGCCATTTGACTTTTTTTTTAAATTAAACAAAAACCAATGCCATTTCCTTTGTCGAAAGGCCTGATAAAACACCTCATGCAAGTGTGAAAACATTTTTGAAACAATGTTAATAATGGGATTTTCAGTTGGGCGTTTTTAGTGCAAAATTTCAATTCGCACAATTTGAAGAACCCGCACAAAAAATACAGCCCAATTCTTTTTCCGTTTGGCAGTTTGAGCCTTTAAAACCAAGTCAAGTACAAATAGGTCATGCAAAATGCATTGAATGGCCACTTTCAGAATATTTCTCAAAAACGCACAAAAAACAATTTACCAACCCGCTGTCCAGTTTCACCGGGGGCTATGAGTCTTAAAATAAAGTCATTGTCACTCTTTGTGTTTAGGTTCCGCTTGTTGTGCCTGTTAAATGTCGGGGGTAAATGGATTTTTTGGGACATTTTTGTGCTGTCCAATTTCTGTAATTCATCACACAATAAAAAAACAAACGTTCCGACTGTTTTATTTTTAGAACTTTATTTTTGTCCAACATTTAGGCCTTATGCTGCGCGAAAAACTCATGGAGGCGATCTTTCACGCATGAACCACATTTTGACTCTACTGTATTTATCAGAAAACTGAAATCCATATTCATAAACAACTGAAACAAAAGTCGATGTCAATCAAATAAGCGGAGTTGTACAAATTTTGTCTGTAGGACAAAAGAAATGGAGTAGAAGAAAATCTCGTTCTGTTTGCATAGGAAAAGACTTAATTGTGCCCGCCGGTGAGTCTAATTAGATACTGCAAAAACGGTGTGACAGTTCCAAACGTGTCTTACCCCAAAGAAGGAAATGAATAGGGAAAATGTGTTGGGAATGTCTAAAACAACTGTATCTTTATTAGATAGAGCGCGTTGACTCAAGTTATCCATTTAAAAGTGTTTTAACCAAGCGAAAACAAGCGTTTACAGTCTCAACACAGCAGCCATCTACTGCACTTGACGCTTCATCCCAAAAATATCTTCAAAATCTATTAATGAGAGTTTTAACGAATATTTCCTTCCCAGCATACAGGGTCATAACTTAAAAGGTCAAAGATTTTTTTTCATTTCCAGCAGGAACATAATTAAACTATCTCACAGTATCTGAAAATTGTATGACTGCAAGAAAAATACTGTTTTAAGTTAGTGATAAATATAGAAAAATATTTTCTAGCAATAGCCCGAAGGCACATCCTTTATCCCCCTAGATAACTCTAATGTCAGACCAACCTCAGGTTGAAGTAACGCTTGGAGTGGTTTTGAGTGTATTGCATTTATTTTGTGTGAAAAATCAGAAATTGAGCCTAATAAATTTTTTCCCCTTTTCCCATACCTTTAGGGTAAACCTAAACTAGTTGAGTAATTCTTAAGCTGCTTAGGGAAAATTTGTGTGTGTTGAAGTTCTCTTCTCCCAAATATAGTTGCATTTCTCCGTTTTACTCCTGTCCGTGACTTCCGACATAATATCCCATTTCCCCTTCCGAATGCATTACTATAGTCAATACCATCAATTATACTCACGCCGAGAGAGCTGGCGTAGATGCTTTGATTTTTAATTTACTGTTGTTAAAGCCTTCGATTCTCAGCTGGAGAGCGAAAATGGCTTGCCAAACCTGTCATTGTATAATTTCTCTTTTTTATGTTCGTTTTCAACACTCGTGAACTGGCTTTCGTTGACCTTAAAAAAGAAATTTGTGTCAGTATTTATTTATGTTCTTGGCATTTTAAACCTGTATGACTTTCTTCTGAAGAACACAAAAATCTTTGTATATTTCGAATGTGTGGATAAAACAGTTAATGGGTACCTTTGGTATTTGATTTCCAACATTCTTTAAAATATCTACTTCTGTGTTGCCAGGTTTGAAAGTACAAGGGCTATGATGACCCCAGATATTTCATTTATGTTTGAACTGTTGACTTTCTTGGTCAATATACTATGAGTAAATGTTGGCTTCAAGGTATTGTTCAGCTTAAGAGAAAGATATTTGGAAGAATGCTTCAACAGTTATTGGATCTAATTCACTATAACAGAAAAGGACAATGGTAGTCAAAAGTAATTCAAAGTCAACATTCTTCAAATGATCAAATGTTGTGTTCAACGGAATAAAAAATGATTTTTTCTAGTCTCAACTCTAAAAACTCACTTCTTTTCTAACCTACTCACTCTATCAAAAAAAAAAATTAAATAAAAATAACTTTTGTAACCTCTCTCTGTGTCATGGTAGCATTGTTGTAGCACTTGTTCACCTATTGTTGTATCGGCTATTTACCGCTTCATTGCCTCCTCGACTATTGTAAGTCGCTTTGGATAAAAGCGTCTGCTAAATGACTAAATGTAAATGTAAATGTAGTCAAGGGGGTCCAAGAAGTGTTTTGTCACAAAAGTAACAGTATTTATCTGTTCTTTCAAATGTGTACAGATTTGAAACAACACAACGCTTGGGAGATAATAGAATTTTTCATTTTGAGTGAACTATCCCTTTAAAGCAATTATTGAATGAAACGTCTTAATTATAACAGGCTTTCAAGAATCCAAACAAATCCAAAAGGCCGAAATCAAGACACTCAGGAAGGCCAATACCAAACTTTCATCTCATGCCACTTTAAATGAGAAACTCGGTAACTAAACTATTACTGACTTTAAAAACATCAAGAACTGGCACAACAACACCACAAACAACCTGCCAAAGGCAAACTTTAACAATGCTTGACTTTGTCTCGTCTTATGTTAATCTCAAACACACTTTAGGGGGCTTGCGGTTTACTGTTATTTTTGTTTTCTCTTGTTAGCCACGTCTAATGAAGAAAGATGCCTACACTTGTCTTGTAATGGTGCTTGTTACACAGCTGTTATGTTTGTCTGAATTAGGCTCCTCTAATAAGAATAGATGTGCGGCGCGCCAACCAGGTGTACTTACAAAATATGAGTGACAAGATTCTCACCTCCAAACTGCCTTGCAGAAAAACAGCGTGAGCCGCTTTGAATTTTGATGCTGGTTTAAGGTGATGTGAACGTGAATAAAGGATGAATTGTTATTTTGGGGGACCGTCCCCTTAAAGTCAATGATGTGAACACACACACTGTAAAAAATGTTGCTTAGTTGGTATAGAAGAAAAGAACAGTTATATCCACTTAAAAAATCTTATAAAAACATTTAATTGATGTTTTTAATGGAAAATGTAAAAAGTAATTGATGACAAATTTTCCTATTAAGTTAATGTCATATTTGTAAGAAATGTATTTATTTAGAAAAAACACATTTGTAATATAAATGAATATTATTAGGTCGGACTTGCTTAATTTTTTATTTCAAAATTGAAACAATAAATAAACGCTTGTCAGACTCGGTCTCTAACTTTAAAAAACTCCTAAAAACTCATCTTTTCCGGCTACACCTAACTCACTAACTCACTTCTTTTCTAACTACTCTCTATCAAAAAAAATAAAAATAAAAATATATATATATATATATATTTTGTAACTTCGCTCTCTGTGTAACTCGGAAGCATTGTTGTAGCACTTGTTCACCTATTGTTGTATCGTCTATTTACCGCTTCATCGTCTCCTCGACTATTGTAAGTCGCTTTGGATAAAAGCGTCTGCTAAATGACTAAGTGTAAATGTAAAATGTAATGTAAACTTAATATCAAGACTTTAAATGAACTCAGTTTTGAAAGTATATTGTTTCAAGTAAAAAGAAAATCTTGCAAAAGCAAGAAATTCATTAAAGTTTCCACGAAGCGTCTGCTGAACAACACTGCGCTGAAGTTTAGGAAGTTACCGTGCTTCCTCTAAGTGGGATCAAGTGGAAAGTGGGCGCGAGAGTTTAAAGAGCTCATAAACTGGAGAAGATATTTAAATGAGCGCTAAACGATATAAACAGCTTGAATCACAGCCACAGGAATTAATGAGGAACAGTCTCAAGGTCAGGTAAAGAACGCAGACTAGGTAACATTATTTCCCAGCGCTTGCTTTGAGTTATGTAAATGCTACCCGATGTAAAAATGTCCCATTCCAAAGGTCAAAGCGTTCCCCTCTGGGTGAGCTGATTCCTGCAGACCGGTCTTGGAGTTCAGATTGCTCCGGTCACCATGGTAACCGGAGGGGGTAAAGCGACAATTAAAAGAGTGAGAAAATAACATTAAAGGTTAACAGTGTCTGTATGGCATGCGCTCGTAAGAGCATCATTAACAGTGACAAACTGCCCCAACCTTCCTGTCTAACCTTCCGCTAATTGGAATCGCCGGAGGACAAATATCACAATACACAATCTGCCAAATTGATATTTACATGCTGTAAACCTGCACATCTGCTTCCATGTTGTCTTGCCTTCACTTGAAACGAGACTCGTCACAATGAAACGAGACGCATATTTGAGAGTGTCAATTTTACCCAGGTACATATGGTGAACGGCATCGATCACAATCACATAGGCCTATTCGGTTTGTATGCGGCAAGTGCCTCAATATTCTATGACAGCACACACTCATCAGGCAGACTCTGATGAGCGAGATGGAGTTTGTCGGAAGCTTGCAGCGGCCTCCAAGGAAGTCGAGTTTTTGTCATTCAGATCCATGCATTGTCTGCTGCACATTTGCAATTCTGCAAGCAACCAAAGAAAAGAGAGAGGAAAAAGGATAAGTAAAGTCGGAGCGGTGGCCGGACAGGAGCACTTTGGGTGACCACCCAATGGGTTTCTACTGTTCTCTCTCTGTACTGGTCTGTCGGTAATCCTCTAGGGCCAAAAAACAAATACAGGTTTCCATCACATTTTACACTGTTGGGAAGACAAACTCATTTGTTCATATTGTTCTTTAATTACATATTGTTTGATTTTATTACATTTCAGTTCATGCTATTGGGAAATGCGGCAATGACAGCTAAATGCACACTTCTTCCAAACGCAATAGATTTAGATTTTATGAGCTTACACATTTTGCATTCTATGACTTTTACAAATACTTCATGATATTTATTAATTCACTATGGCTCGAGTAGGAGTGTGATGGTGCTCCTTAAGAATGCTTTTAACATAAACATGATATATATTTTTTGAAATGTAAACCTTATGCAAATGTTTTATGTGTAAATATATTTAAATGATTAAGTATTTCTAAGGCTGTCAAAAACGATGAATCGCCATAAATCACATCCAGAATAATAGATACATACATGTATTATAAATAATATAAACTGTTGTTCATTTAAAATATAATGTTGCTAATTTAATAAAAAAATATAGATATATTCTAAATGTTTATACATGCATGCCTATTATGAATTAAAAGGTGATATGCAAACTGCACATGACACTGCAAACAAAAACTTTTATTCTTGAACCTCCTAGTATTTTCTCCGTGGTGATAATGTTTATTTATTTGAATGACTGGAGGCGGGGCTAACTTAAATATTCACATATCCGTGTATACTTAATGAAGTTAAGCTGTTGATGTTACATTTAAGCTTGAAAACTATTTTCAGAGGACCACATTTAAAACCGAAATATCGACGTTCAACGATTTTGAAGAAGAAAGTTATCAACCACAGGGGGTGTGGCTTTATAAATACTACTTACTAATCTACTTAAATTTAATGCTTAATTGTACTTTTCGGCATTATAAACTGGTATTGAACATCACTGACACTGAAGAAATGACATAACTATAAACTCACGTGAACACAGGCTGTGCTGTGGCCTGTAATTCTTCTCCTGTCGTATAAACAATACAACATTGGCTCGAGCAGATATTTAATTTAATTTCAGATCGTAACACCCTCAACGGCAAAAAGCAGAAGCTCCTGAAACATAAATCCCTGCTGCTCTCGTTCTGTTACAGCTAAGCGTGTCGACATGGAGTGGATCAGCTGTTTATTTCTCCTGCTGTTAATGTTCACCTTGATCAAGCCCACTCAAAGTCACAGGACCTGAGTGATACCCACGACCACAGTGATGCCGCTCTGAATGACGGTAATTGAGAGACTCTTCAACTCGCCGCGCTGACAGTCAGATTCTGGAGCGCTCGTTTCTCCCAACAATCCCTCTGATTCACGGGAGGTAATTTCGCATCTCGGAGCCACGGCGAGTCCAACACAGCAGGTGAAACAAACGTGATAAGAGCATTAATTAAATTTCATCATGTTTCCTCCGGTCTCCATCCCACCTCGCTGTCTCGCAGGCAATAAATCAGACAGTTTATTTCTCTTCGCTCGGAGTGCATCAAAGTTGGAATGCAGAGCTATTCCCTCCAGAGTTCAATGACAAGCACAAAACAAAAGACCCAGATGAAATCAACCACCTTTGCTGTTCAGAAGATACCGCCATGATGAAAAGAAATGACTTCAGTAACTTGACTTTTTTTTGCTCCATCAACAAGCCGTTTTCTTATTTCTGTCTGTCTCCAGAGTCACGATGCTTTATTGTTAATAACCTCCATCCGTTAAATTGGTTTTGCCACGTTATTTATTTATTTAGTTGTTTTTCTATCACTAGGGTGTATCATTGTAATGTTGGGGAATAATAATCATATTACTAGGTTTTATTCTTCCCTCTTCTCGCTTCTGCAACGTCCATCAGAAAATCTCATCATCTTCAGGACAGGTACATGACCAACAAGTCCGCCAGTTCTCTCTCTCTTTTCCACATCCTCTATCTGTGGACATCTTTTTTGCGGCTCTGTAATGCAAGGGAATGCGATGATGCCAAACGATTTAAAAGCAAGCAAAAATAAACGAGTCAGGAATAAAAAGTTGTCCTCTTTCTCTGATTTGTGACAAGTTGTTTACATGTAATGTATGCATTTGACAGATGTTTTGCAGAGACACTTTTGAAAACATGAATTTGACTGACAAAATATGAGTTGCCAGATTGTTGAAATGTTGGGTACCATTTCATAAAAACATTTTTAGTTTGACGGGATCTGACTTCAATTTATATAAACACTTGCACGTGAAGTGACGCGCGGTTTTATGTTTCAAACAAAGATAGGACACTTCACAACTCCAAAATGTTGACATCCTCATTTTTTACACGAAGCATAAAGAAGGAAAAAACTTTATGATGACCGAATCTTGTCGGTACAAAAAAAGAAAAGAAAATGCATTGCCATGAAAGTAATTCATATGGCAGATTCTATTGAATTTACATGTTGTGAATAAAGTATAATTATTATTGTTAAAATGTACCACTCTATAGCATACCAAAAAAAGTACAATGTTATGTTTATTTTATTATATATTTATTCAGACTAGAAATATGAATGTGTAAACAAGCCTACCAAAGCTTAATTAAGTAAATGCCAATAAGTATCGTTGGTTTGGCAACAAAAATACACAATATACATGACCGGTTATTATTATACTGGTAACATTTAAAAATAAAGTTGCATTTGGTTTCATCATTTAATATATTTATTTATACAAAATGATAATTCTTTTTAATTTTTAATTGTACATTTTTTTAGCAATTACTGATTTCTGTTCTTTCTTAGTTATGATCAACACAATTATTTTTGTAAGCTTATCGCGCACTTATGTTATCAGATACAACTTTTGATTGAGAAAAGGAATTTGTAAATGCTGACATCACCATGAGCTAACATTAATAAATGATGCAGAAAGTTTGTTCAGCATAGCTAAAACTTTATTAAAACATATTGTTAATGCATTAACTAATGTTCATGTTAAAGCGTTACAATAATATTAATATAACAATTGATACAATGTGTTTAAACTTGCATAATGTTCATTACATCTCAAAAAATGTGTTAAGTCGTCAACCCTAAGTTGACAACTCTCAAAGCAGCTTGAGACTTTTTAACAAACTAAAATGTTTTGTGGAAAACAAACTGTTGCTCCGTCTGACACGGTCCATCAATCTGCGATCTCAGCTGCTGGAAAAGCAAGAGGTTTAACGGAGAACGAGCAGCTGGAGGCCAAGTTTAAAACAATGTTCATTACCATAGAACTAATTACAGCGACAGAAAAAGACCAACCGGATGCGTTGAGTTTTACAATTTAATGCACAGTGAAGCTGCTAAGCAGACAGCACACTTGTCTTCAGTCCGATCGGGCCGGGCTTAAACGCTCCGTGTCCCAAATCCGGAAATAATCGAAATAACTAATGGAGGCGAGGCTATTTAAAGCACAAGCATCAAACAATCGCATGCAGGCCTCGGCGGAGACGGACACAAAGATTATTGAAGAGCAGGTCGCATCGGGCCACAAGCAAAAGCTCTGACGTCTCTTCTAAAGCCTGCTTTACTCGTCCATGCGGTGCGAAACGTTTCAGCGTAATTGGGCTCCATTTATCCAAACAACTTTTACCATTTGCCCTCCAGAATGCAAAAATCTCCGATTCTTTCCTTTGTCAGAAAGCCTGAATCCCAATTATTCCTTCAGAAGGCATTCTTAATGACAAACCCAACTAGAGAGGACCACGTCTCACTTACCGTCTCCACTTCCTCCCCACACTCCGAATCTCCCATCACCCTCCGGGATAAAATGATAGCGAAAGTATTATCTCGACCGCGCGGCTGACTCTGATTGGTTCTGGCAGTTCACAGGGAATTAATCCGGCCTGCTCTTTTGGAAGGCAGAGGAAGCTCTGGAAATAATGAGGGAAGAGGAGTTTAGGGATTCGAGAGGTGAAGAAATGTGGGCAATCAGAAGTGACAACTTCCCTCCAGCAGAACCTAGACCAGATTCGAGAGCAGGACTAACGAAGAGGTGCCTGACGATTTAAACCGCTTTCTAACATGCTTCAAATGGACAAATCCAACCTGCACAGCCCTGTGCTTCAGTATTTATTATTCAAGGCCTGTTAGGTCGGATCTTACTTTGTAACATCAGGTTTTGGACGGGCAAAGTTTCATCAAATTAGCCAGAATTTTTTATCATTTGTTAATAGGATTGTTTAGATTTAATATGGTTAATGCATGTGTCAAGCTCATGTGCCGGCTTAGCTGATCTCGGACTTGCATTTGGAGAACTTTAAAAAAATAAAGGGTTTGTTTACAGTGACGAAACACAATTTAATGGGAATCGCTGTTCATTATGTCTGTTGATGTCGAGCTAAACATTCGTGTGCATGTTTTATTGGTAGTATTTCTAAACGGCCACACTCATCCAATAATATCATTTACCTTTGCATTTAACTTTTGTCATTTAAACTTGCATTTCATTTATTTTTGGCAAAACATAATAAGATATAAGATATTTATTAAGATATTTTTTTTACATCTCATATCATTGACTTGCATCTGTATTGTGCACATGCAATCGAAGTCAATGGAGACTGATGGTGTTTGTCACAAACATTCTTTAAAATATCTTCTTGTTTTCAAAGAACAGTAGTCAATAGAGTTAAATATTGTTCGGATACATTAACATCTTCTTTAACATTTTCTCGTTAGTCCTTTAACCTCATGTTGTTCAAAGCCTGTTAAGGACTCTGTAATGGGTGTAAAATAAATTCGCGAAAAAATTCGCAATGGTTTTGTTTCCATACAATGGAAGTCAATAGAGTTCAATGTTGTTTGGTTACCTACATTCCACAGGATATCTTTTTTTTTTTGACGAAATAAAATCTGAAATGTTGATATATTTTCAACTCACTTTATAAAAGTAAGGCGATAACTTACTTAAAGGGATACTTCTCTTCAAAACAACCAGTATGACCTAACTTGCTTTCCCTCATGTTGTCAAAATCGTTATATGACTATTTATTCCGCATTCTGAGTGGTTTTGTTTCCAAACCATAGTAGTCTATTGGGTTCAATGTTGTTTGATTACCGACCTTCTTCAAAATATCTTCTTATGGTATCAGCAGAAGAACTAAATGAAAGGTTTGAAATGAAATAAGGTGGGTTGATTATTAAAATACTTTTGATTTGGAAAACTTAACATTTTAGAGTAAACTGTACTTTAAATCATATCATTGTGTAATAATTACATTTCGGCTGCTGCCCACCTACTATCTATACCCCCCGAAAACGTATATGTTCCTTCTTCTCTTTACTGTACCTTTCATCCAAACCAAGTGTATCGTTGGATCCCGGTTACACCATGCTTTCATGGTAAATCTAGCTATTTTACCTCCAAATCCCGAGAACATTCAAGCTTCTATCTGTTTAAAGAATTGATCCGGCACACAGAATCGTTCGAGTCATGAGTTTATCCATTATTAAAAGTCTCATAAAGTTATTGCCCTGTTCTGTAAAATCCGAGCGTATAGAAGCATCATCTCCAGCGGTTCTCCGTGCGAGACGGTTAAGCGCAGCGGGAAGCCTTGTTTCCTCACCCTTACTGTAATTGCAGTCCTCTCTAACTTTCATCAAGGAGACCGAGCCCTTTTATTTTTAGCTTTGGCCAGCAGTCGGGGGTGGAAGGATGGAGGGCCGAGGGTTTAGTGGCCTTCTGGGTAATCTCCAGGGTGCGCTAATTAGCACCATCCACACGAGCGGGAAACTGAGCGCCTTTTCAACTGGTGATGAAAAGACAGGCCGAGTTTCATTTTCTTGCTGCCACACGGGCAAATTGCTCGCTAAATGAAAGCACGGAGCAGGATCCTGCTGCCTATCCAAGTCTTTTCTTGAACCCTGATACCGTGGTAAAGCACACAGCACGGCGACACAAAAAGTTTCTAACAAAGCTCTTTTGGAAAAGTTTTCACTCGTCTGTACTTTTACCTTATTCCAGGGCACATTTTGTAACAAAAGGGGACTTTGAAAAGAAAACTTTTTTTTTACAAAGTCAGGGCAAGGAGATTCTTTCTTGTACAAAAATGGCAAAGAGGTTGACCATAAGGGGACACATGAAAGCAATGATCGAACAGCAAAACCCAGATGAGTTATAACCTATAAGTCTTGCATAGCTATCACCTTTGACTTGGACTGGACTGTGTCTGGTCCACTTTCAAGATTACTCTGGTCATAAATCACACATGTTTGGACATAAAGAGAGGGGATGAATGACATGCCGAAGGGAAAAGCAATATATATAGACGGTAAAAATAGGGCGATAGGGAATATTATGTTGGCAAGCTTTAATGACCCAAGAGTCCGTTCTTAATTTTGATACAATCATCTTTTTAGGTGTATTGTGCATTTCAGTCCAGTGTCTGTTGGATTTCAAACCTCAGTTGGGACTGACAGCATAATAAGATACATCTTTAAATTCCAGGCAATCACTACATTTTAAAGTAAATATATGTTTGTATGAATGAAAACTTGATTTATTAATAGTAAAAAAACAGCGCATCTCTTCTTGGATATTGACCTTTTTCCCAGTTCCCTTTACTGCACATAAATAGAAAAATATGTTTTATTTGAAATATTATTTGAAATATTATTATTATTATTATTATTATTATTATTATTGATTAATATTATTATTTTTCTGCATTTTATATGTTTCAGCAAATCCCTCGACCTTATTTAAAAAAAAAACTAAGATCAGTTCGTTTAACAGAATATTCAGAGTAACAAAGCGTAAAAAAGTAATCTTCCGGACATTATATTTTATAATCTTTTTTTTCAATTAATTCCTTTTCATCGTATACTAGATACATTTGTTTTATTTCTCTAATTTGAAATATTCTGCACTTTCAAATTACGGATATAACCAAACAGCTTATTTGACAGAATTTTCCATACAGTTTTTACATGTATTTCACATGTATTTTAAACGCTACATTACATTGACATGTGTTCTTAAATTTACGTAAATGTTCACAAAATTAACGGATAATTTACTGTCAGCACATTATTGGCACGGAAGCATGTAATAGTCTTTAAAATAAAACTAAAAACATTATAATTCTGCAAAATTATACTTTTTACAGTGCAGTCAGACCATCTAAATTGAGAGATTTTACAAAAACGCTTTAAACCGTGTGTAAATGTCAGTGAAGGAAATTCTGACGTGACTGTCACAAGACTAGACTCTTCAATTTAAAAGCAATCCAGAGAGCTGAAGTTAAATGCTTTTGCTCATCTGTAATTTACACTGAAGGATGGCTGAAGTCGAGGGTTGTGGTGATGTCACACCGGGGAGAAGTGAAATGAGCTGAACGATATGACAGACCTGGAGCCTTAATGACAATGATGACATTCATTTGTGTGATCCGATTAATGGTCACTCTTAACGCTTTAATAAGCCACACTGAGTAATATCACGAAGACAGGTTACTTATGATTGCATCTCAAGAACTAGTAACATTTGAATACACTTGAAATACCCTTGCACCATTGAATTCTTTAAGACTATTCATATCCAGGCGAAGAAAATTATATGTTATACATGTATTAAGAATACAATTATTATGTGTTCTAATAGAATTTCCCATTTTCATATCATATACTCGTATCGTCACAGCAATGGGCCCGAATGTTCATGGCAGCGTCAATGTATGTCTATAATTCCAATACAGAAACACTCAATCACGCAGTTTGGGCCGGCCTATCTCTTCGACCAACCATTGGAAGACAAGGACGTTTTTTCTCTCCAAAACATTTCTTATTCTAGCGATTCGATTTGGCGACGCCACCGGCGCAAGAAATTCAAAATCACAAACGATATCAGCCCTTTATTTTTAACCCGGCTTGCGTGAAAGAAAAAAGAAAAATGACTTATGTGTTCCCGAGAAGAGAGTGAAAAGCTGCCGTTTGTAATTGAACAGAAGATGTTATGGTGTCTCCCACCGCAGAGGCAAATTTCATTTCTCGCTCTAAACGTGATTACAGGGTGTCAGTGAGCCGAAGGAAAGCCTCAGCCCTCGTCTCTCACCCACACAAGATGTCTCCTATTATTCCAGTTACAGATGAGCAGCAGACAGCATTCACCGTTAATAGCTAAGCCTTTATTTGAGGCCGGTGGCATTCTACGGAAACAATAACGGCGGACACAATGAGAAAAAAACATTCGAGGGACAATCCTTTTCTCGGAGGCAAGGCTTTGTTGGAATTGCCTATCTACAATAGCATGGACACTTGTATCCGGAGATGCAAACAAAGTCAAAGCCATCTCTGGTTTAAGCATTCAATTTCCTCGGTTGATGGTCAATTTTTTGGTAAATGTCCTCTAAGGTCAAAGTCCAACCAATATGTTTTAAGTTTTAACTCAAACGTTACAGGCCTTTTAATTGTGCGCATTAACTACATTCATAAATGAAAAGTAATTTAATTTTTGCATTAACTAATATAAACAAACAGTATTGTTGCTCAGTTCCTCAGCGTGCTAATATTTTTATATAATGCTTCGTGACATTTACATGACATCTAATTATAAACCGACATGCAGAGCTTTAGTTATAAAACCTTATTAAATTGATTCTTAAATCCTCTCGGAGTGAATTTTCACACTAATAAACTACTGAACGAATTTGAGGTTTGCAGGAAGTATGGCTTCAAAGCTCCAGCCGTGTCACGTCTGCACTTTTGATATCACCCCCCGCGCAGACCAAAGAAAATCCATTGAAATACAGAAAACGCCTTGAGATTTTTGGAACAATTTCCAATTGATTTGGTAGATTTCAACATAGAGTTGCTTATACATTTATTGTAAAATCATTTTGAATTTCATTTTTTCCGAGTGCTTATTTGTCATTGGATGATTTGACAATTGTTTAAAGAGGATGACGGATTATAGTTGTCTAACCAAATAGGGCCGAAACGTTGATAGTGAGTTTATTAAAGGTGTGACGTTGTTATGTCAAACCTGTGTGATTTTCTTTCTCCTCTGCAAAATACAAAAAAACATATTTTAAAGAACAGCTGTTTGCCGGTACCCACTTATTTTCATTGTTTTTTCTCGATATAACACTAAAGAATTTGGTGCCGAAGAAATTAGAAAGCGCAGAAGTGTAAGTAAATCATATTTTCATAATTGAAAGTTTAACTTTCACTTCAAATCCTATTCTCTAGTACCTCTTATTTATTTCAAGACTCATCCGTCTACCTATAATGATAATGCAAATCCTGATCATTTTAATTTTGAAATCAATAGAAAGATTACAGGGTAACACATTTGATATCATTTCATTGATGATTCATAGCGCACACTAAACAATGCACAGGTTTGATCATTAACATTGATTAACTTAGCAGTTGCTTTAATACAAAGAGACTTGGGAATAAGAAACGTTCCAAGCAATGTGTCGAAAGAGAAAATAATATTCACAGTCACAATGCCAAGTTAAAGTGAAAGAAAGATTAGTATCCAAACAGGAGAAGGACATGACCGAAGGAATGAGAATAAGAAACAGCATTAATTTTAAAGAAAGAAATTGTCTACTCTTGTAGAATGGTATGGCGTACATGACAATAATGATTTCTTGGCAGGTAAATCTGGATTAATGCCTCGCCAGAGCAAGTACCAAGACGTGCTACATTCAATACATTCACAACATACATGACACAACAATTTTCATGTAGCATACATATGGCATACATAAATAACCCTGTAACAGATCTATACAGGTGGAACTGGGGAAGGAGGGGGTTTCAGATGCACGCTGCAATTTAAGCACAAGATTAAAAGTTGCCGATACGGAAAATTCAGCTACGCCATGTGAAAGAGATGCAATTATGTCAAATTGTGCCATTTAGAGTTTCATGACAGAACTGTTCAAGTTTCCGAGGTTGCCAAAGGCTCTTCTTAAAAAAAGTTTTATTCTCACAATAACAAAAATAAAAGGGACAGAACTTCTGTCTCCTGTAAACATGATTGATGTGCTTTGCCGGGAGATGACGTGAGTGAAAAATTAGGAGGCGAAGAAAGCTGGTGTAACAGACGCCACAACATTGAACCTTTGTCTCCCAAGAATCCGGCGCGAAAGATCCTGTTTCTATAATTACTGTAATGACCCTGAACTTATTGAAAAGGCGGTAATTATGATCTTAGAACCGGTCTGTGTTTCTTCTCTCCAATGAAATCCGAAACCAGAATTTAGCCGATACCGCCAGATTAATGGTTGCTTTCAGTTTAATGCTACACACGTTTCATGATTTTACGCTTATTATTGAGTTTCAGTTACATATCTCTATAATGCGATCCTAATGGGCGCATTGACGCTTTCCAGAAAGGCCTTTTAGCTGAGCGTTTTGTAAGGGAAACAAAACGTTGCTCGCTGAACAGTCTAAAGAGCCCGAATTCGGTCAGCCTGTCAAGCGTGCACTATTAATGGACGTCTGGATGTTAATGTACCTGCCGCTCTGAGGACAGAGAACATGGAAGTCAAGGGGCAAACGTGTATCACTGTCCCAGCCATGAATAATTCATCTCCTGTCTAAAGAGTGACACACGTGGATAAGCTGAGCCTGCTTGAAGCGATATCTTATAAACTGTGGGCAGAAAAGGCTCCTTTCTTGTCTGATATGAAATATCGATTGGGGATTATCGATCGAAGGAGCAGACCAGGAGCGCAGAAAAATGAAGCTTGAGAGAAACAGACCAGAGTATTCTACTAAGAACCTGCGATTCTGAGTGCCACGGGAACACATAATCAGTGGCGGAGACAGTTGGGGTCCAGGGTGGCCTAGTGGGTGTTGAGGGTGTCCGGTGCCACCCTGGACCCCAACTGTCTCCGCCACTGATTATGTGTTCCTGTGGCACTCTGAATTGCAGGTTCTAAGTAGAATACTCTGGAGGTCTCCCCAAATTTGATTGGCTTCTGGTGCTGACATTTCATTGTACCTCACTTTGAACAAAGTTGACGTTTGGTGGGTAGTGGCAACTCAGTTCACTTGCATGAGAGAATAATCCACTGAGATATATTTCACAAGCATTGTCTTTAAAGTAAGTCTCAGTCTTTTGCCTTGGGTTTAAGACTCCTGAACATGTTTTAATTGTGTGGGATAACGTTGTGTTCCACTAACAGATAATGGATTAGATGAGAGAGATCCGTACAACGGGCCCATAGGCTGACCGGCTCGTCGGTGAAAGGCTCTTGTAATGTTCTGGAGTGGCGCTCTGTACATTTAAATTACGATTTACATCTTTGTCGGTGTCTAATATGCAACATAATTTACAGAACTGTATGTACCAGTTCAGTACGCGATACCAGACAGATAGAGACACGATGTGCTTCTCTGCTTTTAGATGTTGATCGATATCCAGATTTGAATCAAATTCATTCATTATACGCGATTTTGTTCATGCTTTGTGCGGCAGCAATTGCACAAGTTCATGTATAATCTCAATCATAGTTTACAAAGTTTTGAATTGAAAGTTCTAAACAATCAAAGTTATTTCACACAATTCTATGGACGTTAATAAATGAAGATATTTGATATTTGACACTCGTACCTTTAATCAACAATCCAAAAAGTGTGTATGATCATTTTTTACTTTATGTATGCTATTGCACTTTCGGCAATGCACCCCATATTTAAAATCCGCCTCTGTTCATAATACAAAATGTATTGTTCATTTTAATACAAAAATAATTTCAAATAGCTGTCAACTGTATTAAAACACCTATATACACAAAGTAAAAATTCATTTATCTTAATTGTATAATAATGTATTTCAAATTTTTGCATGGGTTTTCAAAAAATGTAAGGTTAAGCTTGAATTGTTTATTGCTATAATAAAAATCTTTAATATTCAAGACACTGGCAATTTTCTCGGATACATTATACATTCCAATAGATTCTAATAGTTAAAGTAATTTGACCAAACATTTCCACGCATGTGCTTTAAAACAATGAGTATTGTTAAACATATGCAAAAACACAACGTCTGTGTTAAATGTGTAATGGGCTTGTTTGTTTAGACAGTCGGTGGATTTCAAACGGATACCTGGCAACCCTGACAAAGCCTGTTTACCTGTAGAGTAACTACTGTAAGGAAATAAACAGATTTTGGTTTTTGTTTGTATAAAACGTCAAACCCGTCAGGAATGGCACGGTGGTGAGTTGATAATAAGTGATTGTGAATTTTTCCGTTAAGAAATCAGATGGTGTTAATACACCATGGACCAGCAGGGGCTAAGAGGATCATTCTTACTTCCCAAATAATGATCCTTTTGTTTAGTATGTAGTAAGTATAGAAGGATTTCAAGCCCAGGCATGAAGAATAAACAAAACAGATAAAAACGTAAACCAATAAACTACTTTAAGCTACATTGTGGAAGCCTCCCTCCGCTTCTATCCATCATCCTAAATCGCGGGCATTGTGGGTACGATGCCAGCAGTCTGTTTGCTAACATGTCACAGCTCCAAAAGCAAACAAATTGTCATCCATTTATAGAGAAGAATAACAGAACCACGGCGTGCGGCGCGAACAAACACGGACGGAATGAAAGGCAGGGACGACGTTAATGCATGGCAGACAGCAAGAGATAGAAGAAGAGCTGGAAAGAGTCTGTCAGACTTAACCACACGAAACATCACAGAGCACTTTAAAGAACACCGGCATCGCCAGCGCCTCTTAGAGAGGAAAAACATGAGATCAGGCCCAGATCGGGGAGGTGAGGGATGGGATGAAAGAGGAAAGATATTTGCTCAGGGAGACGTGCAAGGCCATGTTTGCGGCTGGGGAAAGCATGTTGCACGGCCCTCCCGGGTACAGCTGTGAGGGTCAACGCCACTGCCATCTAAATAGGGCCATCAATATTTCAGCGGGCTGGCCGGTGGGAGGAGATGTGAATGATTTATGGAAACTCTGCAGCTCTGGAGGTGAAACAATACCCACAGTCTAATCTCCCACCGCTCGTGGCTCTTTCCCTCCCTTCGCCGTGACATCCCTCCTTCTGTTCGGCCCCCGTTGTCATTTCGCTGTCTCTGGTTGTCTTCAAAGCAATATTTTCTTCATTTTCTACAGCTCTGTATCTCTGCGAATCTGTTCGGCCCACTGTGGCATGTCGGTTCAGAACGTCTGTCTTACAGCGATTTATCCGGTTTTACAGACAATATTATCTGTTTTAAAATTTCGAAATGTAAGTCAAATAGCATCATTATTTATAAATAAATTATTATAATTATTTTTATCATTATGGTGTACTCCTCTTTATATTTACATTTTCTTTCATTCATTTTCTTAATTTATGTAAAACTTAATGTGTACTTGTATAATCCAGCAATTTGTTTGATCGTATTTTTATATATAATAAAAAAGCAGCAGTTATCCCCCTTTCGCATGGTAGTTATGGGTAATATCAGAACTAGTAAGCTTCTTAAAACTAATTGTTCACATAAATTGACGTGTCACCATTAATTCTCCTTGTTATTTCAAGCATGCATGACTTTCTTATGCAGAACACAAAAGAATATAGTTTGAAGAATGTTGGTCACTGGCACCCATTCACTTGCATTTCTTAATTCATATTAAGCCTTATGTATACATGTGTTATTTATCAATTTATTACGCCCAAGTTTGTTAGTTTAATTATGAATGAAGTAATATCTTCTCTCTCGTGGACAGTTATGGGTTGTATCATATCCAGCCAGCCACTTTGAATGGATAGTTCACCCAATAATGAAAGTTCTGTCATAATTTACTCACCCAATATGACTTTCTTTTTCTGAAGAACACAAAATAAGATAGTTGGAAGAATGCTGGTAACTGGCACCCATTCACTTGAATTGTTTGTTGATTCATTCATTTTGTTGATTCATATAAATCTGCATCTCCAAACATTTTGAACTTTATTGGCATCATTTTTAAATGGATTGAAGAACTCAGGATACCATCTGTAAACTCTGCTCTCTCGTGGTGAGAGATGGGTGCCTTCTTTTTCTGCACAACACAAAAGAAATAGTTTGAAGAATGGCATTCAACTGGAATCAATTTACTTGCAGTACTTTTGTTTGCATATTGTTAAATGGATGCAACTCTTGCATGAAACCATCATCTGAGTACTTAAAGTGAATATATTGATAGAATGTCTATGGTGAACAATCATGACAAATCGGCATAGTGCCAACGTGTAGTATTTGGGATGCCATCTTGGGGGTCAAATCAAATACAAAATCTCATAACTAAGAATATGTTCATCGTCTACAACAAAATAATGAATAAATAAAAATTATTTAGTATTGTTCCTTAAGGATATTTTGATTTACTGCATTTCTTTATTGAAGTTAAGTCAAGAATATTGTGATGAACAAGTCTGTTTTATCATATTATCTCACAAATATTTCAGCGATGAAGAATGACTTGTTTTCGTAATAAAACTGACAACATTACATCAATGCCACTTCCAATGACTCTGGTACAACCCATTTACAGCCTCTTGCTAATTTAAATGCTTTAGATCCAATCAAGGGAGGCATCTGTTTACAGAAAATGGATAATGTGCGCTCACAATGAGAATATTAATGTTGTCATTAGATGCCATAAAGAGCAGAAGTACAGCGCTCTCATTATATTTATGCTCCATATTCTCCTGATATCTACCATTCACCGTTTCCCTGAATACATTTCTGTGATTGAAAAGCTGTGACGGGCTGTCAGTGAAGGCGTGAGATGGCCAAGTCTCCTCTGGCATCTGGGGTTGTTTACTCCAAAGAAAATTCATGTTCTTGTTGATTTTGATGTATTTAAAGATCCAAGTTTAAGACATTTTCCCTTGCACAAGTAACCAATTATACGTAATTATCCAGTTAATATTAAGTGGAACGCACAATAAACCATATTTAAAAGCTGTTTGTTAAACAATATTGTCCTATTTATTAAAAATTAGGTTAACTTAATGATTAAGTCAACGGTAGTAAAATTCAATTTTGATTGGAATATTTGAAGAAAAAAAACGAATCAAATTTTGCCAACAAAGTCATTAATAGTTTACAAAAATTACAACGAAATTTTAACATATAACAAACCAAGTAAATATGACCAAAGCCAATAACAAAATGGCTGAAAAGTAAGCTACAAGTAACATAACATTTTTAATTCAATATAAGAGTGTATAAAACTACAAAAAACTATAATAAACTGTGTAATAAAACTTAGGTTTATACAATTTAAACGTATTTAATATGAGCAAAAGCAGCGAACTCGCAGAAAATAATTAAGAAGAAAAAAAAACTAAAAGTAAAAAAAAACTGTGATGAAGCCAACACCAAAAACAAAGTAAAATGAAAACCAAAAATAAAAAAATATATAAAACCAATACAAGAGTGAATAAAACTGCAATAATACTAAATAAAACTAGAACTTAGACTTAGGCCGATACATTTTAAAACATATTTTACCTTAGCAAAAGCATTTTCACATATGTTAAGTTCAATAATTTGATTCTGTTTTCTGTGCCGGTAATTGTATTTTAATACAGTTTAATATTGTATGACTTTCCTACTTGTAAATCGCTTTGGAAAGAAGCATCTACCAAATGAATAAATGTACACCATAACCCTTTATTTGAGGCTAAAAAACTGTTTCTCGTCCGTTCCTTTATTCAATTATAATTGACCTTATTTTTGGATCAAACTAAACCAACACTTAAATTTTGTCTGAAAGATGTCACACCGAGCTAACAGTGCCACCGTTGTTTGTATCAGTCACGCTATAGAAAAGATCCCTGGCATACACGTATCATTATGTATTCATATGAGCTCTGTCTCTGTGTGGATACCTTGACAGCTCATCGTCATCTGGGGAGGCGGGGAGTCTGATATTCTGGGTTAGGCGAGACCTTGTCTCTAGAGCGAAATACATCAACACACCGGGGTTTCAACCGAAAACCGCGACAATACTGTCCCTGCCCGGCTTTGTAAATGGCCGATCCAGAAAGCATTTTAATGGCCTAATCTTCCCCTCATCTCGTCAACTTAATGGTGCCTGCCTGTTTACTGTAAGCGAGATGCATAGAGCGTGAGGTGCAAACTGGCAGCCGTCGCTGGCCTGATGGAGATGGATAGACACGCTTTGCCCGTGCGCACATCACAAAGAGCCCCATGCCACCAGCACTGTCACATACACCGCTGGGAGATGTGAGACGGTGACCATATTTATACCTATCTTTTCATCAATCTCATAAACATCGGCAATGCACATTACAGTAGGTTCATTTATTCTTTGGGAAAACCGGTCCCGTACGTCGTTTAGCTTTCGAATATTTGTTGCAAAATGGCTGAGAGAGCCCTTCTTTAATATCTGGCGTAGAATGGCAGCTGTCCTTGAATGATGGATTGAAATAATGTGAGAAAGATCAGCAGTTTGAAAGAGGGATGAATCGATTCTGAGTGACCGACTGGAAGGCCAACACGGGCAGAAATATACAGGAATCAGCAAGAGGTTTGCTCCCCGGAGAGAGGCTGGAGAAAGAACCGGATATTGCCATAAAGATGAATATTTCATTGATAAGTCAAAGGTGAACGTTTCAACCCGTATTATACTTCGCTTACTGTATTGAGGTTGTCAGGTGGGTCAAAAGTATTTTTGTTTCAGGGAAAAAGTGAACGATATTGGGACATTGTGGGTCGAATTACGGTTCAGATGCGTAACACTGCATTTTTGGGTTTCAAACGTAATAAAGAACACAGTTGAAGAATGTGATTCAATGCATTTAACTATAAATATGAGTCAATATTGTGTCCAACACAAACTCGGTTTTTTCACCTGATGGTAAATTGACTATTGTGAACAGAACCTGCATTCCCCTTAGGAGGAGGTAACCATAGCAACAGTGTGTTTTCGCTACAGGATTAAACGCAGACAAAGCAAAATATTCATTTTGAAATGATCACTTATATGTCCTAAATGTTGTGCTTTTATTTTAAAACTGGATATCTTGGCAACAAAACAATTTAAGTTGGGGTAGATGAATGAAAATATTACACCAGAAATCGGAATGAGGAACGTTTACTTTGACCTTTTATACTTATGTCGCTTTCCATTTTCCGTCAAGGCCAACATGTTTTGAAGAAAGTTAACTACTGAACAGCAGTGGCACCTATTCACTTTGATTTTATGGACACAGATCCAATGCAAGCGAATGGCCAATTACCAGCATTATTCAAAATATCTTCTTTCGTGTTCTCTGTACAAAACAAAGAAAGTCATACAGGATTAGAATGACTAATTAAATAGTTTAATTTAATATAAATTTTGTATTTTAGATATAAGCTAAACTAAAATTTAAGCTATGATTTAGCCGTAAGTCTATAAAGATAACCAATTGAATCATAAAAGAGAATTAGGCATTCTAACTCTAAAATGTAGTTCATTTGTAGCTAAATGTTCATTAACTTACACTGTGACAGCATGATGTCATGCAATTTAAGTCAGTTTATGTAATTTTTTCAATTTATTATAAACCTTCAGAACAATCCAATCCCTGATTTGTTAATGAATGTTTTAAAATAAATAGTGCAACACGACTCTTTGGTTATGAGCAGTCTTCTTAATATCATTCTGAAAGAAATGTTAACAGGTTTGTA
The DNA here is from genome assembly GCA_033220385.1 of Triplophysa yarkandensis. Classification (NCBI taxonomy): domain Eukaryota; kingdom Metazoa; phylum Chordata; class Actinopteri; order Cypriniformes; family Nemacheilidae; genus Triplophysa; species Triplophysa yarkandensis. The sequence continues at coordinate 22,065,680 of CM065657.1, read as the reverse complement.
ACAACTAGAGAGTAAGGAATTTGTGTTTTTTCAGAAGGGACTATTTCTTTAAACCTTGGGAGTAACCAGCTGGTAGGGTCATTTCAACACTTGTTAGCCATAAACTATATTTACAATATACACAATATACAATATATTTACATTTATCAACACCACTGAATTAAACATTTCCCTTTTAGTTGGTCTCTCAACGTTGTGTCTAGACTGAATGACCAAACTTGAGAAACTGTTTGTCTCTGAGCGAATTGAGAAGGCCAAATAATTTGACGAATTTATCAATTTATGTCCCTGCCCGCAATGAAGAGAATAAAAGAGGACAGAAGAGATCATTCATTACCTTTTGTTCTTCTGAACCTTGATTCTGCAGAGCTTATGCACCAGCAGGCCAAGCTGTGTCCTTGCTCCACGCCATGGCCATCCTTCAAGCAAATCTAAAATGTGGACGGTCCGACCCAGTTGTGCTTCACAAGCTCAGGACTGTGACTGATCTAGCACTGTTTGCAACCAAGATCAGGTTCGGTTCCTTGGTCAGACAATGTCCATAATTGTGGTCCAAGATTGCCACCTCTATCTCACCCTGATGCCAATGCTTGACTCAAAGAAGCCATGCTCTCTCGATGTGCCCATCGCACAGGGTGGGCTGTTTAGAGACACTGTGGAGGACTTTGCCCAGCAGTTCTCCTGGTTGCAGAAGCAGACGAAGGCTGTCAAACACATTTTGACCCAGCGCAACTCAGCAGCTTAAATGCCACTGCAGTCCTATTTAAGGTCTGATCACGGACAGCTCTTTCCCTCTACACTGCCCGCCTCAGAGTCAAAATTACCAGCATTGCAAGTGTCCTGCACGGGATCAGGCCCAAGGAGGAAGGAAGCCCTGTCTAGTCAACAGCCACCTCGGAAATACCACACCAAACCAGTGGAGTGGAGTTTAACATCTCCAGACTGGTCGCATTTCACAAAAAGTGCATTCTCCATCCCTGGGTCTTTTTAGCGGTGGTCACTCTCTTCAAGGCGCCTTCCCACATTCTTCAATACTCTTCTCTGGATGGTGTATCTGACTGCTACAGCAACAGGCAGGCAGTCAAGACCATACCTAACCTCAGGGCACTTCCCTTGTGCAAGGTCAGGGAAGAGGAGCAACAAGTGCTGCTAGTTTTGAGGGATGTTATCCCCATAGCGTATTCCCTCAATAACATGTCCCGTTGTCGTTACTGCCAGACGGCTACCTCTGTGAAGAGAAGGCTAACGTCTGTGATACAGTTGGAATGAGTCTCCCAACATCTCAAGAGAAAGTTTGGATGACACCTTACTGCTTTCTGCCAGAAGGTCAAGACTCGAATATATTGTTCTACTATCAACATACCCGGCTGCTCAATATTGCTCCACCAGATGTCAAGATTAGTCAAAGTGCCATTGCATGGTTATACAGCGACCCCATTCAGTCTTGACACAACGTTGAGAGACCGACTAAAAGGGAATGTCTCCGGTCACGTATGTGACCTCCGTTCCCTAGTGGAGGGAAGGAGACGCTGTTCTCAATTCAACCCCATTCAGTCTCGTCACAACGTCTTATTCCTTCCTATAGGAAACTGAGATTACATACATTAACGGAGACGTTTAAAAGATTTTTAATTACAGCTACATCAAATTCTGCTCAGTGTGGGTGTAGTAAATCATATTTAACGACTGTCTGCAGTCTTGTGTGGAAGATATTAAAACAGCGTTTTGCAAACCGCAGCTTTTTGTTCTCCGTACTTTGGATTTAAAAGAGTCACTCTTCACCGACCAGTGTGCTGAAATTGAACCTCGTTAGAGCTAAATGCCCCTTAAACCTGTGAAAGGACACCGTCCCCATCCATCCTCATGCCCGCCAGCTCCCAGCGGAGAGCAAACACACAACCAATAATGTATTTAATATAAAAGCGAGCAGGAACATAAATCACAGGCTGGATTATATTGAGTATATGACAATGGTTCACGTACAGCGATGCGTGTATGTGTGCCGGCGTTTATTACTGTATCGGGCAGCCATTCTGTGCTTAATGAGGCCCTCATGTATAAGTATTCTGATTGGCTTCTTTTTAAAACTCCTCCCCTTGTTCTACGCCATCAGATGGGTTTATTGTAAAACTAAGAGAGAGACTGAATTCCCCTGTTCCTATGGAGAACAAATCATTAATTCTCTTATAATGAGCCAGAATATGGGTTTAGTACCAAGTTGCTGTAGCGTTGGCATCTGCTCTGTGCTCGGCAGGAACGCATCACCCTACACCGTCAAATGGGTTTAATAAGATACTTTCCCAAAAATAAAAATCAATCACGTCGCTTTTCTAAAATGCATGATTTCCATACATCAAGGAACACAAACGAATAAAGTATGACAAAACTTTTGATATTTTACACCGACTGCCAAGAGCCGACTGTCTTTGCTTACATGCAAATCGCCTCCAATGTTATGAAAAGCATAGCATGTAATTTTTACATTTCACGGTAATCTAGCTGTCATCCTATCACGGCGTCTCTCAGACTCTGCTGGCTTCCGGAAAGGTGTTTATGTGATGACGTTGGATTAAACCTTGGATGATGACGAGCCTGCTTACCGCCAAGATCCAGCTGCTGTTTGCCCCTAATGAGAAGTGGCATATGTGAGACGTAACGCAGAACATAAATCTCAACGCTGAACCAAAGGCACCTTTAAGTGAAGAATTTTATTCTGTTTGGAAAAACTTCTTCCTTGCACATTTTTATATAAGTGCCGTTTATCTGGATTTTCCCAGCTATCTCAGATGAGTTCTCTCTCTCTTTTTGAGAACCTGAGGTTAATCGAAGGGATTAGGAACTTGTAGGTTTCTATATCTGGAGTAGGGCTGTGATCTTAAAATAATTCTTCTTCATCTCTCTCTCTAATTCATTTAAAATGTATTTATTTATAAAACATTTTAATAATAAATATGTTTTGAATGTGCATGACTGCAGACCAGAGTCCCCTGAGTGCATCTGAAATGATGGGTTTATGCAAATTGTTAACCTCTGAATCCTGGGTCAACGTAATCCTGGGTTCATATTTCACCCTGGGTTAGTTATTAATGGTGAAAATCTGGTCTGTATTACATTTCAAATTTGTTTGAATTTGCTTATTTCTAAGGATAATACAATCGTCCAGTATGTTGGATTATTCGTCTTGTGTATATAATTTATAATGAATACACCTCAGTAAATCCTTACAGTTTCTTGTTAATCTCTCAGAATATTTTACAAAAACAATCGTCATCAGACCAGGAAATTCCTCACCGAAAAAATGCCATGTGCAATGCGTGTACTATGAAACTCCAAACCATGTTTATTATTATCATCTTTTATTTTTAGAACTAAACCTCTTTTGTACATGTTATATTATTTTTACTATTATTACCTTTACTATAAATTACAAAACAAGATTTTCTCTATTCATACCTTTTTCCTTTTCATTTTTGAAGTGCTAGGTCACCCATAAATGATCACAAAGCATAAAACAAAAGAAGATATTTTGAAGAAAGTTGGTAACTAGAGAGCAGTGCCACCCATTCACTTCCACTGTACATTTACATTTACATTCATTCATTTGGTAGATGCTTTTGTCCAAAGTGACTTACAAGTATTATGTGGTAGTACTTCATCACTGGGTAGCAAACAAGGGTAAGATGTCTCACTCCAGAACGCTTCAGTCATTGTGTACTGACTCTGAGATTCAAACCAAAAACCTTCTGCATACAAGTCCAACTCTTGCCACCAGACCACGACTGACCCCGCTGTACTGAACCCCATTCTACTGTATGGACACATACAGTAGAATTCAAGTTAATGGTGCCTGTCACCAACATTCTTCAAAATACCTTTTTCATTTTTTCACTTTTCTTCGTCATACAGGTTTTAATTGACATGAGGGTGAATAAATGTTGATGGAATTTAGTTTAACAGAGGTTGACCCGAGATTTTTTTATTTAGATACAGATCTGTAAACAGTACATTTGCTGCCAAAGTATCAAACTGAATTAACATTCAGTATTACCAAAACTGTATGGTTAAAAATGACCAAATCCTCATAACGACATTCTAGTGTTTGATGTAAATAGCTGCAATCATTTGTCATGATTTTGGATTTACTTAACTACATTTTTATAATACAGGTGAGCTCATTACAGTAACAATCTGCTTATGGAAATGTATTATTGTTTAGACATCCTTGGTCATTGCATCATACATAGCATTTATGTTGTATATTTTACTTGAATAGATTATTTATTTTCAATTATTCTTTTGTTTATTTATAGCAATTGATATCCACATAAACTTGAATTAACAGTCGTTTATTCTTTTGTAAATCCCACTCAACTTCCACTACCTAAACACCCACTCAGGACATCTGTGTATAGGATGGAATAATTCACCATTTCTTTTCATCTTTTCATTTTTTCATCCTTAAGAAACCACAGATCAACAATAAGAAATAATTATATATTAAGAAGGCGATTATATTTTAGGTAACTGTAGTACTGCCCGTGATTTTGCCCACCTTCATCTGGAGGTTGCGTGTATTTCACTTAAAGGGATTGTTCACCCAAAAACTAAAATTCTGATATCATTTACTTACCTTTAAGTTTGAATAATTCTTGTTCTAACGAACACAGAGAACGATATTTGGAAGAATGTTTTTAATCAAACAGTTCTTGGACCCCGTTGACTATCAGAGTCGGAAAAATGATTTCATCATTTGGTCACTCTTTTGAGCACAAAAAAAGATCTTTTAAAAGAGCACGACAGCAATAAGTTCTGAGGACCATTTGGGTTTTTCTTAGCATGCTATTTAATTTCAATCCCAAAAAAAGATTTACAGGTTTGGAACAACTAGAATTCATAATTCAATAAATTTTGGGGGTAAATCACAGTGTCACTTTATTAAACTCTCTTCTTAAATGATTTAAACAGCAAGATTTCCATCTATAGAAAAGTACTTGATAGACTTTATTGTATTTAATCACAATTTTGTTAAATTCTGGATTGGACCTCCACTGTTATTGACTGATAGCCGTTTTTAGAAAGTAAGCGATAGTAACACAGGCCTACTCCTACTGTATTTAACATCATCAAAGTAAGGGAAAAGGTGTTATTTTTACCACTGTCAAACGTTGTGTGAAAGTATATTTTTTACTTGCTATATTGTATATCACACTTCACACCAGTCTCGAAGGAGAGCGATCACACCGCACTTAGTAAAAAAGAACATACACCAAAAAAGCGCAGAAGAGAGAAAGAGAGCGAGAGAAATAAGGATCACATTAGCTCTGTTAGTGTCGTATCTCGCTTCTATCCCCCATGTCTTCACACTGTGCCACAGCCTCAGAAAACACAATTAATCAGCAGGGGGTTTAATTATGGGTGACAAGACCGGCAATAAATCACTAAGTCGCACTACGCCTGGTTTTACTCAAAATTATCATATTCGGTCTCTCGGGAGGGGGGAGGGCCGACGTGTTTGACGGGGACGTGCGCACGTGTAAACTCGGAAAGGTTGCAGGTGAGATGAATGGAAAGCACCTGTGTGATGCGTTCATGGCAGAGGAAGGTGTTAAGCATCGGGGGTTTGTGCAATTGGCCACAAACGTGTTTGAGTGGCATTCGAGTGGCACCTTTAAAACAAACACGAGCCGTGAAGATGATCATACGTGATACGTTCTTAATAAGTAAACATCTTAATGAATAAATCCCTTTTATAAGGCATCAATATCTGTTTTCGATGGCTAAAGTATAACAAGCATTGAAGATGAAACATTGAAACATTGATGGCGGAATCATGCCGAGATCCAAGCGCCTGTTGTTTAAAAGCAGCTGGGTTCTGAAATGATTTGTGGTGTTGTATATAAACATGCGCTTTTGTGGGGTATGTGGGTAGCATACTTGGCGCAAACACGAATGAAGGCAAAAATCTGTGTTTGTGTGCCAATGCAACGGCACCATTTGGTAAATTCAACGGAAGGTGGAAAATGTCGCAAATAATGCATTGGGCTGGCAGCGCGCCCGTTGAATAATGCTGAGCCAGGATGGAATATTTACATGAGCATGCTTAGTGTTTTGCTTTGGCGATGTTTGAGCCCGCTTGTGTCCACAGGGTATCCCGCGCTCCCGCTTTGATGAAAATCTCTCGCTTCCGCTCAGGTCTCTTTTGAATTCAACCCACCTGCTTCTCTCGCCTCTCGCTTTCTTTACGTTGTTTTTCTTTTGCTCCGTTTTCTTTTCCCCCAAACCGTCCGTATGTTCGTCCCTCTGATACCGACACGTTTAAAATGATGTCTGTGTTTAGTCAATGCACATGAATTTTACATGGCCTCAGTTCAATTCTTGCAACTTGTCCCAAAAGGCTATGCAATTTCATTCGAAATGCTTGAATACAAAAGGCTTTTGGGCGACAGCTTACGCGAGGCCGCTTGGGATGTCCAGATGTGACGATATCACCGAGATGCAGGGATATGGTTTAGTTATGGTGCTTGATCACAATGGGAACAGCTGACAGTTGGCATTGTGACTGTTTTTAAGTGCTTTTGAAAGTAATGCATTATTCTTGCGTTTTTCTTGTGTCCTGAAGGCATTTTATCTGCTCTGGCTATTGTGTCACTTCTGTATAAACTGTGTGTTGCATCCTGAATGAACACAGACCACAGGGATCATGTTTCAACCTGCCAGAGTATCTATTAATATCGAACCCCGACAAAATCCCACAGCGGGTTGAATAAAAGAGATGTTTCACTGGTATATCGTGATCCCGTTACATAATGCATTAAAGGTCTAGTTTATTAAAAAAAAAAATGTTGCGTTTACTAACCACATGTCTTTTCAAACCACCACGACATTGTATTGCATTGTACTTTGCATTGTACTTTGCATTGGCCTATATATTATCTGTCGGCAATTGCTAATCCATCTTTAATAATTTCCCATAATAAAGTCAATCAGATGTAAAGCCAGAATGTGACGCACCAACTGACTAACCTTCACTGGATTTTAAACATCATGTTATGTTGTGTAACACTGAATTTTTCAGCAGCTGCCACCATTTAGACAATATCATGGGGGAAGTTTCTATTTTATGTGTTTTAGTTTGTTGAGTTTGTGCTTAAGTGTATATGTGTTTGATGGTTCCCTGGAAAATAAAAATTCTGTTATAAATTACTCTCTACTCGTTTCAAATTTTGTTTGGTTTTGTTATTTCTAAGGATTTTTAAGACTACGACAAGAAGAGTTTTGGGGCAATTTTGACCATTATTGTAATTTTTCCTATCATTGAGGTCAAGAACTTTAGCCGAGCATTCATCCAAATTCTCTGCATTCAACCACAGCCACGTTGACATACTAGAAACAACTAGAGAGTCAGTTCTTTGTGACATCATTTTTAACTTTGAACAATCACCTTATGCATAACTCATTTTAATACAGTTATCAAGTGCCCAAGAAGGGATTTTCATATCCTTTTCCGTTGACAGCCTACACTGGTTTTAAACTAAAATATTTAGTTTTATAAGCTGATCTGTACATCACGCATATTATGATTAAACATCCTATATAAAATGAAAATAACTAACTTATTTTAACATCTTTACCAGTTTTTTTTCCATCAATTTGGATACAAAAACTCGGCAACAAGTTTGCCAATACAGAATGAACCTTCACACTTCATGTGCCTGAATTTTTATGAATAAATCATTTTGAAAATATTTTTCGAATGATATTAAGGATCTAGAGTACAATGCAAAATATCTGTTTGTCATAGAAAAAAGATCTCCATTCTGCGAAAAGAATGTAATAAAAAATTATTATCCAAACAAGACCACCATGACTGAATAATGACACTTTATTTCAAGCTCTCGTCTTCATTGAAAACATTCAGCATAATCTCTCAATTACGAATAAAGAGCATCGCGGCCATAACAGCATCGCAGCCATGTGCTTTATTGCTCTCTTTAAGTCCAGGTCAAACGAGCCCTCTCACCCCTCCACGATATTTGCAGTCCGCCGATATTGCCCCACACACGCAAACACACGCATCACTCAATGCAGCTCTGCGCTTCCCAGAGCTATTAAACCCTGACAGAACACAACACTGTATGCTGTCCATCTTCTCGTACAGAAGGAGCTCATGGGGCTGCTTCACCCAGATGAGCGGCCAAGAGTTTTAATAGCTCTCAGTGCCAAATTCAGGCCGTCTACCTCTGAGAGCAGCAGTCACTTTGTATTGATTGACCCATGGTGATGTCAGGAGGAAAAGAGAAGATGCTTCAGGAGCTCGAGCCCACCAGCGTTTCGTCAGGGGGGCGTGAGTCTAATATGTAATGAGTGAGCGAGACCCGAATGCTTTGTTTCATGTCATTAAGCCCGGAAGAGAACATGAAGGCATTCAGGGGCCCGTGACCGAGAGCATGTTTAATAAAAGTGCCCATCATCCTGGGCCGATATGACATTTTATCATCACTTAAAGTTAAATCAGAGTCCTTGGGGAGTGAGAACAACGAGTGGGAAAAAAACACACAATTGGATTCTGTACGAATATTTATTTCAGGCCTTTTGGACTACTCTCTCCAATAAAACATGCGATTTTTCTCAAGGTTACTGCTAACAGGGGGTAAGAGGGGCATGCGGGTATTTTGGATGAGAGGTTTTTGAAGTAAGAGGTGAAGAGAGCGGGGGGCGAGGAGGGAGCGAAAATGAAACAGCGAATGATGAAAGGACAAATATGCAGCTAGGAAATGGTGGGGAAAGGATATTTCCTGGAAAAATAAGATTGCTTGCGGATGAGCCGGAGTCAAGTATTTATAGCGGACTCCGGGGTCAGAACGCCACAAAGTTCATTAGAATTTTATTTGAAGCTTGTGCATCGAGACTTCAAGTTTGTGATTCTTTACATTTACATTTATGATAATCCGGCGGGAAAGATTTGGGTTTCTGCATGTGAACATAGTGCAGAAAAGTTGATTGAAATGACTCGATGACCACCGTTCTATGCACATATCAAATTAAAATGAATTATTAAATATTCAGTGAATAAGAGAGCCTTGTCGAACACATCATGTCTGGGGCTGGATCGTCACTATTGTCTATAAGCTGAATTAGTCCGCTTACATTATAGGATGAAGTAAAGGAACATGAATGTGTGATTTCAGACACTGATTTTCATTAAACATTTTTCATTTAATTTTTCTATATATGGACAATTGTTGATTTCTTTGTCATGTTTAACTTAAATGTTAATATCTTCTTAAAAAATAAGCAGCACAAACCAAAATTCGAATTGATTTGATAATGTGATATGTGTAGGTTTTTTATCAGAGCTGTCGAAGGATTAATCTTGTTAATCACACCCAGAATAAAAAATGTCAATAATATATGTCAATGTACTGTACAAACTTATACACACATACACATACATGAATGTACAGTAAGGAAACATTCAGATGAATTTAGTTAGATTATCAATCATTTAATTCACATATTAATGTTAATTAATTATTATTTTTCATATTTGATTTAATACACATGTATATGTGTTTGATAAAAATAAATATGTACGGTAAACTTCCATGTGTGTTGTATTTTTAATGATATTAGAAAATACCTGTCAACTGGAAAAGTGTATTAAATACAACATTGAACTATTTTAATAGTGTGCTTCATGTGGTCATCTCACAAATGGCACATGGGAAAAACATGGTGCCAAAATCCGAATATATTATAGGTCAAGAATGAATGCAGGGAATATACTGTACCGTACAAAGTACTATCGTACGTAATTCTTATTTCAGTTTTTAAAGTTTTAGATTTATCCTCAATAAAGGGGTCTCCGACCTTTTTGTACGGCAAGGGTTTTCTGAACAAATAAAATCATCTTAAGGGTTACTTGTTGATAAATACAAGCATCACTTGGCTGATCGGTATAGTCACAGTAGGGGTGTGATATAAGCATAGAAAGGCTTTCTCTATATTTTCTGTTTTTAAGCCAGTAACGATTAACAGAAGATGGTTTGCCTCCCTTGAATGTGCTTGTGAGTCTTTTAGTGTACCACTCGCTTACTAGTAAATAATAGATTGAAGATTGGTCTTTACAATTTCAATTCACAAAATAGATCAAACAAGGAAACAAGAAGTATTTAAAAAGATGTTAACAACTTTGCAAGAGATTTTTGTGGGGTCAGACACCTCTAGGCCGTGATTGACAGGTCAAAAATCAATGTTCGATTAGAATTGAAAGCCGAAACATTTACGTCGGCTTACTCTGCGTGTCACTTACATTATAAACCATTCCGATTAAAACTTAAACAAGAAGAACTCCTGGAAAAGGGTTGCCAAATAAGAGACACCATGATGTGCTTCTGTATATAAGAAAAAGCCTACAAAACGTGAATCCCCAGAACATACACATAATATACCCACGCATACACTTCAGCAAAGCATCTCTGCAACCTTTCTAAAGATCCTTTGGGACTCCATTCCGGAGTTTAGCATAATTATTTAAATAAACCTTGATGAGGTCATGATGTCTAAACCTGGCAAGAGTTGACAAACCTGGCAGCCTCTTTTTCTCACCTGGTCTCATTTCCTCGCGCCTCACAGCGATCACTATCTTCCAACAAAGCCATGCTTCTCGATCTAATGGCTAAAGTGTCACTATAAATGTGCATCAATGTTACAGAGGAAAAAGACTTGAGGTAATTTGTGAACGTCTATAATAAGGTGACGTCTAAGGCAATTTCTGTCTCCCTGAAGGGAATAAATTCAGGCCGTAGAACGGATTCATCACGCCGCCGTACAATTTGAAGCAAGATAATACATGTGTAGACGGGCAGACTAATCCAAATTCATTTTTGACACCAAGATGAAATTAATGATTGAGAAGAGCTTTGAAATTCTAGTATTTGTGCTGACCCTTTGAAGTCGTGTGTTCTTCAAAGGCTGCGTTTAATCATGTATCAAACAAGTGTTTCCAGTTTCAGTCCGTACATGCCTCAAATTCACAGGGACACTGGAGATAAGCATCTTCATCTTTTTCTTCTTCCTCTTCCTCTACGGATCATATAACAAAATCAATGCTTCTTCAAGTAAACAAGATTCTTTTGAAGATATTGATGGAATGACCTCACATCGCGGCTCCTACTGAGATTCTGTATTAACTGAATATTAATATTGTTTTTCATCACCAAAACTCAATGACACTATTGCAAAATATTGATTTTCATCATCATCATTATTTTATTATTATTATTATTATTATTATTAATAATAATATTATTATTGTTATTATTATTGTGAAAGTACAAGAAAAATGTATTGGAGGTTATCCTCTTGTATTGAGATGGTTGTAAATATGCAAAACTATACTATGAAAACAAGTTACTCAATTTCATTATAAATACAACATGACAAACTAAACGAAATAAATACTTTATGTAACACACAAAAAAGAGTACATTTAGAAGCTTTGAAATTAATTAAGGTTACTGTTTAAATATTATTGATATATAGATATTAAATTGTATATAAGTATATCTTATTAACTCAAATATTACTTTAAGAAAATTTTTTTAAATAAATAAAATTTATTTATTTATTACATAGACTTCAAACTAGCAACGTTAATTTTAGAGAAATTAATCAAGTATTTCAAAATGTATCACATACATTTTTAAAAAGATTTTATTAAGTATATAACTGTTTACTTTTGAGATATTTTCTAAACCACATTAAATATTTTTAACAGGAAGGCACATAAACAATGGTTTCATTTTTTTTTTATAAATTCTATCATTTACTCACATTTCAATTCAAATCCTTATGACTTATTTCTTTCGCAGAACTTACTAAAAGATATTTTGAAAAAAAATGGTTGGTAACCAAAAATGTGTGGTACTCGTTCACTTATAATGATTGGACACAAAACCAATTAAAGGGAATGCGGACCATATTGTTCAGCGTCCAAAATTCTAAACCATATCCTTTTTGGTTCTGCAGAAGAAATCTTATTTATAATTTATGTTATCAGGTATGATTTCGCAACAAATGTCAGTAATGTCCTTTCACTACAACCCATGTAAAGTACATAAAGGTACCTGCAATTTATGTCCAAACTGAGATTGAAAAATGGTCATGGTTAAATGAACAGAGATGTGCAAGAAACCCGGTTCAGGGATCAACTCTCGGCATGTATTCTGTCCAGTTATCAACATGATAAAACATTCACTTCCAGTACGACAAGAGACTCAGAAATAAAAAGCAAAAAACAACGTCATACTGTTATCGACTGGATATAAACATGAACACAGTTAGCCAGTTCATAAACACATGGTTACCTAGACAACATATGTCACATTATGGGTATACATTATGTGTCAAATAGAGCAACACAAAACAATGTCTTAATCTTTAACAAATCCTTTTTCTTAAAAGTACAGATTGTAGCTTTAAATACAGCATTGACGTTGAAAGTCTAGTATTACGATCCAAAAAACACAAAACTTTCCAGAGTAAAATCATAGTTTGACAGAAGACAGAAGGCAGTGTTGTACTCATTTACATAACCACTGAGCTGAGCCCTGCACGCCTCCATTGGCTTGTAAATAAAACACAAAGTTTCCAGTGTTTAAATCAAAGACATGCAATGCCAAAACCAATGATTTGTCTGATCAGGCCCCTCATGTTGCTGGTATGGAGATCTTACGATTGACTTTTGTGGTATGAATCAGAGTTAAATCTCTATATCCCGGCGAGCTGAATACATCCCAATATGCATCTGACGCTCAGGAATAAGACCGAAGGCCCGACATATGGTGGAAACATCTGGAAGAATCAATCTTCGCAGGATTGGGGAAAATCTTCCGCAAACTGTTAACGACGATTTATGGGGTTCAATCTCGATTACAGACTGGAATTGTCGCTGAAATGTTGGGTTTGGCTTATGGCCATCGCCCATTCATTTCGGTTAGAGACCGATTTCCATACGGCATGGAGAGATGACATTTCTTTCCCATCACTAAATCTGACTATCCGATTACTGTGGAATGAAATCTCCCTGCATCAGTAGTTTACTCAAAGACTCATTTCCATCATGATAAGAGTACTCTTCAGAATCAAACCAAAATGACATTTTGAAAGTAGAATGGTAAAAATCGCTAAATGTCTCCTTTAATCGAGTTAATGGAATCGGATTTCATCATGCATGTGGCCTCCGTATCTCATCGCCGTGGATATCTGGAAGCGGTTGACATTAAGCAGAAATATGGCGGTTTAAGACTCACAAGACATTTGTGAGGCTTTAGTGTGGCCTTGGAGGAGCATTTTATGAGCTGGTGGATAGAGTTCATCATAGCGTCGGATGCAAAGATCACTGTAGGGTGAAATCACATGATCGGAAGATGACTGATCCAGATGCAGGAGAAGTGAAAGATCCGAAGGGGTTTTAACATCCAGTAGGACTCGCTCGGGCGTTAAGAAGATAGATGGAGCACGAAGGAGCAGAACAGAAGGGACGTTTTTGGCTGGATTAACTTCTGTATTATACGACACTGTAGGGAATGGATGTTCTTCCATGAGTGTTTTCTTATAAGTTTTATATATAAGGAAATCCAGCAACTTAAAGGAAATATGGAAATATGGATGCAATATTTTTGCTATTTTAACAAGGAAAGATATACGTTTTTCAAACAGGGTTGGATATGTTTCCCACTGGTCACTTTAGTTTGTTTTATCCAAGTTCTGCAAAGAATTTATAAGAATTTAAAATGTTTTTCTTCACACAATTACTAAAATTAACCATTACATATATCCGTGCCAACATTTTTTGAAGGTTCTTAAAAAATGCTCAATTACTTTAGCATTGAGTCAAATGTCAAATTAATTTGTTTATCCACATTTCAATGCTGTATTACTTTTAGGACACAACAGAAGATCATTTGAAGAATATTGGCAACCAAGTAACCACACTTCTATTGTATCAACACAAAACCAACCAAAGTAAACAGGGCAAAAAGCATTTTGTGTTTAGAAGAAAAAAAGTCTTATTAAAGAGTGGCGAGTTATTGATAACACATTTTTCATTTTTGTATAACCAAAGAGTAGTTTTAACCCATTTATATATCAACTACAAAGATGTTGTGTTACCCAATAAATCTTACCCAATATTTGGGTCTGTCCCATTTGTGACCCAACACTAGGTTGAAAATAACACATCATTACACCCAACCCATCATACACCCAAGTGTAAAAGTGTAATGTGTGGAGAGATGGTATGACTGATTCTTGGCTTTATAGCAGATTACCCGTGTTAAACACAAAACTTTAACCGTGATAAACCTCACACAGACCCTTAAAAATGTGTTGCTGATTCCCCTTACAAAGCAAGCGCTCAATATTCTTCATCAGTCTTTTGTGACTAAAGCCAGCCGTTAAAGACAAAGAAAAAGAAGAAAACACAGAGAATGCGTTCAAAAACCATTACAGACTCAATTGTTTTCACTGTAATAAAATCCATTCCTCTTTCTTTCTAGCGAGAGAAAATCTATTATGACGTTCTCTTTCGCCCCGATACCCTTCCACCGGCCGCGCGGCCCTACTTGTCTGAACCTTTTGACAATGAAAACACATCAAACAGGCAAAGCCATTGCTTTTGAAAACCCAAGCAAAATGCAGTTTAATTTCTTTTCTGGCTCTCTTTGATTTCTTTTAGATTGGACGTCAGTCTGCATGATTACCCTCCATCATGACCGGGCTCTAGAAATGCCACGGCTCACCGTTTCCTCAACAGTACAGTAAATCCTGCCGGGCTGCTCCAGAGGTGACTCCCAACAATCCTGTTCGGTCATATTTCACCTGCTGCTTAACACGTCTCATTACTGTCTCGCTCAGACTCGACACAGTCCATTACACATGCTTTGTTCTTCTGTATATTGATCTGCACCTAATCACGCTAATTAATATCTCAAACTCATATGGTTCCATTTATATTTTCAATGGAATCCATCACAAAGCCCCATCTAAATATTGACAAAATAAGAACCAAAATGCTAAAGACATCTGTCTTTTTGTCTCCTAAAAATATATGTTTTACATGGGTAGATTGTATTATGATCATTCACTAAAATAACATGCCCAAAACGTACGTCAACCATTAAGTTTCTTTACAGCTCTATAAGGTTTAAAGAAACATGTTTTTCAACCGACTGTCTGCTTAATTTCAAGAAAACATGGGAAAGACTGAAAGTGCCAAGACACATTAAAGCTGTGATAAAGAATTAATGTTATTAAAATATTTTAAGCATGAGTGTAATATTGTTTAAAAATAAAGTAATTGTTTTCTTTATAGTATTTACAATTCAAAAGAAAGCAAAGCAGTTTTATTATTGTTTATTATTTATAATTTCTCCGGTTTTTATTTTATGCAAATAAATACAAATTATTTACAAGCTACCATGTCAAATAGACAGTTGAGAAATATTTATTTTTAGTTTGAACTTTACAAAAAACACAATACTGAATTGTTTAAAAGGGCAAGGGCAAGGGCTCAGAATTATATTTTATAACGTTATTAAATAAATAAAGAACTGGAACTAAAATATTAGTTGAAAGATACTAACTTTATTTATAATAATTTGAATTGAATTCAATAACTATTTTTAAATATTGTATGATGAATTAATGCGTGATAAACATTTGACTAGATCTACAAGCAATAATTACAATAAGTCTGACATGGAGACTGGTAACACTTGTTAAACCTTAAAGATATTTGAAGCTGTGTTTATGGGACATAACACTGAAGTCAAAGTGCTTAGAAATTGTGTGTAGTATTTTTTAAAGAAATGGTAAACCAAAAAAACAACATGTTTAATTTGAACACTTACTAAAGTGATTTAAAAAAACAGTAATATTTAGAAAATTTACTATAGATTATTATACATTTTGTCACGTAACTCTAAGCATAAAATACTTTCAAATGGTTGATGGCATTAGGCACAACATACGCAATATAAAACTCTATTGACACAAGACTATATTAGTTTTGAGCTGAACAATAATACGATTTTCAGAACTTAAAACCGATTGGAAGCAAACCTTAATCCGTCTTGTCTATTTGGCTATACTCACATGACAACCGATGCAAAACACGGATAAAATACTTTTACGAACACATAACTGAGAAATTCCTCTGAGGCTTCCTGAGATGAAATGTCTTGCTCAAGAGAAGCCCAGCGATCTTGTGGTATTGAAACCTGTAATCTTTTGGATAGTTCTTTAACAACCACAGTACATTATTCTTACTGCATTCAATATTAAACTATTAGAAAGATGTAAGATATGCGTACATCCCAAGGACAGGAGATCCAGAAATATAAAACCATTTAGAATCCTCTCGTGTCCTGCAGCTTTCTTCAGGGTTATTACCCCTGCGAATACTAAATTCTATTTAAGCTACAATTAAAATGAATATTATATCTGTTAAATGGCACTGCATTAAGCAGGCCTGAGGAAGTTGTCTTATATAACTCACTTCTTCTGAATTATACATAGACACCGGCAACATTTTTTCCCATTTCGGGCTTGTCCTTGACATCCTTATCTGCCGGTTTATTGTTTGTGAGAACGATGTCCTTAAAAACATTACAGATTGAGTAAAGCACAACATGTACAATGTCTCTGGCAAAATGTGTTTCCCTCCTGCCGAGATCTCCGACGGTAGAACTGATGTGACTCAGAACTGGGAGTGTAGAACAACAAATAGTTGTATGTACATATTTACATGATGAAGAATCACTTTCACAGCGATGTGATGTACATATGGTATGTTTTACTTTAATGAGGGATGGGGGAGGAATCTGTCATTGGTGATATATGACAGTGTTAAACCTCTTTTCATGTCTGGTTTTCTCTCTTCAAGGTCTTATGATGAGGAACACAGTTGTCTCATGAATAATCTTCAACAAAAGAGCTTAACCCAATTACCATATTTTGCTATTTGTATTTTTTGTATTTTTTGTGTATGTCTCCTTGGCTAATCTGTCAGAATATGATGGGCGACAACGATGAAATGATCAACATATATTTATTATAGAGTTGGGTATTGTCTTAAGGATTCCCAATCTTGATGCGGTAAAAAGAAGGATATTTAGATGTCAATCATTAAAAACCCTGTCGGAAAAACCTGTAAAACTGTTATTTTCTGGAAGCTTGAGACATACTTTTAAAATCACAGTTTAAAGATAGTCAAGTTACATATTTTGTCGGTTTACATGATCTCGTACATATGCAATTTATTTTTGTAACTGTTTAATTTTTTTTACCAAATTTCAAAAACACTGTAAAATTCATACTGTAAAAATGAGGCAGCATGCCGTAGTGAAATACCATACATTTGCTTAAAATATGTTTTTAATGTTATTATAAACTCATCATGTAATTAGTCTGTACCTGTTATTTTACACTTCATTAACCGTTTAAAGAAAACACTGCTAAAATCTGTAAAAAAAAAATATTCACATATTTTAAAATTTTTCTAAACAAATATA
Source organism: Triplophysa yarkandensis (assembly GCA_033220385.1). NCBI lineage: Eukaryota > Metazoa > Chordata > Actinopteri > Cypriniformes > Nemacheilidae > Triplophysa > Triplophysa yarkandensis. The sequence goes on along the minus strand of CM065657.1, from coordinate 22,048,104 downwards.
CGATGAGACCTCTAAAATGAGATGAACATTGCATCCATCATATACTTCCAATGTAAAAATTAGAAGACCACAACTGACTTATTTCTTTATACATTTCGAAAAATAATGTAGGTCTGTGTGATAGCTCACAATGTAGTAACACTTTAGAATACTATCTGTGGTCCATCATGATTGACGTCTACATGACTTGGTCCTGTCAGCTCTCAGGCTTGGCCTTCTCAGATGATGTAAAAAAGACCAATTCTATCTGAAAATGCACAGACACGAATCGATAAGAGTCCAATCCAATCCGCAGTTCTAACCAGCGGCTCCTGATGGCCAAATCCATTTCTATCAAATTATAAAAAGGTAAAGTAGCCTCAAAACAAATAGTTTTATTGTGAGGTCACGTAGGTAAAGCGGTCATATTAAACTAAATGACAACTGGTTCCAAAAGAAAACGTTATGACCAACATAAATGAACCTCGGGGAAAGCAAGAAGATAAACGCATTTGACATTACCCTTTTGAATTCATTTCATATCGATTTTATATTGCTTAAAGATATGATGGTAAAAAACGAGAGGCTGCTTGACCCGAGCACTTGAAATACGAGTTTGGACTCTCACGTTACATTGGCTGTTGTGATTAAGTGTGCGTTTATGCACGAAGAGAATCCTCAGACTGGATTACTGAAGACGGTGAGTCATTGTGTTGGAGGCCTACGCCGCGTATTTTTAACAAAAGGCATTATAAAGAAGCCTGCCATGACTTACGGCAAAAAGATGTGTCTTCAAACACCGTGACCGCGAGTGCGGATGAATCGACTTGGCAGGCCTTTCATTTCACCTCTGCCTTTGGCACTCACGATCGCAAAACAAGGCTGCGAGCCATCTCGCAAGAGGGCAGATCAGCATAACGCCTTCTCGCATGCATCAAGGGGAAAAAAAGATATAAATAAAACGAAGCGCGGTAAATAAAGTCATAAAGTTACTGCACTATTACATTTTTCGATGGAATATCTGAATGCTTGCCTGAGCAAAACTGAACGCCACAATTTGAGGAATCGTGCGGCTCTCAAACTTTAATACTGTCTGCTGACAAACCAAATGTATGATGTGAATCCATTCAACAGAATCAACTATGTGGAGGAAACACTTGTGTTTTTCTATACATTCATCTACAACAGGGTGGATTCAACTTTTTTGTCATTTTATTTGTATTTATGTACATTTATTGCATTTAAATTTCAAAATAATGGCAACAAACTTTTATACATAGCACCTTACATCCCATGCATTATTCTTTTGCCATCCCCAGATGTGAAACTCTACTCGTTAAATATATCCAAATAATAATAAAAAACGTATTAATCGTTAATCTCAAATTAAACAATTAAGTTTTTTTCAACTGTTCAATCTGATATCACAGAAACTTTAAGGAGTTCTGTAGGGTGTCTCATCTGTATGAATGAGTACGATCTGAATCATTCCATTATATAATTATTGAAAAAAGCTATGCGGAAGCCCCTCCTCTAATGCCAGTTTGTGAAGCAATTATTAATTTTGGTAGATCGTGTTGAACTGTTTCATCAAGACTGCATAGACATACCATGTCGTTATTTTCTCACCCTGTTTTCATTTTAAACAAGAAGACATAGTAGAATTATGTTCCTTGTTTTACTATACTATAAATAAAAATATCATAAAGTCCTCGAAAAAATTGATCATTTTACTTAATTTACATGATTAATTTTAATTACATAATAATTGAGAAAACCCAACTCAATTGTACGATGCTTAAGTTACTTAATAGTCCAAAATATAGTTCAATTATTTGTTTTGTGTTGAGACTGTAAAAGCAGCACTTGTGCTTACACTAAGGCAGGGATGATATTAATAATAAAGCGTGTTATTTGACTTATCGAGCGGGGACTGCGCTGATGTCACTACAGGAATTATTACAAATACTTTATGTATTTAATAAGTAGAGGTTAAAAAGTAAATAAGGTTGAAATGTACCATTGCATCTTACTGCAAGTAATTAGGTAAAAACTACAAATTATTATTTTGTGTGGGTATCTTTCTTTTGATTACCGACATTCTTCAAAATAACTTCTTTTCTGTTTGTAGAAGAAAGTAAGTCATGCGGGTTTGAAATGACAAGCGGAAGATAAATGGTAAACTATCACTTCAAGTCTCACGAGAATTTCCCGTCGTCCCAACAACATCGAAGAAAATCGAATTTGCACGGACAAGAATATCAGCAGAGAAACTCAGATGTCATTACAAACAACCATTAAATTAATCTAAACCTTCATAAAATTACATTGCAGTTCTACACTGTTGTTCGTAAACCATTTATCTTTGTATCATTTGTGTGTGTTTATATTTCCCATAAAAATGTAATAGTAACAACACGGAATAACCGAGAAAAGCAAAATCTCCCGAGATTTGAAAGAGCTCCTTCTGAGCAATTTCTTTTCCCCGGGCAGAAATGCAATTTACACTTGATGGATGAAACATCGCATTAAAGAGAATGTGTGAAATTGGCGGGTGTACACGGAATGTATACCTGCAGCAGCATGTAACGTACAGCCGGTCGGCCCTTATGGCGGAGTAAAGCTCTCAGCTGTCAGTGTGAAGCACATTAGAATCACATTACTATAGTTTGGGGTATTAAGAAATGAACCATTAGGCAGAAGTAAATGGCATGTGACGCCACTCCAGGTGGTAAAACTCTGACTGGATGAATCACGCTGGAAAAGAGTCATAATTTAGTCTGGAAATACTCATGCGCTGCGGTGAAGGAAACAAACTGGGGTTACTGAACGCATTGCTGATGGTAAAGCACTCTCAAACTCTTATAAACGTAATGATTCACTTAAATCTTATGAAGCAAGAGCAGTGTCAGGTTCCCTGCAGGTGCCAGTTCAGGTGCCCATTTTTCATCAACGGGACAATTTTAGTGTTAGTCTGATGTTTTAATGACATAATCACTCTTAAACAAGGAACAGGTGAATCCATACCATATTTACAGCCGGTATTGCGCGCGAACGGTGCATGTATTCTCTATTCTAACAAATCAACGGAAAGAAGTCCTAAGGCTTCAGAAAATCGTTCAACCTCTTAATGTTATTTAAATAATATAGCTGATTTATTCTTATTGATTTTATAAAAGATTCGCCATCCATGAATCGATTTTGCAACCTTGAAAGTAAAATGTGGGATCTAATAAATGTTAAAATACACTTTCAATACTTGACTTGGAGGAAACTGTTATTGGTCAGCGGCGGTTTAGGCATGAGCGAACGGGCAGCCGAAATGACACATAGGGGGGCGGCATTTGTGGGGAAATCATCTGCGGTGCTAAGCAGATTTCGATACTTATGTTAAAAACACTGGCCGAAAATTTACAAATTTTAATTGTGTAAAATGGCTCGTTAACTGGTTAAGACCTGACTTCTGGCTTTGAGTGACAGCGTCGAGGGATAGGAAATCTGCTGGTTGTCGGTTACAAAGTAAACACAGCGATGGTAAAAAAACGGCCTATGCTGTCAGGTGCTCAATTTAGGAAAAAAAGAAAAGATGATGAAGAGAAACAGGCAAAATATTAAGGGGTGGGTCGTCTCTTCCGGGGAAAATTCTACGTAGAACTTCCACTGTAATTGGACAGGGTTAGAATGAGCAGGGTTAAAAAGATGACCTACCGGGTAACCTTAAATTTCATCCAAAGATGAAAATTCTGTCATCATTTACTCATCCTCTTTTTGCTTCATCTGGATGACTCTCTTTCTTTCGCAGAACACAAAAGAAGAAATTTTGAAAAATGTGTGTCATCGAACAGCATCGGCACCCATTCCACTGACATGGATACAAAACCAATGCAAGTCATCGGGTGCCAGTTACCAAAATGAGGGTTAATAAATGATGACAGAATTTTTTAAGAGGGGGGGGTTGTTTTTAAAGCAAAGATTTTTAAAGTCCGCTTGGTGAATTGTCACATCGACAATGGTCCATATTTCTCATAATAGTATAGATATTTTATGTTATATGCTATAAAGAGCCATAAATCCTAAAAAAAAAATGTGTGGATATTTTTGCTTTTGGCTTGAACATTTTAATTTTATATGATTTTCACTTAAATGCCACAAAATATGCAGTCTCTCAAAAATGTGTGTTCCTTTTCACATCCCACATAACATTTTTCTGATCTCTGGATTCTGACACTTCGAATATTCATTGAAAATATCACATCAATACTTCTAGAACTGCTCTATAATCTTAAAGTTTCCTTTCTTAATGTTTTATAATCAGAAGAAAATTTTGCGGGACTGAATGACAATTTCGACAAGAAAGGTTATTCTATGGCATTGTGAAGCACTTTATTAAGTGTACTGTTCAAAAATTTTACAGAACTTTACAAAACATTTCCTTAAAAATAATTTGTTTTAAAAAAATATAAAAAATGGGAAATTAGAGGAATAAAATGCAAATGTAATATACATGTAAAATAAAAAACATTTCTTTCTGTTTTACATAAATTCATTTTTATTATAATGAGTTGTGAGGACCATTGCATTAATGTATATTATTTGTGTTTTTTACATTTAGATATTAAAGACTTAATTTTTTCACAGCATATTTAATACAGTAGTTTCTACAACAAAGTCGTCAATTTGCGTGTCAAATTCTTTAAATAAAAGTCTTAAAACAGCAAAAGTGCCAGTAAATTCACTTTTAACATGTTCAGACGTTAAAGCTTTTGAATTTTTTATCATGTAATGTTGAAAACTATTTACACTCGGTTTGACAGTTAAGCTTAAAAAACAAATTGAATTAAAATCCCCAACTTTCTCTTATCTCAGATGTCACGAGACAATTAAAAATTAACCGACTATCATTTCAAAGGTAGCGTGCGCGTGTGAAAGTCTTTAATTCCACTTTGATGAAGCTCCAAACACGCTCATGAATAATGAAACCCTTCATGAGCTTTATGATATCCGAATCTATTTTTCATTAGGCGGCCCCCGTTTCTGTGCACCCCATAAATAAAAAAAGAGGTTTAAATGAAATAAAAGTTTTAAATGAGACGCTAAGCTCGTCAAACAACCCCAAAACCTCAAGGACTTTATTAGTTTTCTCTTAAAGCCAGTTTTATAAAAGCAATGAGAAATATTTATAATGAGTTCTCGAATAGAGGAGACTCTATAAGATGAAGTGGCCAAAAGTCGAAGCGTTTGTTTACAAAGCCCATTAATCTCTTCGGTAGTGAAGCACAATGTCAGAGAGCTGTCAACACTCGGAGACGGAAATAATCAAAACAAGCGGCGTACAATCTTTTGGAAATTACTGTCTGTGGCAGGCATCCCATCCCGGATGTTTACAGCAAAATGAGAATCACTAAGAGTAGTTGTCAGACAAGAATCTTTAACGTTGAGTACTTGTTGTAAAATGACAGAAAAATGAAGGGAAAAAATGGAGCACCTTGACAATGATTCCGAATATAAACATTTAATTTACAGTATGTATACAATTTATCACCTGCCAACGGATGACGCTTTTCTATTTCTGAGAAACAATATTTTTTGGCCTTTTTTGTAACTTTGGATGGATCGTGTGGTGTGCAACTTTGATGTTTCTTGCACAAGTCGGGGTCGTTGAATCATTGCAGGACAATAGATGTCTGCTTTGTGTAATATCTTGGCCATCCAATACATTCAATGCCGAAAGTGTACATTTTCAATTTAAGATGTGTCTCCTGCTCGTCTCTGTCAATGACTGTTTTCCATCAGCGGTAAATAATGATTTTGCATCATGCGATGATGAACGAGGGATTTTGAAAGCATCGCGTTGAAGTGTTTACACTGTACGCCCTCTCTTTGGGTTCGATACAAATACAGAGCAATGGATTGTCGCGCGGATGTCAATAAGATTCATTCCTCTTGTGTGCCGCTATAATCAGATGATGTTGTTATCCATCGGTTTGTGCCAAGCGCAGCGCCTCGACCTTCCTAAATGGGTCAGCCGGAGCACCAAAATTTGCAATTCCTTGTCTCCGTCTGCCGAGACACTTTCCTGAAAGATGTTGTATCATTACCAACCTCTAAATCCGTAAGAAGGTCGCGGTCTGTCTTTCATTGTTTAATGTCTGTAAGAGTGCTGACCCAAGTCTTAGGAGCTCACATTTCTTTTGGGGAGCGCCCAGAAACACAGCTGCTGATCTTTCATTTTCATCTTCTTCTGGCTGTCAGTTCATTGCTTTTCATTTCTGACCTGGATCTATTCTTCCTCTTTTTGCAGGGTAGTCGGCTGCTGGTAATCCTTCAGATAATTCTTTATCATTTACAGTAAAAGTCACAAATAATGATTATGAAACTTAAAAAAAATCACTGTTAATCCAACAGGCACTTTTAGATACTTTTGCTTAAAACACGGTTTTCCATCTAGACGGGATGCAAATCTTTTTGCACTAAGTTTTGTAACTACTAGATTATTTCTTAAAGCAAGCAGAAGAATAAACAAGTAAATTATATTAGCGGCATTATTTTGGGTTATTGCACCAGTAGATAAACCTTTATGGGACAAGGTTACACAATCCATTCAACAAATACATTTGTTTAGCACAATAATTATACAACTATGTATTAATAAAAGTGTACATGAATGTAATATGAATTGTTATACTATAAGCCACTAGTTAGACCGATAAACAAACACAGACTTAATTTCGGCCCCGGCGTGTGCATCCGATGAAAAAACTTCTAGTTTTTTTTCAATATGCTGCTTCCATCTCTCATTTCTGATGTGACACCTCAAAGAGTAAAGTAATACCAGGGTAGTTGAAACATAGCTATAGATAAGTGCATGTAGATGCCCCCTCCAACCACTCCAGACTATGTACTCCACAATAAATAGATGGCACGGATGGCATCCACATTCACATGCCCTGTACTTTTTAGTGGACTGTGAATAGATTTCGCTCAAGAAGTATTTTCCTTCATAACGCAACTAACAGTTAAACGAGCCCCGAATGTTACTTAAACCTGATTCATATTGCATGCTTACGGTCTAGTTACTTTAAGAAGAGATTATGATTATGACACTTTTGTAATGAGTGGCGAACATAACGGCTTCTGAGCCTAAACAGATTGGGCATTACTGAACGCTATGAACAATAAACCTCCGTTTGTTTACTTTAGCTTTACGGTTAATGCGACTCGCACGACTCGTTGGCTTAACCATCCCTGACTTATGTCTCTGAGGCGGCGGGCGATAAAAATACTTCCCTTAACCCACGTGTCATTAAAACCTGTGCGTTCACACAAACATATCGTGCTATATTTGCACACACATGGAAATTCTGAATTCCGAAAAGGCTCCGGGGCCTTGATGCCAGGCAGATGGGTCAGGCCCGCACACTTTTATATTCTGCCTGGACGTCAGTGTGTGCCGGGGTGTATCCATGTGTTGCAGATGGGGTGTCCACCAGATAAAGTGGTGCAAAGACAGCCCGACAATAAACAAGCCCCCCCCAACATCCCCTTACCTCACCCTGCCACACTTCTCCAGTTTTCCTAAGAGAGAAATAACTAACAGAGTGCAGAGACAGAAGGAGAGAATATCTCAGATCCTATCATGAATATATTTAAAACCCTTTCCTCTTTCTGTCATCTGTTTTATTTACATGGATAAGAAGTCAGGCCCGGCCGTGATTCTTCGTTGATGTGTCGGTTTCGGTCTCTGGCTGAGGAATGATGTACTTACAGCATTGGTAGGTATATACATACTGCTGTAAACATCCCTCTGAATGATGATCATCTTCACACTTTTTATGTCTTGTGTAAAATTTGTTTGTGTTCTTAGAAGCTTGATGATCATGATTAATTCAAGTCGGACATACCCTCGTTCGTTTTTCAATCCTTTGCCAGTGGGATTTAGTTTCGTTAAAACTTTATTATCCATTCTATTTACCGTTGCATTGAATATGTCTTTGAGACTGGATTTACAAACCTCAAAATAATTAAACAATACTGTAAGTGATCATAAACCAATGTGCTCCACACAAAATCTACAGTAAAAATCTGTATTCTTTTTTATGTCCAGATGACAAAATGTTGAGGATGACGACAGCCTTATCTGAGTTCTGTCCATGAATTTTAATAAATCAAGTTTGTTCGATAATCTTGATAAGTGACAACAATTCCATAAATCTGATTATGGAAACTGTGAAGATTATTTCTAAGGTTGGATGGTGGCGAACAACGACCCATCTACCAAACAGATTGTAGGGATAAGGATTGGCATTGTAGGATTTTTCATTATTAGAGATATATTGACATGTTTGCACAAAGTATTGAGATGCACCTTAATCTCATCGTGCATGTATATAATGTAAATTGTACATGTGTACAGTGACATAAAATGCATTCTATTCTTTTCTAACCTATTCTATTCTAAGGCTAGGGGTTGGGGTCATTTCTTTCTGAAAATAGAGTAGGTTTAGGACATAGAAACTATATTTTTTATAAATGATATTTTATAAATGGGATACTACAACCGTAATTTGCTCCTAACCCGTAAACATTTCTTTGTTCTGTTGAAAAAAAGAAAAGATATTTGGTAGAATGTCAGAAACAGAGATTTCTGGAGCATTTACTTAAAGAAATTCAGAATATCAGTTAAGTAGTTTTTTTAAGTAAGACAACTCAAAGCAAATGTGTAAAATTAAAAGTAATTTCAAGTAAGGAAACTCTAAGAGAGAAAATCCGTGACAAGACTTTTTGAAATACTTTTTTCAAAAGTTTTTGAAATGTTGATAACGTGAACATGTATGCAAAGCTTGGACACTTAAATATATTGGCGTCAGCTGCAATAAGAACTTTCTTGAATGGGAAATGTATGTGCATGAGTCATAATACCGAATATTATTTACTGGAGTATATGGTTAGTTACTGTCAGGTCGCAGTAATATTAATAACAATATTTCACCATGTTGAAAGGAGATCACCTCTCCATTGAATTACTCTACAACATCATGTTAAAGTGTTTTCACGACGCGTCATCAATCAAGAAGATGGATGTTGGTGGTACTCAGATGTAAATAACAGCATGGACTGCATGGTCAAAGCGCCATTATGTCTAATCCACGACAGAAAGCCGTGAACGCTACTAAAACATACCTGATGGTCTTGTTATTAAGGGGAGGGCGCAATATTTTCAGTAACTTAAGATAATACAAAGTAAACTTATAGATCTATATAACTAATTTATATCTATACGAATTAATATTTTGATTTATTTGTGCAGTTCCCAAATGTATTTTGCATTATGTTATATAAAATTCTAATCTGGCAAAACTAAAAACAGTATTAAAGCAGATGGTGAAATAATTGTGATACTTTTTAATGTCAATTGATGACTGATATTAATAGAATCATATTTCCTTTCTTGATAATGCAGAGAGTAATTTAGGATTACCATTGCATTGCCTAAAAACGTTTGATTATGTTTATTTATTTTTAGTGGGTTTGATTTAAGATTATTAATAATTAGTACTCATTTTTTTGGATGAAAATTTCTACAAAGAAAATATTGAGTTAACAAAACTTCTGAAACAAATAAATGTAACTGAGAAAAATAAGTACATTTACTCAAATATGCTCAAGGCTGTAACCTTGGAATCTACTCAATATTTAAAATGGTAATGACTTCAGATTATTGTTGGATTTCTTTTAAAAATTTGACAAACTAAAGTCAATTTTATTTGCAATAAGGATTTAATATAATTGTTTATATATAATTGTAATACATTTACTCAATTCCGAGGTTTCATGTGTACAAATGTTTTGCCAAGAAATTTAGTAACACGGTTAAAAAAAATGTAATGTAAAGAGAAAATGGTGGTGACAGTTTCCTTAATCTCCACGATATCTTATTTTTTGTTTAACTAAACAAAAAAGGTTACAATCAATTTAGTAGTCAATGACGCCCCAGAAATCTCAGGTGCTTACATTTTTCCAAATATTTCCCTTCGCCCCCAAACAAACCCATTATTTTAAAAATGTTTGGAACAACTTGAAGGCAAGAAATTCTTGACTTTTCTATTTTTGGGAATGAAAGGTTTTATTACTCTTAGAAGTAGAGGTATTGTTGTTGATTGGAATTTTTACGATGGTCACAATTATTTCATTATTAATCATTCATATTTATCTCTATAATAATATTTTTCTGTTTATTAAAAAAATCCGATTAATTGAATATTTATTAAATGTTTTAACATAAAACAGTCCGTTTTAGAAACCAAACAGCTAAGAGTGTGAGGCGGTGGCGCCAAACCTATTAAAAAAATAATGACCATCCTCCACCGTATCGTCCCATCTGAACCATTTTAATATGTTTAGGCGCTCAAATAAACGGTATTGTTGAAAGTGCCACGGAGCCTCATTGTTTAGACTTTCTAGGGAAATCAACCAACAAAAATACCAACTATAACATTGTCGGCCTTTGCGCAATCAAACACACGAGGGAAACTCTGTAATTTAACAAAAAACTTCATCACCTTCGGTTAAGGGATCATTTACCGGACTGGTATTTTAGATCCAGCAAAAGATGTTCATCCAGAAACAGTTTGCTCAATCGCATTACAAATGAGATGGCCGTGAATTCCATTACTGTGTTCTCCAGCCGGCCGCCAACCTCTTCATCTTAAACCCCATCCATCCTCCGGAAGAACACTGGACGGGAATATGTAACCGTGCTAAAAATATGTATCACCGAATGGCTATCAATCAGTACGTCATCAGAGAAAGCCTGTCCACTGCCACACACAAGTGGATCTATAAACCATCTCCTCTCTGCTTCTCCGTGTCATGACTGACATTTCAAGGTGTTTGTGTAGGGGTGGGGTTAATGACCGTCTCTTTAAGTCAAATCACCTGAGGCATTTAAAAGCAGAGATAACCTGAGGTTTGTTAGTAACATGGCATTACCAACACAATCACCGGTGTCGTTACCGGACCTGAAGCGTCAGTGAAGGGTCAAGGGTTTTAGACGCATTAATGGGAAAGTGTTATCCAGATGCGATCGAGTGTGAATGTCTAACGTGTCTATTTCAGGCCCATTGTCAAGTACAAAGTGAGACATACCCTGCGTTTATCACAACAGTGGGACATGTTTCAAAATATCTTCTTCCCGCAGGGGAAAGAAACTCAGTGTATGCGAATGTTTGCATTTTTGGGTGCTATCAGTATAAAATCACAACCAACAGATTATAACAGTAATAGATCGTAATCACAATCAATCTGAAGAGAGACTGGCATTATCTTGTCTTTAAACGGAATGTGAAGAATGATCAGATCCTACATGGATCTCATCCGTGCAGCATTTTTCTAAATATCTTCCTCTGTGTTCTGTAGAAGTAAGAAAGCCGTGCAAATTCTAAATGGCAAAGTGTAAGCAAACGATGCCAATTTTTTCCATTACTCGGCGCCTCTAAATACAATTTTTAAAGTATAAGATCGTAATCATAATCAATCTGAGGACAACTGGAAATATCTTCCCTTTAAACGAAATGCTCAGAATGATCCAATTCAATGGTGGTCCGGCAAACACGAACGACACTCTTCTTCAACAACAGTAGAAATGAAAAACTTCCATATAATAAGCTCTTGCATGGCTTTAGCATTTTTCCATCTCTCTATGCAACTCTTTTTCCTCCCGGAGGTCTCTTGAGATCACTTTATCTCACGTCTCAACACCTTCTGTCAGCCAGGTGCTATTGATAGAGGAAAGGCCACAGGCACTCATAAACCTTTTAATGCCCATCTGCAAAGGTCAGATGTCCGACACTATTGACCTGACCAAATGAGCGAAAACATCGAATAAGAAGACGAAAAGAAATTCTACTAGATATGGTGCAAAAGCTCAGTTCATCTGGTTTAAAGCTAAACTTTGTTTCAAGCCGTATTAGAATGACAGGTTCAGTCTTCGCTGATGTTAAAGTAATATGTAAGTTTCATAAAGTGGTTAAAATCAAGATTTTAATGTTGTTTAAATGTTTAAGCTGTGTTTTATATGCCTTAGGATAAAAAAATGTATTTGTAAATGTATAGTTTTGAGTATTTTCTTTAAAAAAAATAACATTTACTGTCGATAGATTGAATTTGGTCTTTTTAAAGTGCACGGTTAATGATGTCATTGATCTGCAAGCAATCACATCAACTCTTTGGCTGAAATGGTTGCCGTGTAATTGCTATCAGCTCTCAGTGTCACTTTCAGTTTTAGCGGAACTGCAGTATGTTATCGAGTGGAGGCGGAGCTATTTGCATATTCATGTGTCTACATTTTATTAATAAATCTGAGAGGTTGCATTCAAGCTATTTAAAGGAGGGGAACACTTTCATAGGAAAAAAAAATCGTAATTTAATGGACAAATATTAGTTTTTAGGGATAACATTTTCTACCGCAAGGGAACTTTAAAGGGCATTTTTAAAACAATAATATTTAAAAAAAATATTTTAACATATATACATATACTGACCAAATATATAAATGCAACACTTTTGTTTTTGCTCCAACTTCTTGCGTATATATTTTGTTTAGTGTATGTGTGTGTGTGTGTGTGTGTGTGTGTGTATGTGTGTGTGTGTGTGTGTGTGTGTGTGTGTGTGTGTGTGTGTGTGTGTGTGTGTGTGTGTGTGTGTGTGTGTGTGTGTGTGTGTGTGTGTGTCTGTGTCTGTGTGTGTCTGTGTGTGTGTGTGTCTGTGTGTGTGTGTGTGTGTGTGTGTGTGTGTGTGTATGTCTGTGTCTGTGTGTGTGTGTGTGTGTGTGTGTGTGTGTGTGTGTGTGTGTGTGTGTGTGTGTGTGTGTGTGTGTGTGTGTGTGTGTGTGTGTGTGTGTGTGTGTCTGTGTCTGTGTGTGTCTGTGTGTGTGTGTGTGTGTGTGTGTGTGTGTGTGTGTGTGTGTGTGTCTGTGTGTGTGTGTGTGTGTGTGTGTGTGTGTGTGTGTGTGTGTGTGTGTGTGTGTGTGTGTGTGTGTGTGTGTGTGTCTGTGTGTGTCTGTGTGTGTGTGTGTCTGTGTGTGTGTGTGTGTCTGTGTGTGTGTGTGTGTGTGTGTGTGTGTGTGTATGTCTGTGTCTGTGTGTGTGTGTGTGTGTGTGTGTGTGTGTGTGTGTGTGTGTGTGTGTGTGTGTGTGTGTGTGTGTGTGTGTGTGTGTGTGTGTGTCTGTGTGTGTGTGTGTGTGTGTGTGTGTGTGTGTGTGTGTGTGTGTGTGTGTGTGTGTGTGTGTGTGTGTGTGTGTGTGTGTGTGTGTGTGTGTGTGTGTGTGTGTGTGTGTCTGTGTCTGTGTGTGTCTGTGTGTGTGTGTGTTGGTAAATACATATTGCATTGCCATATTTAATAAGAAATAAAAATATATTGTTGCTTATTATAGCTGTACGGTAATAGATACATCAATGGAAACAACTCACAAGTAAACCCAAGAGAAATATTGTGAAGCTAAATATCATCTGATAATGTCATACGTTGTAATGCAATCCAATCTCTCTCCCTCAGCATGATATCACTTTCTGTACCTCCAGTGACATACTGACAGTCTGTTAATGTTTCACACCTCAGCACATAAATGCCAAAAGAGAGAGAGAGTCAAACAGCAACATGGGGGATCAACACTCCACGTGCCGTTGCAAAGGCTTCCCTTTAATGAGAAAAGTTGTGTTGCCCTCCCATAAGAAATAAAAGTCACAGATGAGATCTCTTTAATATCTCAATTATTCCCAGATACCGATGAGATTAAATAAAGAGCAAATTACACGTTTGTCCTTTGTGTCTCTTTTTCTAATGAGCACAAAGTTCACAAATGCTTCCAGTTTCAAAAGAGATCACAGGCTGAGGCCCGATTCGCTAATTTTTAAAGTCCATATTATTAAAGTTCTCAATATATAATTTCTCATAAAATGTATCCAGAATATTGGACCAACAGTATACACTTTACATTAATTTTACAAATCCATACTCTTAAAGGTCGAGATAATGAAATTAAACGGCTTCAATGGTCCCGTCCGTTTTGAAGAACTATGGAGTCTGAATCAGGGAAATAATGGTCACTTTTTTTTACTCCTTTTCAGAATGAGATAACACATTTTTGGAATGTGTTTTGTAGAGTAGTTTGCATGTTTAGGGCTACCATCGAACGTGGCGGTGAAGTCCATCAAAGAGGATTTGCATTATGTGTTGGGGAAAAATAGTTCTAAAACATCAAAAACATCAGTTGTTATACATTTTTGTAGCCATAGTGAACTTTGTTTCATTTCTGTCAATAGATCAACCTTCATATTTCACATTACACAATTTTATTTTGACTTGTACTTAGTAATTTCAGAAGAAAAATGATTTGATTCTAAATTTAAATTAGATTCCCAGCAAGTCTTGTGAGCCATTAGAAAAAACAATTCCAAATTCCTCTGGGCTCTCATAGCCTCTTATTACTTTTTAAGCCTTTCATTCTATTCCATCCCAGTCACAAAAGCTTTTTTACTCTATACATTCAGTTTAGATGTTCCATCATTACCATGGGATTAAAAAAAATGAAATTTTATCACTTAAAACTAGCCTTGGACTACTGATATTAAATTTTATGGCTTAAAACTAACCTTGGACTACTGATATTATTTGTATATCTTAAAACTAACCTTGGACTACTGATATTATTTGTATATCTTAAAACTAACCTTGGAGCATAAATAAGTAACATTTAATCGCTTAAAGCTGGCATTGGAATAAAAATAAAATTAAAACGCTTAAAACTAACCTTGGACTACTGAAATTAAATTGTATCGCTTTAAAACTAACCTTGCACTACTGAAATTAATTGTATCGCTTTAAAACTAACCTTGCACTACTGAAATTAATTTTATCGCTTTAAAACTAACCTTGGACTGCTGAAATTAAGTTTATCGCTTTAAAACTAACCTTGGACTACTGAAATTAATTTTATCGCTTTAAAACTATCCTTGGACTACTGAAATTAAGTTTATCGCTTTAAAACTAACCTTGGACTGCTGAAATTAAGTTTATCGCTTTAAAACTATCCTTGGACTACTGAAATTAATTTTATCGCTTTAAAACTAACCTTGGACTGCTGAAATTAAGTTTATCTCTTTAAAACTATCCTTGGACTGCTGAAATTAATGTTATCGCTTTAAAACTATCCTTGGACTACTGAAATTAAGTTTATCGCTTTCAAACTAACCTTGGACTACTGAAATTAATTTTATCGCTTTAAAACTAACCTTGGACTGCTGAAATTAATTTTATCGCTTTAAAACTAACCTTGGACTGCTGAAATTAAGTTTATCGCTTTAAAACTATCCTTGGACTGCTGAAATTAAGTTTATCGCTTTAAAACTATCCTTGGACTACTGAAATTAATTTTATCGCTTTAAAACTAACCTTGGACTGCTGAAATTAAGTTTATCGCTTTAAAACTATCCTTGGACTACTGAAATTAATTTTATCGCTTTAAAACTAACCTTGGACTACTGAAATTAATTTTATCTCTTTAAAACTATCCTTGGACTACTGAAATTAATTTTATCGCTTTAAAACTATCCTTGGACTACTGAAATTAAGTTTATCGCTTTAAAACTAACCTTGGACTACTGAAATTAATTTTATCGCTTTAAAACTATCCTTGGACCACTGAAATTAATGTTATCGCTTTAAAACTATCCTTGAACTACTGAAATTTATTTTATCGCTTTAAAACTATCCTTGGACTGCTGAAATTAAGTTTATCGCTTTAAAACTATCCTTGGACTACTGAAATTAATTTTATCGCTTTAAAACTAACCTTGGACTGCTGAAATTAAGTTTATCGCTTTAAAACTATCCTTGGACTACTGAAATTAATTTTATCGCTTTAAAACTAACCTTGGACTACTGAAATTAATTTTATCGCTTTAAAACTAACCTTGGACTGCTGAAATTAAGTTTATCGCTTTAAAACTATCCTTAGACTACTGAAATTAATTTTATCGCTTTAAAACTAACCTTGGACTACTGAAATTAATTTTATCTCTTTAAAACTATCCTTGGACTACTGAAATTAATTTTATCGCTTTAAAACTATCCTTGGACTACTGAAATTAAGTTTATCGCTTTAAAACTAACCTTGGACTACTGAAATTAATTTTATCGCTTTAAAACTATCCTTGGACCACTGAAATTAATTGTATCGCTTTAAAACTATCCTTGGACTACTGAAATTCATTTTATCTCTTTAAAACTATCCTTGGACTACTGAAATTAATTTTATCGCTTTAAAACTATCCTTGGACTACTGAAATTAAGTTTATCGCTTTAAAACTAACCTTGGACTACTGAAATTAATTTTATCGCTTTAAAACTAACCTTGGACTACTGAAATTAATTTTATCGCTTTAAAACTATCCTTGGACTACTGAAATTAAGTTTATCGCTTTAAAACTAACCTTGGACTACTGAAATTAAATTGTATCGCTTTAAAACTAACCTTGCACTACTGAAATTAATTGTATCGCTTTAAAACTAACCTTGCACTACTGAAATTAATTTTATCGCTTTAAAACTAACCTTGGACTGCTGAAATTAAGTTTATCGCTTTAAAACTAACCTTGGACTACTGAAATTAATTTTATCGCTTTAAAACTATCCTTGGACTACTGAAATTAAGTTTATCGCTTTAAAACTAACCTTGGACTACTGAAATTAATTTTATCGCTTTAAAACTAACCTTGGACTGCTGAAATTAAGTTTATCGCTTTAAAACTATCCTTGGACTACTGAAATTAAGTTTATCGCTTTAAAACTAACCTTGGACTGCTGAAATTAAGTTTATCGCTTTAAAACTATCCTTGGACTGCTGAAATTAATGTTATCGCTTTAAAACTATCCTTGGACTACTGAAATTAAGTTTATCGCTTTCAAACTAACCTTGGACTACTGAAATTAATTTTATCGCTTTAAAACTAACCTTGGACTGCTGAAATTAATTTTATCGCTTTAAAACTAACCTTGGACTGCTGAAATTAAGTTTATCGCTTTAAAACTATCCTTGGACTGCTGAAATTAAGTTTATCGCTTTAAAACTATCCTTGGACTACTGAAATTAATTTTATCGCTTTAAAACTAACCTTGGACTGCTGAAATTAAGTTTATCGCTTTAAAACTATCCTTGGACTACTGAAATTAATTTTATCGCTTTAAAACTAACCTTGGACTACTGAAATTAATTTTATCTCTTTAAAACTATCCTTGGACTACTGAAATTAATTTTATCGCTTTAAAACTATCCTTGGACTACTGAAATTAAGTTTATCGCTTTAAAACTAACCTTGGACTACTGAAATTTATTTTATCGCTTTAAAACTATCCTTGGACCACTGAAATTAATGTTATCGCTTTAAAACTATCCTTGAACTACTGAAATTTATTTTATCGCTTTAAAACTATCCTTGGACTGCTGAAATTAAGTTTATCGCTTTAAAACTATCCTTGGACTGCTGAAATTAAGTTTATCGCTTTAAAACTATCCTTGGACTACTGAAATTAATTTTATCGCTTTAAAACTAACCTTGGACTGCTGAAATTAAGTTTATCGCTTTAAAACTATCCTTGGACTACTGAAATTAATTTTATCGCTTTAAAACTAACCTTGGACTACTGAAATTAATTTTATCGCTTTAAAACTAACCTTGGACTGCTGAAATTAAGTTTATCGCTTTAAAACTATCCTTGGACTACTGAAATTAATTTTATCGCTTTAAAACTAACCTTGGACTACTGAAATTAATTTTATCTCTTTAAAACTATCCTTGGACTACTGAAATTAATTTTATCGCTTTAAAACTATCCTTGGACTACTGAAATTAAGTTTATCGCTTTAAAACTAACCTTGGACTACTGAAATTAATTTTATCGCTTTAAAACTATCCTTGGACCACTGAAATTAATGTTATCGCTTTAAAACTATCCTTGAACTACTGAAATTTATTTTATCGCTTTAAAACTATCCTTGGACTACTGAAATTAATTTTATCGCTTTAAAACTATCCTTGGACTACTGAAATTAATTTTATCGCTTTAAAACTAACCATTGACTACTGAAATTCATTTTATCTCTTTAAAACTAACCTTGGACCACTGAAATGTATTTTATTGCTTTTAAACTAACCATTGACTAATGAAATAAAATTTTATTGCTGGAACCAACCTTGGCCTACTTCATTACAAACAAAAAAAATTCCCTGTGAAAATTATATTTTTCTCTTTTAATATAGCTAGATTGTATCTCTACACATTAACATTTTTAAATATATGCATATATTTGCATATGCATAAATATGCGAATGAACCCTGTCTAAGTTTCAAACTACTGACTCATAGGGTCAAATGAGTTGATGAGATTACAAGTTACAGGTTTATGATTTATAACAGAATTGTTTCAGTCTTTGTTCAACTTTTTTTGAAAAAAATACTTTGACAAACCAGATTTATTATTTTAAAACATCTTAAAACCACATAAACAACATGAAACTAGATTTGCACCATAGGGTTCTTTATCCAATCTGCTGTTTTGATGACATGACATTCGTCTTATATTTACATAGAAGTAAAATTTAATTCTGAATAAACACTGTATGATTGTCGGAATCACTTGGTCCACATATGTGATTTAATAGTAAAAAATTTTAAGATATGTTAAAAATACTTAATTTTATCACTTGGAACCAATGTACATTATAAAATGAAGTAATTCCAACAACTCATTTTTTGTAAAGTACCAAACTCCATTTTCATCAGTCCTAAGTTGTATAGCAGGCGCAGAACATTTCTATCTCGACAACATAGCTTTTCCTTCATTTGTGCGTGACATGCGAAGGCACATTCAAGACAAATCCCCTTCAAGGTATGGACAGCGAGAAATCTCTGCTCTCTCTATTTTGCTTTTTTTAAAGGTTTCAACTGAAGCAGACACTTACAAGCCATGTCAAACGCTTACAAGCCGTGGCCTTCCCTTAAATCGCAATAAACCCTTTACAACAAGTGGCATCAACCCTTAACATATAGAGTCTTACTCTATGTTTGGCAGACATTCTGCCTCACTCTCTCTTTTACAAACACACACATATATACACTTCGGCCCAGTGGGATGTCAGGTGGCTCTTCTCCGTCAGCTGCGCACCTGTGTAGGACGTGTCAGGAATAACACATTGGTGCGCTGGAACACCTGTCCTTCCCTGAGAAAACACCGCTGTCTCTTATCAAGGAATGCACAGGAGGGATGTGACAGGCATCAGTCTGGTTCCAATGTCGTAGTTGTTAAGGGTGAGTATTCGCTGTGTCAGGCTGGCACACATGCCAAGAGTCCTGCATGCCTCACCGGCCTTACCCTGACGACAGGTGCGAAACCTGACATCCCCTGGAGGAAAAATATTTTTTGGGATTTCTCTGGATCAGGTTTGGACATGCGTCTTCGAGTGTCACTTTGACAAGATTTTTCATGGTGTCAAAACTATTTGATTTTAAGGCATTTGTCTGTATGTGTAATTTTTAATATGCATTTTTATAAGGAACCCCATGGCGTGCGCTTAGTAAACAATAAAAGCCAACACTTGCCCAGAATTAATTGGAAAATCCATCAGTATTGTTTCAATCCATCTAATAATGAGACCTCGAGAATGTGCCAAAACGCCAGATCGAGAGATGTAAACTACATTACACTGCTTCAGATGTATTTCTTAAGAATGTTTACAACTGAATCAAATTGTTGAACAAACATCTTTAAGACATCTTGAAGGTGTGAACCATAAAAATTCTATAGGTCTCATCCTAAGATGCTTTTTAACGAACATTTAAGGAGTCCCTGTCTCTTCTGTGCTCTTATTGGCTGTTCTTTCGTCAATATTCAGACAACACACTTATCACCAAATAAAATGAGTTTTGATGTCAAATTTTGTCATAAAAAGCATCTATGGTCGCTAAATTATCATTTTCGTCTAATAAACTCCTTTTAGATATTTAAACCTACTTATCAAAAGTTTATCAAAGTAATACAAAACTTTTCACTCTAGTGTCTCAAAACTTCTGACCCTCCTGTAGGTTTATATCGACACTATTTTATTCATTTATCAATTCACCAATAAACAACCCTGCATCAAATAATCATAAGGTGGATACGAGAAATAGTAAGACAAGTACTGTCTGCGATATACACACAGAGAAGTCTCGCAGTTGTTTCAATCGTTGCTTTTTAAAGCGCTGTGTGTAGAATGACATCCTATGGCTGTCAGTTTACCGTACCAGATATGCCTGAGCCGGCTTACAGAAACAGAGAGTAACGGTGCATATGCTCAAATGCTTTCTGAATAGAAAGATACATAAATGACAAGCGCATACAATATAAACCAGATTCAAACATTGATACGTGTGACGTTTTATCTTATTACTTTACGAGAAAAAAATGTCCAAACGGCTTATAACTGTCTGAGACTTGGAGACAGAAGATCAAATAGCTTGACGGATGACAGATATCATTACAGTAGACGATCATCCAGCTTACATCCTTATGGACCAAAAGAAGTTCACATATGTATTTAAACGAACATTAAAAACTGCCTCTCAAGTGTTTGACGTATTTCTCAAAGCTTTGTGCATTTCACGGACAAAAGAATGTTGCGAGCCGAACTAAAGGACTAAAAAACCCAAATGTCATGAGGTCTACATAGTCATGATAGACATCATGTTGTGCGGGCAGCTGTATATATTAAGCCTCTCTATTTCTGTCTGTCTCTTTGACTCTGACCTGTTTGTAGGCCGTTTTAATTTAATTCAAGTTTAGCAGGAAACCTATTTATCAAGGTTTCATTTTGTCCTCAATAGCGCTATTCACCCACCTCTGAAGAAGGATTCACAGAGCAGGACGTTCTCTCAATCGTCATCAGTCAAACATCTATATCGTCTTGCACAGATGTCAGATTTTTTCTAAGATGGTGTTGAACGCCGTGAGCTCGGTTCAAACCTCAGGTGGGCAATATTTTGCCCCTTTATTCACCAGAGTAATCCTCGGTCGATAAATCTGTCCAAACATATAGCCTGTGATAAATATGATTTATGATAAAAATATATTGTTTTGCACACTTTGTTTCAGACACCATAAGCCGAAAAAGTCGTTAAAGTGATTAACCCCGATATGAGATTTCACACTCCGTTCACGTTTCAAACTTGAACACAAGAAGATATTTTGAAGAATGTTGGTAACTGGCACCCCTTGGATTTGTGTTCATACAATAAAGGTCAATGTTAACCACTAATGTTTGCCCTACCAACTTTTTCAAAATATCTTCTTTTTTGTTCTGCAGACTATTAAAAGTCATGCAGGTTTAGGATGACAAGGGGGTCAATAAATGCTCAGACAGAGTACAATCATGCCTAAAGGTCCGACTGGAAATCTCCTGCACATGCTCGGTTATCAGTGGAAGTGAAGCATGGACCTGAAAAAAGTTCACATCAACACTATACCAGTTATACCAAAAATAGCATTTCAACTAGTTGTACACATGTGAAAACAACCTCGCGCTGTTTTACTGCAAGTGTGTGTGGGAGATGCTTTAAGGAACAGATGGACATGCACACACTCGCCGAAGCCTCTTCCTGACCCTTCGTCTTATGCAAATGTATTCAGAGAACATGTTATAGCACAGTTCTGTACTCATTTTACTAAGTCTACGCAATCTGTCATCTCTCCGCATCTATACCGTTTTCTTCTATCGGCTGCATCTGGGGAATCTGCAATTAGAAATAGTGTGGGCCACCACAACGCCTTCTCCACCACCTCAGCAGGCCCGTCACCATGGAAACCTCAGCCTGGCAGGTTCCGGGATGCTTCTTACTGTGGCGGCAGCATATGGAGAAACGGAGAAAAGTGAAGGAAGGACAGAGAGAGATAGTGTCAAGTGAAGAAAAATAAGACGGACCGATGTTGAGGAAAAAATGCGAACTGCCAAGTAAGAAGTCATGGTTTAGAATGACAGATGAAGATCAAGGAAATAGAGAGAGATAATAGAGGATGTGTAGAACAAAGGAGGACCAGCAGCAGATAAAGGGTAGAGAAAGTGTCTGAGGGTCTGTTGGTTGGTGAAGCGAGAGAGAGAGATAGTGTGTGCTCTTTAACACGGCACAATTTCAATCATAAAATACACAGATATGTTGTGATTCAATATTTTCAAAAAACATTAAAAATTCTGTGATGTAAAAAAATGGTCTTGTTTTAATATTTTATATTAATCTCCATTCATAATAACGCTGCATCATTTGTATTGCTTTCTGTGTATTGTTGTTTAATTGGATTTGTTAATGAATACATCATAATTTTCTTAAGTAACTTTTAAATATCCTGGCACCAAATTTGTTTTAAAAAGTCAGAAAGGTCTCTAGAACTGTGTACCACTACTGTCAGCAGCTGACAAGAAGAGCTGGTGATGTGATTAGAAAATCCTTGTCGACCTTGACAGACATCCGAGACTTCAAAATTCCGGTCAAACAATTTGGATGTAGCAACTGAATAAACGGCAAATGTAAATAACAACATAATCAATTATGGTAAAATTTAACATTTTGTTAATTGTTGCATATTTATGATTAATCGGGCACCCATACTTGCAGAGGTCACTTTGTTTATTATTTATTATTTATCTGAATTAATATTATTTGTGATTAATCATGAAGATTAATCACAGAGTCCACTTGATTATTATATTATTTAATATTTAATCGTTACTTACTTGCGCCATAATCATGCAGCCATACTTGCAGAGGCTACGTTGTTTACTTTTTATTATTTCAAATGGAATTGTTACTCATTTGCGAATAATCGTGCAGCTTTACTTGCAAAGACCACGTTGTTAAATATTTAATTTTTAATTGTTTTATTATTTTTGATTAACCGTGCAGCCAAACTTGCACAGGCCACTTTGTTCACTATTTCGCATTTGATTAATTAATTATCGATTCTTTGCAATTCGTCGGGCAGTCTCACACTTGGAAGCCACTTTGTTTATTATTTAATACTTCATATTTATTTGTCCATTACTTGTGATTAATCTTGCACTTTGTTCATTTTTTAACAATGAACATTGTATTGTATTTATTTGCAATTAATCATGTAGCCATTTTTATAGAGACCAGTTTATTTAATATTTACTTTTTTATTATTATTATTATTTGCGATAAATCGTGCAGCCCTACCCACAGAAGACACTTTGTTTATTATTTCATACTTCATATATTTTCCTTTTTTTAATAAAATTTGTAATAATACGACAAGTTAAGTGTGCTCAAATACATTGCGAGGCCTATGCATACTATAGCCTATTATATGTTGTAAAACACTCACCGCATAACCATAAAAAATATGAATTGAATCTGTTTTTAATGCATTACAATGTGGCACTTCAAATACCTTCAGAAGGCATTGTCCTATTCATCCAGCTCACAGGTAAACAAAGTGAGACCTCCAATAATGTATTTCAAGGGAAACAAGATAAAGTGGATAAAGAAATTACATTTGAATTGAACATATTATTTCACCAAACCTGCCACCTGCTATTCTGACATGCAGCTCAGGGACTAACACAAACAGCGCGGTGAAAAATCATTCCCCTCTGGGCCAAGGACACGCTTTTCAGAATGTATTCTTCTTCCAGCCTCGATATCTAATAGATCTAATATCGGGCAGCGTGCACGACGGTTTGCGTGTATAGATGGCCACAAGTTTGTTTTATGTGGGGGAGAGAGGAGGTAAAACACCAACGGGACAAAGATAAAACCCCCCGCAGACGCTGACGTTTGGGATCTAGCCGGCATAAATCAGCGCTCCAGTCAACCCTGTGAGACTGTATTTCATGCTCAAGGAGTCCAGCGTCCAAACACATCCATGCCACCCATTAATCTCTATTAGACAGCAGCTGTGGCTGGCCCGGAGCCCAGTGAGACCCATTCAAACCCAGACAGGACCTCTGCCTCGGGCACACAAGCAGGACAGTACCCTGCTATGTGATCCACACCTCCTCATCTCCAGAACAAAAAGACTTTGTGTGGCTAAAACCTAAAACCTCTTTTGGAAATGAAGTGTACATTAACATCACAATTGACCTTGTAGTGCAAAGGTCGGATAAATCCTTTCTATGTACATTGACGTGAAGTGTAAATATCTTCTTAATTATACCGGTGTCCCAATACTACACTTGAGCCATAGTTCTGAAAAATAAAAACACTGGATGTAAAGGGAATGATGATATAATGACAATTCATTTGCTCTGATTTGTTGGATTTCTCTTAAAACCAGTTTTAAAATAGCTATGGTCTGAGAGCAATGATAAAGTGAGAGCTATGAGCCAATGAGTTGTGTGAATTACTTTCCAAATCTCTTTATGGGGCTTTTTGCACAAAAAAACTGCCTGTAGACACTGTGATTTTTCCTAAAAAATGAGTGCATTTTAAAGCTTAAAGTTATTGAAATATAATGTTGAAATGCTGTGTATAACTACGTTTAAAAGTAAACGTCTTAAGGTTAATTCGAATTCTTCAAATATTATCTGCACATTCCACATTTTTTAAATAAATAACTCAAAACTATGTGTATACTTTCTAGAAACGAACTGTTGGATTTTTAATCAATTATTTAAATGTTCATAGATAAATTTCTCAGTTTTTTTAAGATTTAATGAAGTTATCATAACTTAATAATTATAATATATAATATAATAGTTTATTTTGGGATATTTACCAAGCCAAAATGAATGTTTTTTACAGCAAAGATCAGCACAGATATTCTATGTGTTAATTTAAACAAATCATACTTGAATAGGGTCCTCTCTTCTTCAGAGCACAAAAGAAGATACTTTGAAAAATGGAGAAACTTTTGGGTCCCCATTGACTTAATGGCCATACAATACAAGTCAAAACCCTTTGTTTAGTAATCAACATTCTTCAAATATCTTATGAAAGGCATACAGGTGTGAACTAACAGGAGGATGTGCGTAAATGACAACAGAATTTCAAGTAGATGAAACAAAATTGATTATTTTTGACGAATAAACGCTCCACTTTAAAGCAGTTGTATTGGTTTACCCAAAGGAGACAAGTGTGTACAAATTCCAGGACATAAAATATACCTCTGCAATGACTTTGTTAATATCTTGTCATGAACTTTATGGGAAAAGCTTTTTTGGGCTCGGGTAACCCTAACCGTACGGATATTTCCAATGCATTTCAAGAATGCGTCATGACTCCTTTGTTTAGCCGTTCTTGACCAAGACTTCGATCCAAATAATGCGATCTTGTTCCAATGTCAAGATTACAGCTTTAATTGCCAGAAAATACACACTCGTGTTAATGCAAAATGAGTCACTTTAGATAAAAACACACAGATGTAAATGTTCTTTCAAACTTTCTCAAATAGAACTTTGTAATGACAAGGCTTAATGCTCAGGGAAGCTCTCATAATCCCATCGACTGATTAACACATCCCGTAATTACACAGCTGTCTCGGGAGTGGGCCGAACACATGTCCTCACTAATGACAGAGCGCAGAGCCCATCTGAAGAGCCGTGAGAGACCCAAGTGGGGATGTAAAGATACGTGGACTCCCTCGTCCTCTTTCTCCCATCAAGGTGACATGTGAAGGCGAAAACAGTCCTCAAACGCTTTCATCCATGGTTAGATGTTGTTCTTCATTCAGCCGCTCCATTACCGAAAGCCCTTTCTCCATTCTGGAGCAAAACATGACCCAATCAATGGTAGAGCTTGTCCTTCAAGAAATCTTCTGATGGTAACATCAGCTTGAAATTCACAGGAGAGCGCAAGTGACCTGGTACGCATCACTGTTTGTGTCACTCACGGCTTCGGGCCTCGAGGGATCGCGAGGCGGCGTTTCATCAGCCATGAAACCGGTTTAACGTTCCAGGTGCAGAAGATCCAAGAACAGAGAGATTCCATCAAGGTGAGACACGCTAAGCAGGGTGAAAAACACAAGAACGAGCTCTGCGACACGATTCGAACAGACACTTCAATGTTAAAAAGACCAGCTTCCATCAAGCTAGTCGTCGGTTTTTAGCTGGTCCTGATGGTTTCAAATGGTTCAGAGGAGATCAGCTAGGACAAGCCTGTAGGCCAGGCTTTTATAAGCATGTGAGGGTTATTCTTGAAATATTGAAATATTGAAATACCCCGCGGTGGATCATCCGTCACTCATAAATAATCGTTAACCATCAAAATTATATTTTAAACTTTTTTGTGAAATGTTTGTATGCCTTGTAAAATATCTTGACTCTAAATGCTCCATTAAGTAAAAAGAGATACATGAATATGCGAATATCTATGGCTCGAACTGCAGATCCACAATGTAAATTAGTTGGTATGAATGGTTACAAGTTACCTCAAGTCGGGTTTAATTGTAATTTTTGATATCTAATTGGGTTCTTCTATGTGTTTATGAAAAGTATCTGGTGCAGAATGTCCACTGTTTGTGACACATGTATTGATCTTAGGTGTCAGGGTTTCAGGTGGGGGACACGGAAAAAAACACTTTCTGACCCCATCATTCTGGATACATGCAAACTTAAAAAAGAATCGAAACGAATTCATCATATTTTTTAAGTAAATCAAGTGAATCGTCTGAAATGTTTTATCAGTTGATAAGGTGGTTGAAGCTCTTACAAGTCTTACAGGTTTGCGTCATCATTAGTTTATGGAGAAAACATGAATAGTTGATCAATTATATGAAAATGAATTATAAATGATAAAAAATGATACATTTGCACATGGTTTGCCTTACAACACAACAAAACACAACACAAACATATAAACAAAACTTGATTTTCGATACTGGGTCTATAAAACATGTTATTTTATGACTTCAATAAGGATTGTCGCAGTAATATGAAGACACGCTTGAATTAATTCCACGAGTCTAAATATCTCCAATTCTTTGCGGCTGACAATCGCTTGTAAATTCTCAAGACAATCCACATCGAAATTCATACGACTCGCTCCGTCTCTCTTCATTGGATTAATAATTAATCAAAGCATTAATGAGATCGTAGGGAAACAACCGGGGACTGAATATTAGAAGCATGAGTGTCCTGTAAGGAGACTAAGATTATGGTAAGAATGCGAGTAACAGCATACTCCTTCTCCATCTGTGCTGATTTTGTGGTGGATATATCTAAAGTTAATTTCCCAGAGGTCTTTGAGCCTGCCTGTGTATAAGACATCCATAAACCAACAATAGGGAGGCTGAGCTGTGATGAGGTTACGGTGGCACCTTGGCACGCTGGGAAAAGCAAAAGCTTCCTCTGAAATTTAGACAAGTGTGGCAATCTCCACCGCCTGTCTGATCGTATACATCATATCCCGAGAAAGTCAAGCTCTCCTTGCCAATGCCACCATAATTCTCCCCTCCTTCATTTTTTCACATCTTCAACATCAACCTCTACCCATTTTTTCGGCCTGTTTTCATTGCTCCTTGTTTTAGAGCAATTGGAATGAATTAGATTAGATTCACTTGAAGGAAAAGCTGTGGATCTGAAGTTACTGGACGTTTGAAATTAGTTTTGTTAAGAAAAAAATAGCAGGAATGCAAACACGTTTTCTTTTTACAACAAATAATAAAGTAAATTAAAATAAAGTAAGATATTTAAAAATAAAATAAATACATTTTAAATGACAATAAATTAAAATAAATTAAAATGAAGTAAAATAAATCATTAAATGAAATTATATTAAATTATATTAGAATCGTATCAACGTGGCATTGACGAACATTACAGTGTGTATCGGTGGTCCAAACAGAAAAATAAAAACCATGAACTTTTTTATATCTTTCTTTGTCTTTTGAGAATCGTGAGTAAGTAATCCACTGAAAAATAAATTTATTTCATAGTTAATTTCCTCGTGTACATAGTTAATGTACATGTACATGTGCTAAGATGTCTTTACAAGACTCAGAAACCACCACTTCATATTTGCATGTTGCAGACAAGGGTGCTGTCAGTTTAGACGATGGAGGATGAATTGATGGATGAATATTGTAAGATTACGATGTTGTTCATCAGTCATGAAGGACTCTGCCATCTTTCCACAGGTCAGCGCATGACAGAGCTGAATAATTTATTGATAGGTAATATCTGGATAAAAGCGTAATCATGGGAGCATTATAGAACTCAACAGGGTACGTGAAGCGACCTCAATAGGGACTGATTTCTGTTGATGATGAGTGGTCACCTGATTTTGCCAAACCACAGACCGCCAGTTTTCATGTTTGAAATGAATTCATCATGCTGGTTTTTGGGATGCGATGACTCTATTTTTACTTCTTTTCTCGTTTCATGACAGCTTGATTGAATATCTTTCACTGGCAGATGAAGCATGATTGGTCTTGTTTGGAACAGAAAAAACTGGGATATTAAAGCTTTTCACTTGAACAGTTTGAATGAATAGTTCACCGCAAAATTTTAAATCTTCCTTTAGTGAGGAATCATTTTAAACTAGTATGACTAATACAAAAGAAGATATTTCGAAGAATGCTGGCACACAAACAACAATGGACTCACTGATCTTTATAGACTTTTTTTCAATATTTTAAATTCTCCAAATATCTTATTTTGAGCTATCTTTCTTGAGCTTCTTTTGAGGTTTTTAGACAAATAAATTCACTTAAATACAATTTACAGTTTCAATAAACCCAAAATTTCATTTGTTCAGGTTTAAAAATATTAGGTGGATAAATTAACTCGTGCATTTTAGTTTAAAGTGAACTGCACGTCTGTTTAAGACTTTTCAACATACACAATGCACAAAATTTCAACATTCTTGTGATGGGATCTCGTTGTAATTTCTCCCTTTTTTGCACTTTAGCAGATTTATGATTTATCTAACTCTTGAGAATCTGTTCAATTTCATTTAACATTTAACAAAAAAGATATTGGGAAAAAAGTCTTGGTGGTTACAATGGAAGTCATGGGTCCAATATTGTATGGTAACCAACATTCTTCAAAATTTCTTCATTGGCAGAAGAAAGTCTGACACCTTAGGAACAACATTAGGACGAGTAAATGATGAATGAAGTTCATTTTGGGTGGACTGTTACTTTAAGTGCAAAATAAACCTGCAACCCAACAAACTGTCCAGTCGTTGCCAAACTTTTCTGATGGATGTGACAGATATTTTGGGACACTGTCAACCGAGGGACTCCATCTATACCATGCCCAAAGCTCTCAGGGACAAATGACCTGTTATTCCTCAGAGGGATGGGAGAAACCACCTCAATTAACAACAGCGGACGAACCTCCATATTGATAGACTGTGTGCCAGTCATGGCGTGCCAAGGGAACGCACATTATTGTATCATTCATTAGTTCTGCTTGGCACGATACGACATTAGAAACGGGATATGGAAGATTCACGCTCATGCATTCCAACTCCACATCTTCAATACGCAGCGAATCTGACATGCGCCTCCTCTCATTCCAAAAATATCATGTTTGTGGAGATTGTGTGGGAGAACTGGCACAATACATAACACTAGAGTGAATATCTAAGACAACTACATGCACATAAACACATGTCTGTTCATTTGGAGAGAACTATTATAATTGAGGTCATTCACCCCGTTCATGCTTTGAACCCTTTACATAAAGACTTTTCTAGGGCAATCACTTAAACCCTGTCAAAAGCCCTGAAACCTTTAGTGCTTGGTAATGATATCTGCCCTCTTCGCATCATCTTCTCCAATTATTACCATTCAAGAAGCAGTTGCCCCAATCCCCCCGTCCACTCCAATGAACGGACCGACGTGACTGTAAATGAGTTTTTTATTAATCTGGGGTATAGTGACCCATTGACACACAATATTCCTTATATGCAATTACATAAGAGCAATACTCATAGGGTGAGTTATTCAGTTAGCCGTGTGTGCGAGCTGGACGGACAGATCGCAGGCTTTTCTTCTGTCGAAGTTAGAATAAAATCTCATTTTCATCTCTGTTTCAGCTGTGTTTTTTTTCTTTTCTCGTGCACTTTGATTTGCTAGTTTTCATTCTCAGGTTGTTGTCTCTCAGGCTGACACATATTTTTAACACCTAAGTTTGATGGGGTTGGTTTGGTGTGCATTTGACAAGTCGATTTGGATGTTCTGACATGTGATGAGTTTGCTCATGAATATTTATTATGATGTGATGGCATGGCATGGCATGGTATTCACCGTCATTATAAAAACTATTTCTCACTATACACTTCTCACTGTTCATTACGGTCACTTGCAAAAACACATAAGTTGTAAGGCCTTGAAGATGTGTTTATACCAGAAAAGTTCTACATTTGATGGAAAACCATTACTTTTATAATGACAACTACAAGAATACTTTAAGTACATCAAAAATGTTTTTAGAGATTGAGTCCAAAATGATCCTAATATTTGTAAAAAAAAATGATATGTGTGTGTGTGTGTGCATGTGTGCGTACATGCGTGCATGCATGCGTAGGTGTGTGTGTGTATACATTGTAGAGCTATTGCTGATAGATATATATCTTGTTACCTCGTTTTATCATATCATAATGTTGTGTTGTTGCAATATTTGGGATACGTCCAAAAAAAATAAACCCCCGAATTTAAAACTGTAATGTTGTAAAATACGATGGAATTGAGAATAACAAATAATCAAGAATAAAAATAAGGTATAAAAAGCTAACACTGTTTAAACAAATCACTTTAATTGTTTGCATATATGCATTGTGTACATAACTTAAATGAAAACGAGTTGTTGACATGTTATCTAAATATAAAGTGTAAAACTGTAGTCACATTTTGACATAAGTCATAATATAAAATGATAATATTGCCAGATCTCGAAAGAAATGACAGCAAACCAAAAAGTCTAATAAAACCCGAAAAAATTAAACACTCTACAACCCCCAAAAATCTTTACAACGATTAATATTAACTTCATTAACACCAATCTAAGACAAGAAAATAAAGAAAAATACATTTACAAAAACTAGGAATGACAAAACAGTAAGAGAGTGTTCTGTGAAGTCGTCTTCTGAGCATAAACAAAGCACAAATGGTGTAAGTTTTCTTAACATTTCCAGATTAAAGAAATCTTTCAGAGAAAAATAGCAGATGCCAAACTGATGAATTCTAATTCCCTCACTATCATTCTTTTAATGTCTTTCCTTGGGGATCTTGTAGCATCAGCAGATGTAGAGATCAGACTGCAGTCTAGACGCCAGATACTTTCTTTTAACACACATACGATAAACACATATGTGGTCTGAAAAACCAACATGGTTTAATACAGAAAGGCCTCTTTATACCAATAGTTAAAGGTTTCCGGACATTCCTTCCTTACGCATTTACAGTATATTTCTTCCACATTTTAGAATAATAATAAACTCTTAAAGAAATGAAGAAAATAAACTTTGTATTTGATCATGTTCAGTGCAGACTCATTTTGACTAAGATTTCAGAAATGTTTTCTTGTCATTTTCTATAACAGCTTTTAATGTGTTCCCCCTGAGATTTTTAGCGAATTTTAAAGGAGTGCCTGTCTATTCTGCGTTTTTTTATTGTCTGTTCTTTCAATATTCAATCAAAGCCATCCATTTCAAAGACAATTTATGAAGGCAAATGTTTTGTCATGAAAACATGCATGTTCGCTACAGTATATTTTTGTCTATCAAACTAATTTCAGACATTTATGCATTCACCTTCAGATCAAAGTTTTTACTTAAGTGTCCGAAAACATTTGACCGAGAGCGTATCGAATTTATATCACGCTTTGTTTAGTATAGCAGCTCGATGTTCAAAAAATTAATTTTTATTAATCAAATATGTATGAATACAATAAGTTGCCCGCTCTCTGTTCATTCCCCAAACTGATATGATCACATTGTGTACACTATTCATTAAAGTTCTTAAAACATAAGATGATATCATCTGAACTATGATTGGACTCTTACTCAGCAACTCATTCATGGCTTCTATCGTGAGGCCCTCAACTGCCAAACGAGAAGAATTTTACTGTACGTGTCCTAAAACGAAATCATCTCCATGACTCATAGTACAACATCCTGTCTTAAAACATGAATACACAAGAGACATATCATTCAGATTTCTGAGTCACAAGCGTGTTTCTTTATTCCTCTGTCTGTGTCTTACACGATGAGAGGCGGTGCGGCGTTCAGTTGCCATTGACTGAGATATATGTTCTGTCTCATGCTAGAGTCTAAGGCGGTGGAGAAAAGGCTGGAGCTGCACGAATCAGAGACATAACAAATGAGCAAGTTCATGAGGAACAGACAGCACAGAGGGTGTAATTCCTTCTCCATCTCTGGCTCACTTCACACTTCAGCACTCTCTTGAACCACGACGGTCTTCTGCCAAGACCAGCCCCCTTTCTGTAGCAGACAGACCCTGGAGAGCGAGGTAAAGAGACCGAACGAAGAGAAAGACGGGACTGAGAGAGGAAATGCCCGGACTGTCAAGAACCACAAACAACATGATGGTTCCATTTGAAGGCCCAAGATCACGCTTCAATTCTGGGATTTATATTAAAGTGATAGTGCAAGAGGGAAGAAGATATTTTGAAGAAAATTGGTAACTGAACCTTCACTTCTATTGCATCGACACACAACCAATGCAAGGGAATAGGTGCCAGTTCCAACCTTTTTCTCTGCGTGACTTACATTCTCCAAAATATCTTCTTCCGTGATCCGTAGACGAAAGTCAAGTGGGTTTAAAATGACAAGAGGGTGACTAATGATGGAAAAAAAATTTTTTGGACTGAACTTACACTTCAATAAAAGTAGTACACAGTAGATAAAAGAGCAAGAAGATTGCAGTGGTGAAAGATTATGACGGGATAGACAGGAAATGAATCTGTCAGTGTTTCGCTGGATTAATTATATCATTAGTTTGTTTATTCTTAACCGAGCTTTATTAAGAAAAATGAGATCTTGCAGAATACATAAACAGCATGAACACAAGTAGGCAATCACGGGAAAGACTAGATCAATAAAAAATAGCATTTCAAATGAATGACTCTGAATCATCTTAAAGTGACGCTTGCTTGGTCATTAAACTATTTATAATTCTATGTTTTGAGTCCTCAACTATACATAAATGCTATTTAATCTTCCAATAATGCGTTATTAGTTTTATTATTTATCTTGTTGCCTCGCGTCTTTCCTCATGTCTGCAAAAATATTTAGTTCCTGACAGCAAGAAAAAGAAAAAGAAAATGGGGAAAAGGATGTGATAATTTAAGTTAATATCAAGACACCTTGACAACCAAAACGTATACATTTACATTTATACATTTGGCAGACGCTTTTATCCAAAGCGGCCTACGATCATTATGCACTGCAGAGTAATCAGGGGTAAGACGTCTTGCTAAAGGACACTTCAGTCATTGTCTTCTGGCACTGGAATTCGAACCAAAGGCCTTCTACTTAGAAGTCCAACTCTAATACGACCAGACCACGACTGACCCCACAAAAGGTTGTGTGATACTTCCTCTAGAAAAACTCTCTGTTACAACTGTTGTAGGCTTATTTTTATGGGCAAGGGCGGTTATATGGAGACGATATGAAGACATATTAAACCCATTAATTGGAATATACACTAAATGCTCAAAAGTGGTCTCAATACCATAAATAACACAAATACAAAACACTTAAAAACAAGAAAATGTTCTCCAAAAGATTCTTCTCAACAACGGCGAAGAACCAAACTCAAAAGTTCCTATGCAAATCAAATGTCTTACATTTTAAGAATAACAGTTCTTACAAGGTTCTTCATGAGAGATGTCATAAATAGAACCAATTTCTTTAAAGAACTTTCTCTTCCTTACATTTTTATAATCTGAAGAACTGTTTTCCACCACAAAGAACCTTTTGTAAAATATAAAGTACTTCCAAATTTTAAGGGTTCTTTATGGAACAATTTAGAAGAAACATTGTTGGACATAACCATGGCAACATGAAGCATCTTTATTTTGGAGAGTGCAAACCGCTTCAACTTTTCTAATGTTTGAAATTTTTTCTGAACCTTTTATTAAAGAAAACTGGCAATATTAGCCATTTTCAGCCAGCACCATATATTATTAGCAGCATAAAAATATCTTGGTGGATTTGGAGCCCAAAGGGTTCTTCACCTGGATGTCTTGAAGAACATTTTTGGTTCCACAAAAAAAACATTGAAGAATTAAACCTTTCTTATCTTTTTATAATCTCGTTCACCACAAAGAACATATACTGAAAAGAAAGATTTGTCTAACCTGAAGCACAGTTTTTAAGAGTTTTTTTATTTTCTTATTAGTGTTTGTATCCATCCGAGAAGAGAGGTATCCTTGCAAATTAAGAATACATTTTATCAGAGGAATCTAGTGAAGCAACATTAAACTGAACTTTGAAAAATATACTTTCCTATGTTTCAACACAGCATCCTCTAGTCTTGGAAGGTTTTTCACATCAGCGGAAGTTGAAATGTGACTGCTGGGATTCGCTTCCATTCAGACTCAAGCATCACTGAACACCAATTCCAATTAATCCCCGAGGATTTTACTGGGGTTCAGGTGTAGACTTTATTCCGACTCGCTAAATCATTTCTTTATGGACTTCACTTAGGGCACCAGGGCATTGTCTGACAGAAAAGCGATGCCTTATTCTATTAAAAAATCTTCATTTTCCATGCCTGTATGCTTGACTTTCTATACCTATTAGAAATGTTAGCTCCACGGGTTGCTGAAATAACCACATTCATTTATTACAATGAAGTTTATATATATGTTCGGCCATGTATAATATATACAGTCTGTCAAATAAAATAAACCACAAACCATGCGGCCGCTTAACAAGCAAAGAGTCATTATACACATGTACCTGTGGCTTTTTACCTACACAGTGAAATGAAAACGATGTTTATTTGTTTACAGTAAGTTACCAACATTTTGTTTGTTCGCTTCCTCTAATGGTTTACTTCGGAAAAAACATATTAACTTTATTGTTTAATCATGATATTTATAGGAAATTTATGGTAATGCAAATGGTAATTGGTTTCGCAAAAATCATACTTTCACAACACTTATAACAGGTTAATATTCATTTGGGATTTGGCGAATTTCAATATTTCAAAAATATATTTAAAATTCATACATTTTATGCAGCAAACAACTTCTTAAGTAATGGAACTATATTTATATTATAAATATTATAATTTACAATAAGGATGTATAAGTAAGCATTAGTAAGTGCGTTAACTAACTTATAATGAGCAATTGTTTTTCAACATTTCGCTCGCTTTGTTAATGTCAGTTCTACCAAAAATGAATCTTCTGACATGAATTTCAGTAGAGAAACCTTTGTTTTGTTAAACAAAACGATAGATATTTAAAAGAATGTCGGCGACTGTGATTTCTGGAGCACTGCCCAAGTAATGTTAAATATGTTTTGTCAAATAATTAAAAATGTTCTTCAGTGCTCAGTCCTTGCAAGCAGAAGGTTGTGGGTTTGAATCCCACTGCCAGCAGACGATAACTGAAGTGTCCTTGAGCAAGACACCGAAGCCTTGTTTGCTATCCCGTGATAATTGTCCGCTGCATAACACTGGGAAGTGTCTGCCAAATGAATAAATGTAAATGAATAAATCTATTATGATGCCCCAGAAAACTGGGTTGTGTAATGGTATTTTTCTGTTATGACATTTTACCAGATACACGTTTGATGCTGGTTTTCTTTTTTATTGTGTAAAGATGATTCCATCTTCCATCGAGCACCATCCTCCAGTTCAACCGTCCTCATCATA
Organism: Triplophysa yarkandensis; assembly: GCA_033220385.1. NCBI lineage: Eukaryota > Metazoa > Chordata > Actinopteri > Cypriniformes > Nemacheilidae > Triplophysa > Triplophysa yarkandensis. The sequence goes on along the minus strand of CM065657.1, from coordinate 22,012,228 downwards.
TTCATACAAAGCGCTCTACCTAAGTTTATTAGCAAGTCCTCTTGTCCGTTGTTTTGATGGATGGCGTTGCTTATCATCCCGTTTGTCTATTGTTTATCTTGGTTACATTCTTCCCCAGTTTGCCTGCCACTAATAACCTTGAGATGGGCCCGGGCGCAGCTATGCATCAGTGTAATAGGTCCTCCCCCCGCCGGCGGCCAGCCAGCTAATGTTGTGGGGATTTATCGCATCCTCCTAATGTACGCTAAGCCACACGGCAGTGATTCATTTAGCTGCCAGATTGACCTTATACTCAGGTATGCCCCCTGCTTCTTGCCCACCTGCCACTTACTTAAAACAAACATCCACCACTTCGCCACGTGTCTTATCCGAATATCGGGTTTCCATCCGATGCAGGCGCACGGCTACCGCGGAGCGTGTCTGCTATGCCATGGTTTTGAGGTTGGACCTCCAAAACAAGTAATTCCAGGTCAGGCGGAGGACGGTGAGAGTCCAACGCACGGCAAGCTTATCATTAATCACACTTACTCTGAGCGCCATGAGCTTTTAAATGGGATGCACGCTCGAAATCCACTTCAAATCCTCGAAGAATGAGTAACAAGAGGTGGAATTAACATGTACGGCCCGAGATGATCGTCTTTTTTTGTTGCGTAAAATATATTGTCATTGTACAAGCAGTTTCAGCCCTCAAAAATATGTGCTTGTGTTGAAATGTACAACTTTTATTAAGCGGCCTGAATCCCTTGTCACACTCCGCACTCGCAAATTCTAAAGCCGTTTGGCCCATTCCCGCTTCGTGGTCGCTTTCTTCTTCCCCGCGGGTCTGATGTAATCGAGACCTGCCGCCGGTGACTCGTGTTATACACTTGGCAGGTCCGTAACTGGGCACGGTAATGGCAGCCCCGCGCCTGACGGGACAGGAAACCTATCAAGAGACTTTATTGATCACCTGCGAACAGGGCCACAGGGGAACGAGAAGAGAGGTGGAGGCGCTTGAAATAGGACGCCATGAGATAAGAAAGATGGATAAACACTTGACAGGAAGAAATATGGAGACAGGACGGAGAGAGCCAGAGAGTCGCAGCGCCTTCATTAGCTGCCCGAGGCATCCTTATCTCAAACACGTTTGGGTTGTTGTGCCGCCAGAAAGAGCGTGTCGCTTTCATCCGGTATCTGTGAGAGTGTTAAACATACTAGATATGTATATGTCGTATAAAGGTGCGTTGAATATATTCACAATCGATTAAATGTTCACTATCATGTTGCGTTGATGTTTTACATAATGATAAGATACCATCATACACTTTTCATCATATACATTTTTAGATGTATCTTGTTTATTCCAGTCCAGTGGTTGTCAAATGTCCTTCTATTATGAAGACACCAACACGTGCTAGTGAATTGGTGCCAGGGGCCCACATTCTTCTTAATATCTCTTTTTGTGTTTTTCGGAAGAAAGAAATACAGGTTTGAAGTAAAGTGAGTGACTGAATGATGACTTTTTTTTATTTTTGATGGAACTATGCCCCTCACACACAAGATAGAAATTAGAAATATTATTATAAAACATATGTCAAAAATCAGCGTTTTGGTATAAAATTAAAAGGGGTCATGATGAAGTCCTGCCAATCTGTCTTGCAACTTCTTTGAAATGATTTTAAACGACGCAAACCTGAGGTTTCATTTGCTCTCTTTTACACACAAAACATATATCATTGAGGCAAAACTCTACCTATCAACCGTATCTTTCGTGTTTCCAAACGCTCGAATATATGCCCCCCATTAGGGCTCACCGTGGCTTTCAATTGAAGCAAAGAAAGAATCGTTTTTTGTTTCTCCCCTGCTTGTTTCTCAGCAGCAAGAAGTCACTATGTTCTCTTCTTCTTCATGTGAAAATAATCCAGACACTATTGTGCTGAAACCGGCCTGGCATTTGCTAAAATAGGTCCCACTGTTTACAAATTGCAAATCGATATTAACGATTGAGCGGCGACTGCTCGCTCTCTTGCCTTCGCTGCAGAGCTGTTACACATGAGGGGATGCTCACGCAATCGCACAACACACCGACGCATGTACAAAGACGATTGTAAAGAATCCATACTTAATATGGAGACAGAATGAAAATTTGACCCCAGAATGAAAGTTCATTTGTCATTTACTTACCCTTATGTCATATCACTTTCTTTGTTCAGTGAAACATGAAAGACGATATTTTGATGAATGTCAGTAATAAAAAGAATTGATTTATATTTTCAGAACACATTTTTCAAAATATCTACTCTTGTGTTCCACTGAATAGGGTTTCACTGAGTAAATAAAAGACAACAGCATTGACAGCATAATTCATTAAATGAAAATTGTGTTTTTTTAACCTTGATCAAAAATCAACGGTGACTCTATAAAGGACGTAAAATCGTTTTCTCTCGTAAGCAGTATGTCGTGGTGAAAAAGAACAGGAAATGTAATCAGGTTCAGTTGACTTTTTCGTTTCTTAAAGCTGTGAGCAGTCTGTGTTTGTGCGTCACAACGTGTGCGAATTGATCTGTTACTTTACTCATTGTCTCTGAACTCAAGGGACGTCCGTCCGAGTTAGCCGCGCTCTGCCACAAATCAATACATTCCCCCTAACAGAGGTACACACATGCACACACTTTGCTTTAACATCTCAGCACGCTTTTTTTCCAGAGGAAAATCCCACAAAGGCCACCATGTTTGGAAACCATTAAAAAACTCAATACCGTGGGCCTGCAACACACCCGGGAGGCTGAACGATTATGTGAACTAATAAACAACAGACTTACAACTAACCTGGACTATCAAATATTTATATATTATAGATTTGACGTAACAGATTCGTAACCAAGCAATGCACAGGGGTCGTAAAAGCAAGTAAGCGCCAGCATTGTTTTGTGAAAGGCCCCTGGACTGTAAAAATGAATGCGCGCCAACCTTACAAAGCATTTTCTACAAGAGTTGAATCTAAATACCATTGTGATGACTGCTCTTTGAATCAATTTTACCACGTTTAATAATCACATGTTGGTGTATTTTATATTGGTGTAAATAGATCACACACCTATGACTTATACAACAGGCCTACAAATTCTGCACAAACACCAACATTATCAGACCAAGACAGGTGGAACTTGGGATTGAGGTGGGTGATTGCAAGAGCTCAGCTCTTTCAGTGTTTAAAAGGTTATTTGCTATAAATGGACTACTTACACAAGTATTTTCAGATTTTACTCAGTACAGCTTAGGGTCGTTTTTCACTTCTGCGTCGTAACAATGTACGTAGCCTGACTCGCACCTCAAAATTGTAACTAAGCAGATCGCAAGCGCTGTGATTGTTCTGCTTGAACCATTAGGTTTAAGTAAAACAACATTTGCTATAGCGTCGAGTTTACGCCTTTGCATTCCTGGATGAATGATCTAAATACATTATTGTTTATTTAATAACTCAAGCTGTAAAATCGACCGTTTACTTGCTGATATCACCGCCAAATGTAACTTGTCTTGTTAATAACTCCTAGAGGCCAATGACTGTCGACGCGGACAACAACGCATAAGTATGAAAGCAAACTGACGCGCGTGGGTTACTGTGAAGGGCCAATGGACAAGTAAAAAAAGAATATAAAAAACACAAACATCTAATAGTTTTTAAAACAATGAATGGTCATGGCTTCAACGGAAGATTGAAATAGCTGAAAAGTTTTTTCTTTTACAAATCCGATATTAACTATTAAGTCATAAATCTTATGTACACAACACCAGCCCATTACCGTCCTTTGCCCATAATATGTAGTGTTATTTTATCAATAAGATTTTAAGCGATCAGCACTAAGCATCATCTACATATCCCATCTGCATTTGTTACACACATAAGCAGCATACCAAGTAAGAAAGCAAGTTTTCTGTTATTGCTTTCACTTCCTTTTTTTCAAATTCCAAATGCTGTCCCAATAAACCTTGTAACAAGGACTGCAGTAATCGTATTTGTGGCACAGACCATTGAGAGGGTCCGTGGGGAATTTCCCGTCTCTGCTGGGTAAAATATGGAAACAGTTTGAAATGTAAGGGAGCTTCTCTTTAAACACGAGTCTGCCGGGATCGTGGCTCTCAGTGGTATTTAAAGCCAGATGTTAGAGGACAGAGTGCCCGCTGAATTCAGAAGAGAGCATCAGGAACTCCAATGTTACCCATGGGCTCTCTCGAAGTTTGAAATAAAATAAAAAAATAAAAACTCCACGTTTGTCCTTTCTCTTTAAAGAGACCTCCATCCTTCAGCGGTCTCTTTTGTATTCGCTTTCATTAATTCCAAGGCTCATGGTGACCGCCAAGAGTTACAATCTCACCCTTCCAATCTCTTTCAAGTAGTTTTTCTGCAAACAGAAGCCTGGGCAAAATAAACATGTTTTCCACCATAAATATTTTAGCATTTAATTAGAAGTCGTCACATACAAACAGCAGCGAGAAAGCTGAGCAGGTACAAAGTCGAATGCAAATTGGATTTTTTTAAAGTACACTTCCTTCTCCCAAAGACGTCTTGAGCAAATGAGTTCAGCAAACAAACATTTAATGTTGATATAACGTGCAAATGGAACATCAAGTTATTGCAAACAGAATTTTGCAGTCTCTGCGCTTAAAACTGCTGCTGGCACCGAGGGTTTACTCTTTAAAATCTCGATAATAATTATGCAATAAGGTACAGGCGGCTGCGCTGTATCTTAAATAAATCACGGCTGAAGGACGTTGTAAGGCACGGCGCCAAGCGGAGTATAAAACAGTTACAACACAATAGTATTTAAAGTAAAATTATACATTCATTTGTTTTCATAAAGACAAATCATTTACTGTCTTCCGCTTTAAAGTAGTGCCTTATTGTCACAGATGTATGTTAACATACTGAGATTGGTTGCTAAGAGAGAACAATGATAAATAGAACGGTTGAGTGAAGCGTTCATAGCAGTGTCATATCATAAATAAAACACGGATGCTGACCAATCAGAATTTAGAAATGGAACAAACTGTTTTATTAAAACAATACAAAATTTGCATTTTTTTTATAAATTAATAATTGTATAATACTTAAATATATTATATTAGATCGGATTCTGCTTTTTTGTCACGGCACATGTAAGGTACAAAGCAACGAAATGCAGTTAGCATCTAACCAGAAGTGCAATAAGCATTAAGTACAGAATATATATGTAATATGTGCTATAATTATGCAGAATAGATAGTATAGATAAGTATTATGGACAAATCTACAGGTTTAAAATACAAAGCAGATATACAGACCGGTGTGCTATGAACATCCTATACATTATGTAAAAATGTATGTACACTATCGACAGATAGACAGATCACCTTGTTTAAATCTTTATAAGACATCAATCTAAAATTAAGGAAAATCTTTGAAAGGATCTTGTCTTCACAGTTTTATGGAATTTTCTAAGTACAACGACAACAACAACAACAACAACAACAACAATAATAATAATAATAATAATACAAATATAAAATTTCAAACAAATGTGATTATAATTCCCACAGGGTAACAAAATATTTACATGTATTGCAAAGGTAACTTATAAATAAATAAAATAATATAATATAATACAATTTTATGAAATCAAATAAAGTATGAATTCAAATATCAAAGACACCAGATGGCCTAGATTTAGACTTCTTTTGAAGCCTCTATTGCATCAGATTTCACTTTAACCTTGAGTAAACGCTGGTCTGAATTTCAATGAGTTTACCAGACAATTGTCTTGAAACATGTAAGGTTACATGTTTATTTCAAATGAATCTGCTTTTTTCCACGAAAGGGTCACACAATTCTTTCTCTTCTGATCTCTTCCTCAGTGTAACCATTCCATTAAAACAGATTAAAATATCTCAGTGACAAAATTGTGACTGTTTTTCGGTTTTCGTAGTTTCCCACCCAGGTAAACTCACTCTCTTGTCAATTCAAACCTTTATGACTTTCTTCCGCAGAACGCTAAAGAAGGTATTTTGAAGAATTTTGGTAACCGGCAACCATTCACTTGCATTGGTTGTGTCTGCAAAGAAGGGGGTGGGTGCCACTGCTGTTTGGTAATAAACATTTTTCAAAATCCCAAAAGAAAATAAAAAAGAAAAGTCATGACAAGTGAGTGTCTAAACGACAACATCACTTTAAGTGGTCTGCCATTTTCAGCCAAATCTAAAACCAGCCTGCATCCTATTGAGAACTAGCTCAGGCTGGTTACTTTTTCTTCTATTGGGCAGGGATGTCACACACTCACCTCTCTCCGTGACGGAAAGAACACTCAACCCTCCCGTGGACCCATTTCCCCTCGGGTGCAGACAGCATGAATTTGTCCTCAACCGCAACCTGGTCCGATTCACAGTGGGAGAAGAAAGCGTGTATTTCAGGTCACGACTGCAGCGAGAGAGAAAATAACAACAGAAACAGATGAGATGTGGGGAAGTGAGGATCCAGTCAGAGACACAGAGAGCGATTTCATAAGCAGAGCTTTTGGGAAGATGAGTTTTGCAGCGCCGGACTCATTTTAGAAACATCTACAACATGAGAGTTGACATTTCTGCTGATTGGACCTCTTCTCCGTGTCCTGAAGCACAGGCTCTTCAACTGGACGAAAGCAAAATCCCGTGAGATGAAACAGCCTTGAGGGTCAAGCTTCTATCATGAGATACTTCTTTAGGTTTATTAGGGTGGTGATCACATATGAATGAACCGGTTTGGCTAGTTTAGAATCTTAATTCTTAAGTAATGATATTCCAGATAATCGCGAAGGTCCGATTTAAAGCCGACAGTACAGGAAGGGAATTTATCCCTGTACACAAAAAAAGGTTCATAAAGAAATGACTCAATTGGTCTGAAGGTATAGAAGAACTTTTCTGGCCTGCACAGAGCTCAAATCCAAGCAACTAAACAAGGTTTGCTTCACTGATAGGAAGATACATATTGGAAGAAAGTTTAAAAAAAATTAACTTTTTTAGCTATTATTTGGTATAGCAATAATAATGTTATGATCAGAATTATTAAAATTTAAATTTGGAGGTGGAATTAAAAAAAAGGGAAATTCAAATGTGTAATTAGGATATTTTCTTTAAAGAAAAATTTAAATTATATCTTCAATCTACCCATAAAGACTTGAAATTCTAGTTAAAGGGATAATGCACTAAAATTGTTATTTACTCACCATCAAGCTGTTATGAACATGCATACAATTATTTGTTCTGTTGAAAACAAATTAAGATATTTCAAAGAATTTAGGAGTACAAACCATTTTTCTATAATCAATTGTACCCCAGACCTCTTTATAGATTCTTATAAATATCTCCCTTTGGGTTGTGGTCACTGGCTTGTTTGAGTAGCCTATAAAATACTGACATTATGTCTCATAAACGTACATTCACGTTTATTTAGTGACAAATCAGCTTTGGGGTTGAATACAGTACGGTATAACTTTACTTCCAGCATAGTTGCAGAATAAATACAGCGACACACAAAGAAGATATTTTGAAGAAAGGTGATAAAAACATCAGTACCACCCATTCACTTCTTTTGTTTGGAATCAAAACCAGCGCAAGTGAATGGCAAGTGAATTACTAACATTCTTTGAAATAACTTTTTTTGTGTTCTGCAGAAGAAAGAAACTTGTACAATGTTAAAATGTGAAGAGTATAGGTAAATAATGAAGGACTTTTCAATTTATGGTGAACTATTCTTTTATGTTCACATATTCACACAAAAAAACACAAAAAAGTCCAAATATATGTTTAAGGTGATAAACAATTTGTGCACTTTTACATAATTTCTAAATGTGTTTTAGATGTATTGTCTTAGCAGTCAAATCTTTGTGGTTCATAAACAAAAAAATTGTGGTTGTCCCTCTATTTGGCTCTTTGTGAGCGTCTGATATGTCCACTTCTTCACATGAGTCCACTGGAGACCATGTGTGTGTCAATGTCATTTAAGTCAGATGTGTTTCATCCTGTGATCACTGATAGCGTTTGACACACATAGGGTTCAACCCAAAGTCACAATCAATAACTTTTCAGTTCCATGCTGTGAAATTCTTAAATGAAAACTGAGTTGTCAAGTTAAAGATATCCAATGGAAGGTCACACTGGTCAATCCAAGCCATATGATTCATCTTAAACACAAAGCAGTTGGAAACATCAGTGACTGCATCAAACAAACGTTTTTCTGATTCTTAATCATCCAGAATGACGGACATACAGCCAGACGGGCCGATAAAAAAACAAAAGATAGATGACATCATTGCTTAAGATGCTATGAAATCTTCTTCAGTTCCCATGGTGATAAGATTCCTGTGGGTCACCGGTCTAGGGAGAGATAAAATGGGGCCCTAAGCTTTGATTATTTTGCTCACAGTATATTAATTATTAATATGAATACTATACATAATGTTATACATTTAATAACTATTTATTATTAGGCTAATATTATTATTCGTTTTAAAATGTTTGCAGAAAGAAATAAATCAGAATATAGCTATATTAACCTTGTTAAAGTGAGTTAAAGTGTTAAATCATGCCAACAAGGCGTAAATCATGTTTGCACATATTCTAATATTATTATGCTAGAAACATGTTATCCACATACTTGTCATTTCAATATTATGATAGTAACATGCAAATTCAAGCTGACAACATAGTAAGACTGGTTTACCTTAGACGTGGTTTTCACAGATTTTGTTAGTATAATGTTCGAACTAAAGCCTTTCAAAATGTTATACCCTTCGGGTCAGGTTCGTCAAGTCAGTGTAAAGTTTGTACTTAAACTTTTTATATCTAGTTTGGCTTATCTCAGATTTTTCCAGATTTCCGTCTGCTCTGACATTTCCCGAAATGTCTAAACCGCATTGAGAATCGTCTCACTTTCACTGGCAGTAAGAACAGATAAGAGAAAGACAGCAAGGTGACTTTCAGCTTCAGGAGTGACAGATAACCCATTAAAACCCGGCGACGGAGAGAGATAGAGTTAGAGAAGAGGACACGGAGAACAGATAATGTTAATGGGTTAGTGTCATGTAAAATTTCGTCTGGCCTCGGATCATACGGCCTTAAAGCGTCTCGTCTTAAAATGTCTCGGATGGAAAACTGCCGTATGTGGTCGTATTTTTTAGAAGAATGTCAGAAATAGATTTCATCATTGTTGGTTTGGTTTTTTTGGAGTTAATCAGACAGAAAAGCTTGCCAGATGAGGTCGAAGCAAAGTGTGCTTCACCGCTGGGGATCAACTCTGTACAAGGTGGAAATAATGGAATAAAAACAGCTTTTCTGGGTTTTCAAAGAGCAAAATGTCAGCTAATGAATCTCATTTTAGACCGGTGCAGAATAAAAGGATATCATGTGACTTCCGGACAACTTTCTGTACCAAATGAGTTTTTCTAAATCTGTTATGGATCAGAATAAAAGATAAGAAAACAGAAATAAGAAAAGCAACCATTAAGAAGCCTGATAGAAACGTACAAAGCATTGGACACCGAATGTCAATGATGCCGCCAATGGGGACGCCAAGAAGGCCGTATTAACACATACAATATATGTGAATAATGAATAATATATAATGCAATAACATTTCAATTATTCTCAAAACGGCGCCTTAAAAGTTTGTTAAGACACAAGGCAGACAAGTGTCCAAACGAGTGTTTTCAAAGCTTAAAACTGTTACTTCAAGTATCCTTGTTAAAAATGCATATGATAAAATACTATTCTCATAAAATATAATCATTCGATCATTTTAGGTTGTTCATAGCCAGTTTTACTTGTTTGCTTGTGTCGTTCCCACAGTTCGACTTACCACCCTGTCGCACCAACATGTTCTTTCTATATAATGACATCACAATGCAGAAGTGACATCATGTAATCTTTGGTGCCACCCAAAAGAAAACTAGCAAATACTGACGTTCCTTTCCATTGTTTATTTGTTGTTTATTCGTGTTAGGTAGGTACAGTCAAGCTTGAACCACTACCGTGACGCATAATAGATAAAGAAAACGTTTTAAGATATTTTAACATTATTAATGTAAAAAGAATCATATTTCAGATTGATTTTAGGCTCTCTGAAGGATTTAAAAACATGGGATTCAGCAGCTATTTTGAGATGAAATTTACCACCCCGTCAGTTTTTATAAGCATGATGTTGTGTTAAATTTCATTTCGTGACCGAGGTGGTCAAACGTGTTATTTTTGAGGATTAACATTTTTTAAGTTTGTTCTGAATAAAAGTTTTGAGAATTGCAAAGTGAAAATGGCACCCGTTTCATAGAATGACTCTTTTATATTTGATTTATATGGCTTATTGAGTATAAATCATTCTGTATATATCTACATGTATAGAATTTTTACAATATTGTTCCCCGCCGACTTCCATTGTTTGGACAAAAAGTAAATTCTTAGGTGCCCCAAAGTAGAAAACAGTGATGTACAGGTTTCGTCACACATGATGGTGAATAAATGATGACAACATTTTAGTTTTTTGTAAACTAACAACCCACCCACATTGGCATTGTTGTCAATCATTAAAGAAATGTAACGTTTATAAATAAAGTTTATCATAAAATGAACCTTCTTTGAAACAGAAAATAAGATATTTTAAAGAATGTTGGACACTGGAACTTATTTAGAATAAGACAACTCCTTCCGCTGAAGCAGGAGTGGGAAAACCTTGCACCGGATGCCCACGGAGGAGAGGAGTAAATCTTCTGCTTGTGGATAATTGTAGATCTGGAGAACATAAAGACTCGCCTTCAGGGGCAGGAGATCCTTTAAGAGGGTACTGCAGTGGGACCGGTGGAATGACCGTACCAGCAGGACAATGACGACAGTGTTAACCTGCATGCTAATCTGATCATTGTTTCATGAGGAAGCTGAACTATTCCTTAGGAAAATCTCCTTGACATTTCAAACCAACGTGACTTTATTTCTTCTAATGTGTATGTTTAAGAATGTCAAGTTGGTCACCAACATTTAGTGAATGTGACAATCAGAAATACCATCAGATGTTTATACTATTCTGAAAATCATATGTCAGAAAAATGTAACAAAGAACAATGTTAAAGTACAAATGTGTTATTCCTTTCTTATGGACGTGATATTTTGCGTTATGTGTCCAACAAATCTCTGAGAATATAATTATTAACAGTAAATTAAACCAACTGTTTATATTATAAAAAACCCTTACTGATATTATAAAACCTCAGAAAAATATCAGTTTATATACAAGTTTCTATTTTAAAAAAGAGAAATTAAACTGCGTTACAGGCGTGAAAAAAGGACACCGTCTTTGGGAGACAACAAGCTTCTTAAGATTTATCTGAATTAAAATGCAAAGGCAATAACAAGGGTTAGGTCATTTTGAAACATTAAATAAGTTATATATTTCTATTTTCGTGTGTCCCGCCATGAGTAAAATGCAATGTAATGGATGGATAATGCACTAAAAGTAAAAAATAAATTCTATAAAAACTTACAGAGAAACGTAACATTTTGACATATGTGCTATAATTATAATAAAACCCTTCGGTAAAAACTCTGTTTTCATGGTATGGTTGACATTTTCATGGAATTGCCAAAAACAGCATATCCATAGTTGAAAAAACACTTCACGTTCAGGTACAATATAATCTGAAATGCAGAATTCGGGTTTTTGTGTATGTAATTTCTACAGATGTACAGATGTCAGTGGTTTGAGGCCATGAATCCAGAAACTCGACACACTTCTCAATGGGTAAAGACAGAGGTGCTAGACGTCTGAGTATAGAATGAAAAGAAAGAAGGTGCCGTGTTCCGATTCTACTTTTATTTCATTCTCGCCTTTGCTCTCAGAATAACGTCTCTATTATTTTCCTTTGTTTTTTCTTCCCACCTGCTTCTTCGTTTCTCATAAAGACTAACATATAATCTCTTCAATGCTAATTAACATTAACCTCTCAAATGTTGCGATGTCTAACTTTTAAAACATCCTCTTTTTCTGGCTCTTATGTGTTTAAACTATTTGAAGACTATTAAGATTCATTTATTGGCCACATATTTTTTTATATCGTGTCCATGCTCTATAGAGTGTAGAGTAAATATATTCCTCTATACATTGCAATAATATATTGGATATAAAATGTTGCCTTCAAAGTAAGATATTTACATTATTCTTCATATAAATATAATTTGTAATATGTTGAAGGTAGTGTATCCAATAGCGTTTACCATACAATTATAAGATATTTGGGGGATATTTCCAAAACTGTAACAATTGGGATTTTAAATAGAATTTATTGTATGGAAATGAACATACTTTTGCATAATGTTACATGTTACTTTTGCATTGCACCCGTTTTGGGACACTTGCTTTCATGATTCCCATAGCTCCCTTTGTTTATTTAATAATTTAAATGAATTTATTACAATTGCAAAATTCTTAAGAAATATGAATGCATAGATTAAAAAGAGTCCAAAACAATTACGGTTTATTAATCAGGGAAGGTATAAACCTTAACATAAGACTAATCATGTATTCTTACTTTAATATTTACACGTGTATGTGGACTGTATATATAGACTGTATATATACCATATAAGGTATACGTACATTTGCACATTGTAAGAACACAGAGAAGAAACATGTGAATCTGAGGCATCTGATCGGCATATTTCCTTTGGTGCTTCACTCATGGATCTCGAGTAGAAACATCAAAGAAGAATATTGCACAAGCGGCATGTTACTCTGGTTGGCGGATTCGGACATCCAATAATCCTTTGAGAACGGACGATGGGGCGGTAGACCTGTTAATACCAGATAAGCCCATACAAGGTCAGATCCACTAAACTCACTGCTGACAAACACAAACGTGAAGCCCATCAACCACGTTCCTTCACTGCACCTACACATTGTCCTTCCATCCTTCAGTTGCTTCTTGAAAGCAATCTCTTCTAAACCTCAAGTCCATCTCTTTATTCCTTAATAAAATGACGTTCGGCGTGCGACCGATTTCAAAGCACGAGCCAACTCTCATGACCTTTGACAGGAGAATTCTTACATGGTTTATAGAGCACAGCGACAGAGTCCCTTTTATCCGTCTTCCGGAGCGGAACATCCCAATTCATCTGTGAGGATTACAGAGAGCTTTATGAACACACAAGCGGGCCTGTTCCTCGCTCGTTCTTGGTTTCGCTCTCCCTCTCATCATTCAATTGCTCATTCGCATTCCTACGAGGGTCGCACACGGGTCCTTGAGAAGGGATTTGCTACCCAAGATGAACAAATGCCACACATCTGATCCCTTCGAGCCTTATCGCCTCTAAATATTAACATTGTCCTTGCTGTTCTCTGCCGGAGAATCCAATCTTAAGGTGATAACTTCAAGTTCATTCTATTGTAGCACTTTGACCAATGCGGACCGGCATCGCACCAGCTGGATGAAAAGAAGCATCTCAACCATTATACCAGGCCAATTAAACTGTTTTTTATAAAAGCAACGCGTTATCCATTTGTCTAGTTTAAATATGGCTATTTATATTTACCTGTTCATCATCCAGTCTTTACATTAATGGATTAGTATTGCGTTTCTCATTTGCGTACTGTGTTGAATCTACACTAAAGATTTTTTACTTCGCACAGCAGTGCTGTGGCTCATTACGGTTGCCCCAACCGCTGTTGGAAGATATGTTACAGATCTCACCTGCAAATATGCTTATTCTTTAGTTTTCTGAAATGTATATGCTCTGCCGTTATAACTAACCAAACAGTCATAACCTACTTAAATTCGGAAGTATATTATAGTCCTGAAATAAAAGCATGAGCATTAAAAATCTTTTGAAAAATATCCTTTGGCCTCGGTGTAGCTATAAAGTCTATAAACTTCTAGGCCGTACAGATATTGCACGGTCTACAACTTAACGGTCAGACGTTCGGGCCTCTTTTGATTCACTTATGCACTCATATTCTTCCATATTTAAGAATAGTCATAAACTCATCAAAATGATCAAATGAAACACAGGGAACTTTTTTTAAAAATAGGGAAATAAAATTAAAAGTTATATTCGATCATATTCAGTTTAGTCACATTTTGACTAGAATTTACAGTTTTCTTGTCAATGTCTCAAGCAGCATCTTAAGGTCTCACCCAGAGATGCTATTAAAGAAGTCCCTGTCTATTGTGCGCTATTGCCTGTTCCATATAAAATAAAATATACGTTTATACAATGTGTTTGTACATAAACATGCATATTTGCTAGATTATGTGTGTGTCTAGTACTCATTTCAGAAATACAGGCATCAGTGTCGTGAAAAATATTGGTATTTCCATAAGTGGTGATACTGAAAACCAAAGTACACTCTCTCTTATTTCTTCATCCAGTTGATGGACAAGTGCGCAGTCACAACAGAGATTGAATGTGTTTGCGCCCTGTTAAATTATTGTAAAAATATGATCAAGCGGATCAGCAGTCTGGAGTCTGATGCCTCAAACGGCCGATCCACGGGCTCAGAAACTGAACACGGAATCACTAACAACGGTTATGGAGCAGTTATATAATACCTCTGGACCAGATGAAACATTCCCATTATCAAAACTGTCCGAGTGCATCCAAGACATATAAATACTTTTTTATTCTTAAACTCAGATAAAACTGAAGATAAAGATAAAAAATATATATATAAAACTTATTATTGGTCCAAAAACATATCATATTTCATACCACAATTCGCAGAAAAGGAGGCCGAACTGTTATCTCTGCCACTACGGTTAAAGATCTATACGTTATATTAAACAGTGATTTGTCTTAAAAAATCATATTTTAAATGTCACAAAATCTGCCTACTTCCATCTCAGAAACATTGCCAAGCAAAGAAACATTTTGTGTTTTGCTGATGCAGAAAAGCTAGTTCTTGCATTCATGACCTTCAGAAAGGACTGTAATATATTATTTAACATCTGTCCTGAATCATCACTGGATAGACTACAGTTCGTTTAGTCCAGACACCAGGGTGCTTCCAAATTGTAGAAAATATGATCACATAACCTCTATTTTACAATCTATACACTGGCTAACCATCAAGTGTGGTATAGACTTGAAAGTTCTGCGGATTACTTACAAAGCTTTATATAGTTCAACCAGTCCCCTGTCTAATGTTGGGACTGAGAGAAGTGGAACACGATCCAGCAATCCATAACTATTTATTATAAATGCAGAAATGTGATTATATTTATATACCTTAAAAATATTTCAATAAAATTTCAATGGATTTCCGTACATCACATGCTTCTTCAATATCGCGCAGACCTATGATTATGATTTTAAAATCATAAGTTTGCACATTATTTGTCTGAAACTATATTATAAACATCACATTAATGAACCATATAAAAGCAGATCTCAGAATGGTCCCAACCACATTTATGTTTCATAAAAGTGCACCTGACGATCACAATATAATCTATGAAGACCGTTCCGTTCTCTTTGGGTCTTTGGGTCTCAAAATCATGTCCTATTTTGTCACATGCACGTATATTTACTTCATCTTTTCTGATGTGCGGTTATAAATATTGGTAATGCATACATTCGGTTCTTGAGCAGAATAAACCTTAAACCTGGCCAGACTTCATGCCAACAGTCGAAGGTCCCAGTAGGTAAGACTGAAGGATTTTATGTGTGCGTGTCGGAAGATTGTGTGTCTGTGGGCTTTATGTTTTTGCTAATGGGTTTGGCCATGGGCCGTGAAGGTGCTGCGGTAAGGCCAGCCAGCGGGGAGAGATCAATGTAGCCGCATGGATAACCAGCCCTGCTGCCAAGAGAAACACACAGAACTGAGACCACATGGCAAAGCCATCACAAAGCATTTCTCTCTCTCTCTATCACACCCACGGTCAACAAAGCTGTATTGGCACCTCTGTAAAGATTTACAATACGGGCAGAGAGTGTAATGTAGTGCTCATACAGTCAAGGCACTTATATAGTATAGAATAGCTAATATACTCATGTACTGCACCTCATTCTCAGTGTATTGTTCGGCCTGTAGACTGCATTTAAGCAATATCACCAATCTGCTGTTGACATCGTGTTGTACTGGAAAATAGTTTTGTTTCCATGCAAAATTGTGAATTTAAATCATGCACAAAACAGATACGGTATATAAAATATTCGCATTTAACACAGTTTCTCAATAGCTGGAGAAGATTGAAATTGCTGTCCGAAATTGTGTTATTAGTCCCCTTTTAATACAATTCAACAAAATGTGTTTCCATTACGGTTTATGTGCACTCCTACTATACTTTTTACAGATTTTAGGTATTTACGCACATCTTTGTGCTCACTTTAAGATTCTTTATTATGCAATATTTTAAGATGAGTATTCGAAATCTGTGGAAGGAAACAGCTTTTGTTGTTTCAGTAAAATGTTAAATAACTTTTCGCTGAAACAAACTTAACTGGTGATACCGTCCAATATCGGTCTAATGTTTTGGGTTATTTAATATGCATACATATTTTTCACAGTTTAGAAAAATCTAAATCAAAGGGATAAATGTTATAATTAAAAATGAGAAAAAAAAAATCACAGTATATTCTGTTCTCTTATTGGCAGTTCTTTCTTAAATAATCAGTCATCTATAAAACAAAAATATTAAATAAATATATATTTTTGACATAAGTAATCATTTGTGTTTGCTAAATTATATTTTATCTGTTGAACTAACAGACAAACATTTAACCGTACATTCAGATCAGACGTTATTTTTTAATAATGAGAAACATTTCCCTCAAGATTCTCAAAACTTACGACCATTAAATAAATAATCTAAGGTTGAATTTTGGAGAACCTTCAATTCACAAGAGCCCAACGTCCGTGGTGTTATTTGTTTGCAGGGTTTTCTTTTAATAGCCAATTATCTGTGGTGCTTTGGTCTGTATGTGGTCAGGGTTTGCTTTGGTCCAGTAACTCTGACAAGATCAGTAATTAAAAATTAAATACTTCACCTATTCTGTATGGCTTTTTCTAGGTTACTGTGGTTTAACCTTCTTTGATGTTTACTTGTTTCCTCCTTCTTAGTATTTGTTAAGGTCTGCTAAGTCGTTTCGTCTGTTTTGTGGTCAGGACCGCTGTGCATTTAATGCAGGGGTTAAAGTGTGCCATAACCATCTGGCCCAGCGTGCCTTTCATGGCTTGGATGTTCTTTCCCTGTTCCTTCCATTAAGCTGTGTTTTGTGGGGTTGGATACTTAATGTCTCCAGACACTAGATGCTCTTTACTGGGTCTGATCTCTGTCCATTTCTGCTCTGCTTACATTTTTGCCATTTTCCACTGGAAATATGAGAGATGTGGTATAGAGTTTGGGTACTTGATCCCTTTGGAGACGATTTGTTGGTTAAGTGGGCTCCATATTGCAATTCCAAACTGCTGGATCACTCATATAACATTACTTCTGTTCTTCAATTTCATTTAATTGCACGTCAAGCCCTTTTGGTGTTTTTTCGAATGCTAAACTGCAGTATCAAGTCTTCCTCGATCAATGAAGTGTATGTTATTTATGTGTGAGCTTTGGCATGCATGGACCTGGTTGTGTAGATTCTCACGACATCTTGGTCTCGAGATGTCAAACATGATGATTTCTCATTTGTATTCTTTATATGAAACAAGGTATATATAATATGTTAACTGACAGTTTGACAATTCATTTTTTACTCAAAAAAGGCCTTAAAAATTCCCAATTTGATAACTGTATGAAACTGTAAATCTCATTGCATGTTTTGCAAAAAATTTGACATCATTTGACATTAATTAATAAAATTGTATTTGAATATTATTCATAAAAAAATTTTTAGTAATGAGGGTGAAGAGTCATGTACAAACGTGACGGGATAAAATCACGTGCTTTAAAAAAAAGTCTTAACTAGAAACGTATAATGACTGGTCATATAAAAGGTATGAACTGATATGTTTTTTTCCAAACTTAATGTAAATTTGAAGAGCTCTTTTTTTCCAAAATTAGATAATTGAAGTTTGATGATGTTTTTTTCATGGACCCATACATTTTGTTGATATGCAATTCATTCTGTACAAATTGTCTGTTGGCTCAGTCTGAATACGTAGAACAAGGATTGTTAAATAAGACAACAATATTGTAGAAAGTCAATTAAAAGTAAATTCTTCCAAAACACTACAAATCCGTCCTTTTTTGGTTTTTAAATGTTGGTTTATTTCTTACAAAAAACAAAAACAGAATAACATGAAACGCATGACATCAGGGACTCCTTCTTTAATTTAATATTAATTAAATACGTGCAAAAGTCCAGTCTGACATTTTTACCCCCAGGTTCTAAATAGCTCATCTAGGCCGTCAAAAGTGTTGAGTTTAAAACAATCTTTTGAGAGACTGAATACAAACAAAAAGTTTAAAGTACCGCCATGCTGGATTGCATGCAACACATTTTGATTGGTCGAGAGGACATATCTCATATAGGCTAAAAACAGGTTCAGAATTTATTGAGTTTTTAAAAAAAAAAAAATCTTGCATTAGATTTTAAACAAGAAAATATAGAGATTAGAAATGAAACATTGACGGAGCAGTGAACAGGTTCAGTACATGACAAAATCCCATGCCAAACTCATATTCTTTACATTTTGCACTTTAAATATTTGTGTCTTTCACAAATGTCACACTACACTCATGAACATGTCTTCCACGATGTCTTTATTTCTATTTAAATGAAAATATTTTTCAGCTTTTTTCAGTTGATCCCAAAGATATGTAGGAGAAATCTGAGCTGTTTTACAATTGGATTCAAATGTTTTAATCGAATCAAATCGTCAAGATTAAAAAAGTGATTTTATAAGACATGAGTGCTGTATCTCAAGATCTCAAATCCCTCTGAATGCTGAATTAAAACTAAATGTAAATTGAAATATAAGTGTCAGTGAACTTCATGATCATGTCTGTTTCACTCAGTGGTCAGAGTTTTGTGTCCATCTCTGACAGATAAAACACACATGTACAAAGTACTGACCTCACACGGACACGCTCAGCAGGACACAGCCTGTTCGGCCCACCCTTCCCTGCTTTCTATCCGCTATTGTTTGGCAGAAATGTATTTCTGTGAGCGAAGCTTGCCTCCCCACAATGTGTCAGATAAAGAGATTGGACCTGAAAGCCCGGCGCCTTTGGAGAGCGGCGCTGGCTGAGACAGAGGACACAAAGTCCCGCTGAGAGATGACCACTGCCCTGAATATACACACCAACCCCAGCAGCAAAGAGATACATCGCCATTGACCCCCATCTGGGCCTTTAACGGGTAATATAGGTCATGCTACTGTTTTAAAGCTTACACTTTCTGATACACGTGTGTATGCACAAAATCTACACAAAGGCCATCACGCCAATGTGTTTTTATGTGCACGCTTGAGTTTCTTTTTAAACACTATTGTATATATGTGTGAGCGGAAGTAACATAACCTGCGTCTCACATCAGTACAGAGCAGTCTACACATACAGAAGCACATATACATTAATGCACGCTTTCTTCATATCATTCTTATAATATGATAATAATAATAATAAATAAATAAACAAGCACACATCATTACCAGCAGCCGTGAACGGTGCTGAACAGGACCAGTTCATCCCCATCCTCCCAATGGGGTCGTCAGGTGAAAGGTCATCATGGGGGTCATTCTATTTATGGCTAATTTATTATCAGTTAAAATAAAGAGTTAGATGGAGAAGGCCTTCACGTTTTTTTTATTTTTACACTTTTTTATTATATTACAAATATGGAATTTTACTAGGGGCCAAAGTGGCAGGTGCTCAGCATCCCTTCTGCCCGCGCCTGCAGTCAATCCCGCGGTGATGAGAGTAAACGGAGGGTCATAGAAACCCCCAGTCTTCTGAGAGTCCAGTCAAAGCAGAGCCTCATCCCCAAACACAGTAGAGTAATCCCGCTTTATATTTAGACAGTTCTTATTGACAGCTGATCCAATGCCGTGACATTTAACAAAACCTCTTTCAAAACAAGCCACAAATCCCCAAGGTGGAGTCGCACAACAAATGCGGCGTAGATCTACAAATGAAACCACAGTGCACTACATCCCACACTATACACAAACATTGAAAAACA
This sequence comes from Triplophysa yarkandensis, assembly GCA_033220385.1. Taxonomy (NCBI): domain Eukaryota; kingdom Metazoa; phylum Chordata; class Actinopteri; order Cypriniformes; family Nemacheilidae; genus Triplophysa; species Triplophysa yarkandensis. The sequence goes on along the minus strand of CM065657.1, from coordinate 21,992,080 downwards.
CACAGACGGACAATAAGACAATCGGTAAATCGTGTAGTTTGTAAGTTGTGGTTTTAATCTTCATATTATAACATGGGAGTCATTTGTATTTCAGCTTTGGTTTAGTTTTCAACAATGTAGCATTGTATTTGATAAATCCTGTTATTCATCATTTGCTCTCTTGACGTTTTAAACCTGTATTACATTATTTGTTCGGCTGTCAAAGTGAATGGGTGCCGCCAATGTTCGTTTATCAAAATATCTTCTTTTGCACAAGAAATAAAATCATGCAGATTTCAAATGACAAGCAGGTTTTTAAATGAACCTTTTTTTTAAATGAACCTTTACGACTTTATTTTTCAAAGAACAAAATTTTACTAAACAAACATAGTTGAATGTAATGCATCATTTAACAGTTTTGCAATACGATTCGATTGGATAGGATTGATTTTTGTATTATTTTTTTTAACATTTAAATTATATTCCTGATTTACACATATGGTTACATTTAATAACTCACAAATTCAACCAAAATTTTCAAACATAATGTTTCATTTAACAAAATGAATAAAGTAAACTTAAATGGCAGAACATGAGGAATGAGAACGTACAGGATGTGAAAAGAAAGGAATCAACATGGATGCTAGAAAAAAGTTTAAATAATGTTTCACCCGAGTCACGTGTAATAAACATGTCTTAGTGTAGTTTACTAACATTGTACAAATATTGTACAAAAAGTCTCTAAATAATAACGAGATGAATTTCCAGATATTAACACTATTCTCATAAATCCCCCATTGGTTTACATCTGCTAGAATTTTATTTCTCCTTAAGATATTTAAGGATAAACACACAACTGTGATCTTTAAATGACCGCCTCGGCTATGAAAAGAGTAACATCCAGCAACTAACTTCATCCTTCAGTTGTAGATTGCCCCCAGACGGTTTATTCCCACCAAATGTCCTCTCATCCCTCCACTTCTCCCCTTGGTATTCCAGTCAGCTGGCATAGAAAATATCCTTCAGGATGCAAATGAAGGCACTAGATCATGGCCGGGAGCAATAGTGGCAAATTAACGGCACACTAATTATACTCATTACAGAAAGCTAAGGGGCGTGGGCTGGAACTCTTTCATCCTTAACGTCCCACTCCACTCAATGTCTCGACCCTTATAAAGAATGCAGACACACATATGTGCCATTACATAAATCTACGTGTGACGGCACTAATCTGAACACGAGACGGAGCCCAGGTTTCGGAATGGCTCCCTGCTTTTCGTAAATACATCACATACGTCCTAATGAATCCCTCCGCTTTCCTCACACGTCACACACACCTACACGTTACACGGAGAAGAAAAATGAATTATTTCTGCCCGGAGATGATGTGGGCAGAATCGGATTAACAAAGGCATTTTTAAATGGCCCCGGTGTCATTCCGGAGAGATGGATTTGGCTTAGTAATCATTACCGCTTTCCCCCTGCCTCTGCTTTGTTTCCAACCTGTCTTCCACGGATAATGTTTTCTTGAGAAGGACCGGGAGCTAATCACTAATGATCTGTATCATCTGTAATGTGGTTGAATGAAGATGTGCTGAAGGTCTCTCTCCTGTCCGAATGGCAATCAGAGACGGCCCTCGGTTTGGCACATGGTCACGCTTTACCGGGATGCGTCTGTTTTTTTGGAATACTGGTTCACCGTCTTGCATTCAAACATGTAAAGTACAGTAGAATTATAATTTAAAACAGACTGGTGTCTCTGTGTCATGGAGTTCTAGTTTAAGTAGAACTTCATTGAACTCGATTAAAGTAGAGTCTAAAACATTTTAGTCTCAAGCAATTTTTATACTGAAGAACTTCACAAATAGACTAAAATCAAATCAGAGAAACGTTCCCATTAAAGAAACTTTAAAGTCTTTGGTTAAGCCTTTGTTTTTATTAAGAATGTTCCCAGCACCTTCATTCTGAATGCCTTTAAGAAACCTGTATATTGCAATTTTCCCTGAAATTGTCAGATTTTTTTTAGGTTCCAGACAGCGTTTTGGGGTTTTTGCCAACATATAGCATGGCCATGCAATTATTTGTCATCGCTTTTAAATTGAAATATCAATTTCATCTTCCGACAATTATGAAACATAATAATTAAGTTAAAGGTGTCATGAATTGGGAACTACATTTTCACCCGAGCTTTTGCTGTAAAAAAATCATCGTATTCAAACAAACACCCTGTAAGTGTCAAAATTTCTTATTACTGAATCCATGTTACTTATCCATGACATGTTAAACTCCGCCTCCACAAAAGAATATTTTTGAAATGTGTTGTTTATTTTTGTGTTAATAATGAATCCAATAAATATTATATTCAGACTCATTCCTTCAGTCTCTTACTTTGTGAAAATATACAAAAATCATCAAACCTGGAAGGGTAATAAAGCAAGATATTTATCCTAACATGACAGTGTCTGCATGTGCCAGCAGATAAAAGACTTTTTTACAGTTGTCCGTTCAAAGTAGATGATTTCTATACGAACATTTCAGACACAAAGCAAATATGCTGATCAAATATTATAGCATACTGCCTGTGCAGTCGCTATATTAATACTTGATTATAATACGTTGAGAATGTGTAAATTGCTCTCTCAAATATAAGTAAACATATCTGTAGATCTGTAAATATAAGCATCTGATAAATGAATAAATGTAAAACAAACGTAACTGATGTTGGGATCTCAGTTAACATGAATCAGCTTACTGAACAGATTCATTCAGATTCATAAAAAATTGCTTATGCATATTCTCGACTGTTGCTGTTGCTTTTCAATTTATGAGCGTCAAGTCTACACCGAAGGATTCAGAGAGTTGTACCGTACAAATTCTTAAAAATTTAAAAAAAATGGATATGTGCATGATATTTATCATGAGAAGTGCCACACGCAAAAGCACTTTTTTAAAAGGCCACAAGGCAGATGAAGACTGGTCCCAGTGGACTAAGACTATGCAATGCATTTTATATAAAACAATAGTATTTAACGTTGCAGTTTTGTTTTTTAATAAATGTATCTTCTTTATGGTAGAAGACTTAGAAAAGATATATGCATTCATGCCAAACTGGAAAATGATTTGATATGTACCTTGTATTGTTTTTAAGCGAGGGTAATGTAACATATTACACATAGAGTTGCTTTGAAACAATGACAGTTGTATAAAGCGCTGTATGAATTAAGTTATCCTGTCTTGTATTGTCATACTACTATTAAAGTAAATGAAAATTATTTAATTCACATTATGATTTAAACCTACCAAATTTGAAATTGTCAGCAACAACCGCATAATCAACATAACAAATATGCAGGGAACCAAACGTTAAAATAATATTGAGCTTTGAAATGTTCTTAAGGGTTTTTAAACATTTTAAAGATGTTGTTTCAATATATTATTAGGGTGCGAAATCCGTGCACGTCTGAGAAATCTAGTCTAAAAAAACAATAAAACGTATTGATTGCAAAGAAATGACCGCCTTAGGCCGAAAGTTTACTTCCAGAGAACTGCTTGTCTGACGCAGAATCTCAGAATATGCCAGATTGTCCTGAAAGGCTGATATTGCCATCAAAGGGTGACATTTTTAGCATCATTTCATATTTGGCTCTGTTTCTCCCTGCTGCACATCTCTGAAACATCACTATTTGCTTAGATATCACAATGGCTCTAATCTCCCCCTCTGAGTGATCAGAATACTAACACAAGGTGATGATTGGACCGATGCATCCTTGCCACGCTCCTGTGCTGTGAACGTTTCCTTTCCTGATTTTTTTTTATCCAGTCCAAAAACAGACACTAATCGAGGCCATGAATCACAATCACAGAGGCGTAATACTGCATCAAAGGCCAGTATTCTAAAGCAAGAAGATGACTTCAGCAGAACAAATCCTTCTAATGCTTCACGTCCCGCCGGCACTGTCAGGTTCACCCAAAAGCAGCCGTGAAAATACTGCAGATTCAATTCCGGCCTCACAACAGAACCAGAAGCCCTGCGCTGTCGCTCACGTCCGCACTTGGAAGTTGATCCTAATTTGTCACAGTCAGTTAGATGAGTGATTGGCATTTGATTCTCATTAAAGGTGACTCATGTCTGTAGGTCAGTTTTGACAGTCGCTCACTTGCCTATAGAAGTGTCTAAGCTGTGACTTTGTAAATAACAATCTTAAGAAATGATATTGTCATGACCATGAGGAAAATGACAAATAAATGCCGCTTATCATAGAAGGACAATGTTTTATGTTTTTGTATCTCGGTAGACTTTGAGAAGTTACTGTATGTTTTATTTAAAGATCCAGTTTGTTAAATTAAGCTGTGAGGTCAAAAACAGCAAGCAATGATTCGGCCCTCGGTTCACCCATCCCATTCAAATCTCTATGATGACTGACACAGGACAAAGATGTTGTGAAATGTACGCATCTTTGCCAAATGAAATTAAATATTTTAAAAAAACACGTTCTAATAAGTAGTTTGACTGTTTAGGGCTGGTGTAGAAACATGGCAGCACTGTTTTTACGTAATATATTATATTTTATAAATACTTTAATTATATATTAAAGCTCCGAAATTAAAAATACAAATATGCGATTTAATTATTGTAATGTCACTAAAAAATTAAGTACATCTCATTTATTCAAATATTTCTATTACAGTTCACCAAAAATGTTGGTGTATATTACAAATGTATTTGTATGTGTGTGTGTGTGCATTATATGAAATATAATATTTTATATAATAAAATTATATAAAATAATTTTACGACATTCTTCATTAAACTCTGAAGACATATGTGTGTTCTGTATATCATATTAACTTTGTGTCAATAGATCTTTCAAATTGTACACATTTTAACTTTTTAAATCTACTGTTATATTTTACAGATTCTTAAATATATGATTAAAATGTTTATCTTTTTAAATGTGTGGTAAAAAACGGAATTACACAGATAGAACGCAAAATTACAAGATGGGTGTAAAAGAAGATAAAAATATGTATTTTAGTTGAAAAGATGTTATACTGGCATGTAAACTGCAGGAAAATTCTTATTATTTTTTATGTTATTTTTTCATATTGACAGAACCAAAAATATTTAATGACAAACATAAGATGAAATAATTTGGCATTGATAAATCATTCACTCTTTTTTCTTACACCGTAACTGCCAGAACATTAACACATTTTTCCCGGACTTTTTTCTGAATAAATATAAACACAATTGAGATAAATACACGGTAAATACACATTAAAAATACAGTGCTCCAAAGTGTAGGTGAATATGGTCAGTTCTGTGTCCAGTTTAACAGACAAGGTTTAAGAGGCTATAATGATAGTTAAGGATAAAAATAAATATAAAAAAAAATGTCAGACTATTGTTTCATCTTAAAATGCAAATCAGTAATGTTTTGTTTCTAAGTGACTTAAATGTCTTAAGCTGGGCCTTATATGTTCAACCGAGCCTAACAAGACTTGACAATCGTCAAAGAAACCTAAAAAGTTTTTTCTACAATGTAGGCATAAGAAACATTCTAAGGTACATTTGATGTCGATGGTTAAAAGTATGCTGTTTGCTGTGATTTTTGAGATATCAAAAGTTTTCCCTTTATCATGAAGATGGGACGTGGTGTCATATGACTAAAACAGTTGCCCGTAGGCAAATATACCCAGCAAAGTGGGTTGAGTTTTCTTAAAGTGACGTTGATTTAGCTGCAAATGTTGGGTTACATCCGGAATACCTGGAACTCGATTGCAAAATGTGAATGTAAGCTAATCTAAGCACAGTTTGAGATATTTTGGTGAGTTTTCTTCAAACCCTAAACAAGACATGTGAGATAACATTCAAAAAATTCTCAGCACTAAATCTAATAAGCTGGAAGCCCGTCTCCATCTGCGCTCCACCTAATCTTGTTGTCTAGAAAAACTATTCGGGTAGTGAAGATATCCCACCAGTAGCTCTTATTCGGGATGCCTTCGCTTTTAACCCAAGTGTGAACTTGGTCAGGCTGCCACGGTCTCATCGTAACAATTACTGCAATTCATTCCATTATAAAAGTGAATTACCGAGGTCACAGCCCGCCGAAAACAGATTTCATGCATGATGCGCGTGCATTCCGTTTAAAGAGCGCATTTGTCTTGAGGCTATGATTGGGATTCGGAAATGCTTATTCATAAATAATTCATCGCATCCAACTTGCATGCAGATTGCTGAGAATTCGACATTGCGTACGTACAAATAAAATTGCTCTCCGCACTTAGAGTTTTGAAGAATGGTTCCCATCTCACACCAGTCCACATCGCTGAACGTTCCTCAGTCCCAGATCTAGATAAAAAAATCGGCTCTTTGTAGTTGAGACCCCTCTGAAGCCTGAGACCCCTGGTGAGGTCCAGCTCTATGAGAGCTTTAATATCGTGGAGCACTCCATGTATCCCTAAAACACAGAGCTGTGCTTCTCAAAACCCTGTTGGACCAATCAAAATCATAGAATTTCAACTGCATTAAATTCCAACAGCTATAAAACAAAGTGTATAACTAACATAATCTAAGATATAAGATTCAATGAAATAATATCATTTTCATACCCAATAGTTTGGCTTTTGAATTTATTTAAAGTAGTGTGGATTCCTATTAGTAACCAACTTTGAATGAAACCAGGCCCGCAGAAGAGGTGTGAGAACACCAGAAGGGATTCTTTGAACCTATTTTTGGATTAAAAACCAAACCTTGGCTTGTTACATAATATTTGCAAGTTTCAAACCAAAAACCAAAATGAACAGTTTCACAACCCCATCCAGATTTTACAACACAGCAATATTACAACGTACCCATTCAAGCTCCATCTAGGTAAAATCTGCAAACATTTCTTATCTCGTCACCATTCCTCCCATAAACATAACAAGATACGGTCCACACACTGTACACAAAGGGTGAAACATTATCGAGCTGACCCGCTAGGCCCCCGAAGAAAGGCACGGATGAAGGTAGGGGATAACAATCAATAAACGTGTAACCTTACAGCCAAGGTCGACTAGCACTGCTCCTTTTTGCCAGGCAGCTTGGCTCCTGGTTAATGAAATCTGTTTAGCCGTGGCTTGCGTTGACCCTCAGGTCTGTAGAAGTAATGAATGGAATTCATCATTTGGAGCAGAATAACTACAGTGCGAGAAAGAGAAAGCCTTTGGAAACATCAGATGGTTGTGTGGTTGTGTTACAGACAGAGCAAGTTAATAATCTCAACAGATGTATTTAAACTTTATATTCGCGAAACCAGAAAAACATTTAAAAATCATGTTTTTCTTCTGCAATTATTATCAAACCTCATATAAGTAAATATATCTTCACAATAAAGAACTTGCTTTAAATATATCGTATTGCTTTTATAAAATGTTGACCAGACAATATGAAATTTAAAGCTGAAAAAGATGTATCAATGCAAGTAAAATTACTCAAGCTTCGGTAAAATAAATCCTACGCAAAGTTCCCTAGCATACTGTATAGAAGAAAACGTTATGTATAGCATGTTCGATAAAACGGCAGGCGAGAAACCCTCAGATGGCCTACTTTATAAAATCTATAAAAACACTTTAAAGAGTAAAACTTTTTACGTACAGATGGTTTTTAATGAGTCATATGTCGAACAGCATACAGGTCAGATGACAGTAAGACATATTGTAATCAAACTTCTCCCAATCATACTATAAAGAAAACGCAAACTTTACAATCAATAGGAAGGTACTTAATTTCATAGTATGCAATTCATGAGCAGGTAAAAAAATTTAATGTACAATCTGTTAAGTGCCTCACAAGATCCTCGCCGCCAGGGAATCGTTGGTCTTCAACAATTGGAACATTTTACGGTAAGGTGGGACTTTTTAGCTAGAGCGTCCATTTTGAACATTGTGTTCCTCACTATTTATTAGAATGGCAGTGGCACATCTTGTTAATATAATCTTTGGGGATACGAAGAAGCGCCGGGTTAGGCCGTCACATATGTGATGCAAATGAAGCATAACCATCAGACTAAAAACCAAACGTTTAATAAATATATCAAATCTAAACGTTTTAAATTTTTGGGAATTATAACGGAAAATGCTTTTTAATCAAGTGTTCTAGACTGTGGCTTTATCATCGGCTTCTTTTTTGTCAACTATTTGATGCACAGACAGTTTTATCAAATAGTTCCCAGTGGTTTGATCCCCTCGACCTTGGTATGGATATTGCAATCCTCAATCAGTCCTCAACCAGATCTACAGCAAATTGCGAAGATAATCCTAGATAAATACGTTGTCCTTATTCACTTCGGCTGTCCTGTTAGGATTTGGCTGATAAAGCAAAATTATCGTTTTTTTTTTCAAGCCGGACTCTAGATCACCTCACTTCTGTGTTGAAGCTTATCGATTCGCCCCTAAAGGATTGATTATATATTTGCCTCGGCTAATACCGTGGAAGAAGGCCAAAGAAAAACAGCGATACAATTCACAAACAAATAACAGGAGAGCTTTAACTGCCCGCATTCACCGTCTCTCCATACATCTCGAGGCCGATATCGATTGGCGCCCATGTCTAAAGCCTCTCTCGCTCTCTCTCCTTGCTCATCCCTTTGTAGCGAGACGATATTTATCGCCGCAGCGGTTTTTCCTCACCTCTCTGAGGACTGCATGTATTATCTATTAGCAAGGCCTTGTCTGAGATTTGGGCCTGTGTAATCTGATACAGGCGCAGTAGATTGCATTGCAGTGGATTAATCCGCCGTGGCTAACCAGAGGTGAATGAGGCAGGGAGAGAGTGCATCGATTTTCTGATTTCTCTCATACCCATGTACCTTCATCCTCCCACGACAGCGTATCATAGCCCGATGAATATTCAGGCCGGCACCTGCGAGCTTTGGCGAGGTTTAGATCTCATTCAACCAAGAGAGGATGCTGGGGACAGATGTCGCGGAGAGAACCATGCAGAACAACGCAATCTCCTTTTTCCAAACGAACCGTTCCTCGAAAACACTCGTATAATTCCATTGGAATCTAAATCACATTTGAGGCCGAGAACATCATCGGAGCAATCTGCACTCCAGATCGAATCTGCAATTCAAAAACCGCACATGGCATTTCCGAAATAACAAACCTGACGTTAAATAAAAATAGACAAATTTACCGACTTAACTTTAATACCTCAAACTCAACATACAGACGGTTTTATGTAAAGTACCATGCAGAATAAGATAATGAGTGACTGGGAATTATGTTATATGTTCAAAATGAAATAAAATCGTATCATCCTTCACTTTTTTACTAGAATGTGCAGAACTGTTATTTTGTCATTTTCTCAAGTAGCTTGTTAAGGGCTCAGCTGAGATCCCTTTTAAAGGATTTCAAAGCAGTCCTCGTCTATTCTGCGTTCCCATCGGCTGTCTTTTTAATCATTCAATCAAAGTTGTCCGCATCCATATTTTTCAAATAAAATATACATTTTGCAATGCAAAACGTGTTTGCTTATTCATATTTCTGTATTTTGAACTCACTTTGGATGTTTAAGCATACACCTTCAGATCATAAGGTTTTGAAAATAATGAGAATTTTGCATTAGTTAAAGCTATCAGGATCCCTCCGCAGAAAAATATAATCCATCATCATTGTATCCTTCAGTTTCTTTTGTTTTTAAAGGCATGCTGTCAGCGAGCTTTTCACTTCTTAAGATCTTTATACAACCTGCGGGTGTCAACGCTGCCGCATCTGTGCTCCACATATGCTTAAGAAAAGGGTCAAACGTATCATCTTTTTTTTATTTGAGTTAAGAAAATGCAACCGACGCTGTTTCTCACAGTAAGGTTTTTGGTTTGTTATCCGAAACATCAATGTCATTGGCAGATGTTTTCCATTCTGCTGTACCTTCTATCACAGCTGGCATATTTTTTGTTGAAGATCACTTGCACAGCAGCGATTCACATACTCAATCTAAACCCAACATCCCGAAACAGAGAGATCAGCGGTTCGTACGGCAACACTCTATCGACCGATAAAACCACGTCAACATTGGACGTGAATATCTTGCTACACCCCCAAAAAGTTGGGTTATATCAACCAGTGCCCATATATAAACCCATATATCTGGATCCAATAAAAATAACCCATTTGCTTGGTTCATTTAACCCAATTGTTGCGTTTGTCCATTTTTAACCCCAGATTGGGTTGAAATAACCCGATATGTCTTAGAGTATAACACAGAGAGAAATAAAACACAATTAATGCAACTAATGCATATTCTTTACTGTATGTTCTTTACCCCGAAGCTTCTTTCCCAGCGATATACGTTTCATTACATCATATACTAGCGATAACAAGTGTCTTGCCATGTTTTAATGAACCTAATTTGCACAAACATAATCAAAACATCTTGTTTCAGCCCAGACAACATTTGATAACATTGTGGAAATCCATTACACCCCGCTTGACACATTTGCCTTGTTTTCAATAAAGTTTATGGTTTATGAGAAATAAAGCCAGCGTGGAAATTACACTCCTACTTGCTCTATTCTGTTTGAGGCAAATACAGATTGCAGTTTCTAGTTTCATTATTCTTTATAATGAAATATTCAAATCCCACAGAGCCCTGAAAGGAATGCAACAAAGTTCAGCGCATCCAATAAGCCTTTTCTTAACTGATTAAAAGACTGAGTTTATTTCAAAGGCAATAACATACTGGATGCAGCTCAACAGCTGTGGCACGTATTCACACCCGAATTAAAGTAATCAATGCTTCTTTCTTATTTATAAAGACATGAAATTAAAGGGGGAACACGGTAAATGTGTGGCTTCTGTGTATTCCTTTGATTTTACATTTACATTTACATTTAGTTACTTAGCAGACGCTTTTATCCAAAGCGACTTACAATAGTCGAGGAGACAATGATTTTGATGGTGGTTTGTTGTACTTAACTACGGGGAAAGTTAAGGCATTATCTGCCATATGCATTTGCAACGTCAGCCCAATAGCAGTCTTTTACTACAAACTTAAAATATTAATATTTGTTATTTAATTCATTATTTCAAATAGCTTAAATTATATTGATTGCAGAATATTTCAAACGTCATACCTGTATTTGTTGACATGTTAGATTACTACGTCAATAAAATTAAGTAACATATTAAATATAAATGTTAAAATTAAATTGAAATTAAATTGGATTTATTTAATATTTGATTGCGTGTCTCTAAATATACAATAATAGCATTTATTTAAGATTACTACATATGGAAAAGTTAAGAAAAAATATAAGCCTTACAGACAGACTTTCTTGGATGTAACGGAGATTTTTTCACTATTATTTTGGATGCAAACGCTCTACAACAACCTTAAAGAGAAGGGACTACACACCGTCCTTGGGTGAATGTTTGATGCGGTCTCCTCGCAGGTGTCCTCACTCATCACTGCAGGCTTCACGGCCAGAGCGCTCAAATCTCCGAAATCCCCAACCCAGACATCAACCTTGACTCCCAAACGCGCTCGTCGGCCCTCCTTCACTGATAGCATTTCCAACGGGACTTTTTCACGCTCCGGGCCCGACTGATGCCCTCCTGGGAATGCGTGTGACTGATGTGACAGCGTGAGGGCAGAAAGACTTAGGGCCATCCAATCGCTCACGATTAGGCCACAATTTGCTGGTAGCGACATCCTAACAAGACCCTAGAGACGGCACCACGCGGGTCAGCATAGCCGCGGATGCTGACAGAGGGGTAATTAGTGACTCAGATAGAAGATTAAACTGGTAACACAAAACCATCCATTTAACACTCCACTGGCAAATAACTTTCCTTTCCTTAACTAGTCTATCAATCACAGGCGGGATTAGCTGATCACAGCCTCCTGGAAAGGCGTTGGAAAAGTAATTAGTGTAAACAGTGGAAAAATGAAACTGTCCGCCGGGTTTAAGAAAGTTATTTTGAGTGATGGATCCGCCAGATGTGGGACCCTGTTTTGGTAGATTTTAATCTAGCCCTAAGTGATTAAATTAAGAAAGCCGGGGGTTTGTTTGAGGTGCATGTCTTGGTGCTGTCGACGTGCGAAATCTGAAATAAAATAAAACACTTTACACTGCCGCAGATTTTGAGGTTTATTAATACACCAGTATCAACAGTAACCATAATATTAACTTCATACATTCTTGCATTACCAGATCTGTAGGTTTTGGAGCCCAAAATTAAACATAAATGGTATCTTTGAAAACCAAGTAAAATTCTGCATTACAATAAGGCTTCATTGATATAATATGGTCTTAATTCCCGTACAAGTCAAAGTAATATTCGGTTTCATATTTCATATTTGAGACCCTACTTTTATAAAAAAATCTATAAAGTCCTTTTTGTGATTTTGTGACGTAAAATCATTCTACATAACGTAAAGAACATTCTGTGACAATATAATCTTGATATATTTTATTCAGACTGAGTGAGGTCGCATCAAAACTTGAATTATTGTGAAATGAATGGCTGAAATCCAACTTTGATACTCATCATCTCAGAATTTGATCTTCCAACTTGAGCCTGGTTTTCGAAGACAGGGTCACACAAACTAACATATGTCACAAACCATGAGTGGGTTCTGAAGAGCCCATGTAATGTTGAACAGGTGCTGATGACGATCAAAGCATGGGATTCTGGGAAACGTAGTCTGAGCGCTGAAGAGACCGACAAGGATTGTGACACCAAAAGATAGATGAGTCATATATCAAAAGAATGCTCTCTTTCTCGAGAATATAACAGAACATTTATATTCTTCAGACTTTTCAGAAGGAAATTTGTGAAAATATTGTCAAATTGTAAGATCATTTTAATCAACTTACATCAATGTACGCTGGTGGGGAAATATGCATTAGAGTTAATAATAAAACTTTTTGAAACTATGAAAGTCTAAACTCTTTCAAATTGTTTTTGGGGAATGAAAACCATTTTGAAATTATGGATTACTGTGTTGTCAAAGTTAACCGGCACTTTTAAAGTATTAAAAATTTACCCAAAATGAAAATTCTGTATCCATTTTTATCATCTTAAACCTGTTCAACTTTCTGCTGTGATACTCAAAAGGAGATATTTTGAAGAATACTGGTAACTGGACAACAGTGGTCCCCGTTCGCTTTTATCCTATGTAGAGTAGAAATCAATGCAAGTAAATGCATACTTTTGTTGTAAAGTTACCAATATTCTTCAAATGATCTTCTTTTGTGATCTTCATGAGAAAGAAAGACATACGGTACTGGTTTGAAATGTGAATGCACAAATAATTGTGTAATATTATTTTCATCACTTTAATACTTATTGCTTAGTTCTTTGCAAAACCAAGTGTCAAACATAAATCGTGACAAATAATAATGACCAAAACTAAAGTCCTAAAGAACAGCATGGATATGTTAATAAAACATAAAATAATAAAATAATGCTCAAACAAAATAATGCATAAAAATAATGCTGAAGTTCAGCAAACAAAAGGATTGCATAGTTAATATGAAGAAAAGGTAAGTAATCATATAGGACTATATTGACGCTATAGCAAATCTCCAACACACACACACACACACACACACGTTTCACCTTCTCACCGTTCCATCCCACTCAACATCTCAAAGCGACGTGTTCCTCATTGGGATGCAGTCTGGTGGTCCCTAGTGGCTGTGTTTCCAGATTTACCTCTGTTAGAGGAATGTGTGCGAGGCCAGAGGACTGAATAAATAAAAGAAACGCTCGCTCCAATCTCCTCCAAGTCTCATCCACACTCTGCATTTCTGACTCTTCCCGCTCACACACCCGACCGCAAACACTCATTACATATACAGAAACTATGGGAGATGAGTCTGTTGAATCCATAATTTATCCAGGAGCTTTTGACAAATATCCCTTTTAAGGCACTTTGTTAGATCAATACATGCCCTTTGAAAATATTTCCTTGAACAAACTTTTGAGAAAACTTGCTGTTTTTCAAAAGTTCCCGTTTGGATGCCAGGCCACGGCGGAGATGTGAGGGAGTTGCTGTAATCCGGCCCATAATAAATTCATACGGCCGCTGGGATTGATAAATTGACTCATCCGCATGAACCGGTGGATTCAGCGAAAGTTCCTCGCACGCGGACGGCGGCCAGACGGTTCTCCATATATATCCATCGTTATAAATGGAGGGCTAATGGATGCTCACTGTAAGGATGCATAATAGATGATAATATTGTATTTCAGGAGGATACGGATGCCGGCCGGGAGGAATATTTCATGCTGTCACATGCTAATGCTTTTTTACAGAAGGAATCACACCTCTGTCCACAGTTTTGTTTTATAAAACCTGCAATTGGACGGAGCGGTAACATTTTTGCGAGGTCATTCTGTACGGCTTTCACGTTCTCTCTCTCTACTTTTCTCAACCTCGCTCGCCCCGTCTGGTCGCCTTTCTGCTCGGGCCACGGAAGCATTCATGCGACTGAGAGCCCTTCTGTTGTTCTGGGTGATGATGGAAAAAAGAAAGGAGGTGAAAATCAGCCCCAATAAAAAAGGCCTCTCTTTGATGTCTGGTGGATAAAACTTCCTTTCACAATTTTTCTTTTCCTCTTTCACTGTCCGTTTTGATTAATGGCCGCGATTAGAAATAGACACAGGCTATCAGGATACAAGTGAATCGGGTCGCCACAGTTACCCATGATGCAGCTGGTGCGGGCGCGGAGAGGTGCCGCTTTAATTGGCGCTTATCTCAACAATAAATCATGGGAAATGACAGACTTTTATTTGGAAAAATCCATGGCAACCCCAGAAACACTATTACCGGAAGGTTATCAGGCTGAAAGGGATTACAATCGATATCAGTTTGGTTTCACTGCAGTTCAACCGAGGACGGACAATAAGGGAGAGAACGGATGCTGCCAAACCCAAATAAATAAATGAAACATGACACATGAGAACACAGAGGAAACAGGACTGTTATTTTTTTTTTTTTTTTAAACATTATTTCTTCAAACTTGCAACAAATGTGGAGGAAAAAATTATACTATTTGTCAATGTTCAGTTGTACATCTGTACTTTTTAAATTCCGTTTGGATTACGAAAAAGTTAGGGATGTCGAACGATTGATCACGATTGATCGCATCCAGATTCAAACTTTGTGTTAACAGACCATATATTTGTTTGCACATTAATTTTGTTCTTAGAAAGACATATTCTGTACATACATGTATATTTAAGAAAAATGTAAATGAGGAAAACTTGTATATCCATTGAATTAATGGTAAATATGAAGAAATCCATTAATTTATGTGCGTCTTTGTTTTATAAATGCAAAATAAATATGCACAGTACACAGTAGGCATATATTATGTTATCACAACGTTTTATTCTGCATGCAATTAATCATTTTGACGGCTCTTATAAAAATGTTCAAGCTATGGGGTTTATGTTATGGTTTACATTCAAAGCACAAAGGCACTGAAAAGAATAATGAACCATTTTAGAGAATTTTTTTTGCTTATTTTTATTTACTATTTAAAGTTATGTGTTTTTGTAAAGTTATTGTATTGTTTTATTCTGATAGTGTATAACATTGAATCCAAATTTCAAACAAAAAATTGTTTCAATTTGAACTTAATTACAGAAAACCTATAGAGAAACAAGTATAATGCTGCAAACCATAAAATACAGCAATGAAAACAAGTTCATGTTCCCTTTTAAGCAATATTTAATATCATTATTACAGATAATATACTGATAACTATTGTAAGTCGCTTTGGATAAAAGCGTCTGCTAAATGACTAAATGTAAATGTAAATGTAATATTCCCTTTTAGGCAATATTTAAGTGTAATTTGAAAATGTTAAACAAATTATGCTAGATTTTAATGTGATAACATGAATTTTATCACAACGTCTTTTCTTTGCTTCATTGGCTTATTGTTCCAATCTGGTATACACCCTTGTTTGCATTATCCACCAACCTCTCCAAATGCGAGCAAAATAGTATTGTTAGGTGTTATTTGGTAAAATACACAGAAAAGGCTTCACTTACTAAATCTACTAGCATGGTAACCATCCAAAATACCTGTGAACTCACTATCTTCCCACCTTTCCCAGTGTAAAGAACCAATCATCAATCAATAAATAGTGTCGTAGGGCAAACTCTACTCGCATTCTTGTGAGACGCTTGCCAACTGCTAGGGCAGAAGCTTAAAAAGTTGTCATTTTGGCCTGTGTTTTGAGAAATTTTGGGCATTTCCCCAGTCCGCTAGATTGGACTGTGGTCTCGCAATGGCTGAAATGGCTGCCCAGAAGGGTTGCCAACATGGCTGCAAAGGGTCATGACGTCTTGACTTTGTTCAGGACTTTGTAAACTACCTACATGGCGACATCTCATTCAATTCCCTTCTATTTGACTTCATGGCGACAAAGCGACCATAAAAATTCTTGCAACATGTGGAAAACTTTGCTTAAGTTAATTAAGTTGATGTTTTGGAGGTAGGTGGTGGTTTTATTTAAGCAGAACGTTTAGAAGTGCCGTCGACACAATAGGGGCCGTTGAGGAAAACAGCAAGAATCTGCATATTTATGCAAATGTACTCAAGAAGACACTATAGGAAGTTCATTAGGGCACCACGGCAGTTAGACGCCTCCTCCTCCATGAGTCTGTTATGCTTTTATAACACCGTCTGGCTGTGCTTCCACGGAGGGCCACCGTGCCGAGCAACAATCCCGTGTAAACATCTGCTTATGGGCTGGATGCGTTCACATCTGGTCTTCGGCCCTGGCAATCTGGATGGCTTTGCTTTTTGTCTGCTGTGCGGAATTTGCTTTGGGAATCGATGTTTTAATAGAGACCCCCACGTTGTGTGTGCGAGTTGCTTTGGCTCAGTGTCTTTCTCCTTGGCCAGCTCATGTATCAGCGACGCTTTGGGTTTCACAGTTCTGAGGGTTACGGGTCAGGCCCATTTTCCTTTTGCTTCAAACCCTGTTTCTCGGCCTTTATCTCTCATTCCGTTCAGGTTCTAAGGATTATGATTCATATGTACAGAATTTTCTTAGCCGAGCGTCTTTGTGTGGGTGTCCAACTTTTAAACCGGAGAAGAATTACTTTTGCGAGATGTTTATGAAGCAATGGAACAAGGGGAAAAGCTGAAGGGGTGGGGGATGAAAATGAAACATGCCTTGATTTGTGTTGCGCACTGTTTTAGATGACAAGATCCATAGCGTACATTTGCAGTCTAATTAACTACATCTGTCGGGTCAGACGAGTGCATTGGGTTTGATGATATTAAAGTGCCAAAAATATGTCGGCAAACAACACCTGTCAATCATCGGCTCCGACTCTAATGAGAGCTTGGCTCCCAGCTCGACAAACTTCAAATACCCGCAGAAGTTCTCGTCCCTCAGGAGAAGATGAAAATAAAATGCGGTTCAACCCTCCAAGTTGATAGGTTGCATAAAGATGGTTTGGAGATGGAAGTCCCAAAAATCATTTTCAATTTCCAAGTCTACCATTTCTTCTTGTTTCCTTCCAAACTTCCTCTTTCAGCTGCGCGGTTCCAAACCTTAGTCTGCTGCCTATGAAGGCACCATTTTTGGCATCAAGGGTGTCTCCCTGATGTGAAGTTTGTTCTAAAACATAGGACACGTAATTATTCTTTCTCCAACGAAACCTCTTCTTGGCCAATTCCTACGGAAACATTGTACATTTCCCAGCATCAATTTTGGCCAATCCTTAACCGGCTGTAATCTTGATAACTCTACAATAAAAATTATAATTTTCCCTTTATCCAACTCTGGCAGTGTTTGCTTGGCAATTTAGCTCGTTCAGCATTAAAGGTCGAATGGGTCATCTTTTGGAAGACCTGACAAAATGAAATATAATGTAAATAACTGTATATTTAAAGATTTAAAAAGAGTGTACATGATAAATAATTCTGTTTTAATCAACATAGAATAAGCTTGTTTAATCTTCATACGGCGTTGGTCTTTATTCGCCATGGTTCTGCATTAGTCCTATACGTAACGACTTTCGGGAAGGATTCGGAAGGGTTTGGGGAGGGTTGGTGTTCACCTCTGGTTGCAGTTCGCAACCTACCCACTCTACTCCGCTGTTTCAATGACTGGTTCTTTGAAGGAACCACACCAAACTTAACACCCTGCCATCCTAGGGTATAATAAAACAACGGGCATTTGGAGCCTTTTTAATAACATTTGGATGTAAACAGAGACAGGGTTTAGATTAGTAAAACTAGCTAGATTAGTAAAGCTGACGAAGGTAAGAGTTGTTCACCCACT
Source organism: Triplophysa yarkandensis (assembly GCA_033220385.1). Lineage (NCBI taxonomy): Eukaryota > Metazoa > Chordata > Actinopteri > Cypriniformes > Nemacheilidae > Triplophysa > Triplophysa yarkandensis. The sequence goes on along the minus strand of CM065657.1, from coordinate 21,973,796 downwards.
TGCAAGAGGGTGAGCAAATTCTGCATAAAATGTCATTTTTGGCTCAACTATTCCTTTAAGATTGTTTACATAGCTACATCATGACAACTTAACTTCAAAAAGAACCGGAGATTCTCTTTTTTTCTCCTTTTTATATTTAAACTTTTTCTTTTACATACTGTTACGTATCCAAAGACATGACAAACTTATACAAATGCTAGCGGCATCTACAATCCAAGTCGTCGTCAAAATGAAACTCTTTTCCATTGGGCGTTTGACATACTGTAGCTGTTTCCTTAACTTGTACGAAATTCATCCTTCGTTTTGAATGTTAACTTATTTCCTATAGCGAGACGACTGCCATCTGGACTAAGCCTTGAGACACTGGCAGACTGCATATTTATGCACTTGTTGGTTCCTCATTTGACATGAATACGAATCACAGATTCATAACGCTTAAAATGTGTCATATAACAGTGTTCAAAAATAAGCCTTTAACAAACAATCAAATGAACATAATAAATATAATAAAAATCTCGTTTCGATCATCTACGGTATCTCAATAAATGTGGCAAACGTCGGTATGAACTGTAACATTTTATGAACTCACATTTAACGTTTAAATCCGTATCTAAAATCATTTTCCTTCACATCAACATTTTATCTATATATTATTATTTGGGTTTATCCGAACAGGCACACAGACTATTCGATTCCACTCGAAAGGATGGCGGACATGTTGCACATATTGTGTAATTTACATCTCAGGTCCCCATATACCGCACTCAAATGTCATTCTCGATGTAGGGAATGGTAAACAAGAGGGCAATATTGGGCACGCATCAGTGGAAGGTCTCTGAAGTGTTGCAGGACAACTGAACTACATCAATATTTACACCACGCATGAAAACTGTTCTTCCGTTTTGAAGGTAGGCTCTCTCCTATTACGGTTGTTAGAAGTAGGCCAAGACTTACAGCATGGGTCTGTTAGGAGACCCAGCGCCAGCGGATGAGGATGAAACAGGTTGCCAGTTGTCCTCGTTACCTGCACCCCCGTCTGAGCGTGCATCCCCTCCACACATTCAGAGACGTGAGCAACACAATGGGCCAGTGTCCAGCCACCATCTCCTAACCCCGTCTCAGCCGGCCCACTGTTGAATATGCAAATCGACATCTGCTCCAGGACTCGTTCTCCAACCTCGCTCCTTATGTGATATGCAAATTTCGCTCCGTATTCCTCCGCTCATCCGCGTTTATTCCTGCCTCCTTCCTGGTGCCTGCGCTCCCCGAGCTTGCCAGTTGAGCAGATGTGTGCGAAAGGAGAGCGAAACTTCAAACGGCCGTAATGATGATGTTAGGAGTCGCAGGCGAAAACAGTCGATGGAGACGAAGCGCCGTGCTTATTAGCGAACAATGATGCTGTGCGGGGAGGAGCGCCGGGTTCCACAGAACCGATCCGGGGTCTCTTTTCCTGAGGCCTCGTTAGGAGCGAAAGCATTTCTCATCTTTCTGATTCGCCACGCTTTCTCCTAATGAGGATGAAGGCTGGAAACCTTCCTCACAACGTTGGCGGGCCGTTACGATATTATCCGTATTTATAGAAATAAGGAGATGAAGCTGGCTTTATGTAGGCCGCTGCTGGCAATCCAACTCTTTCATTTGTCTAAATACATCCAAATGATTGAATTTGTGAGAACCTGGATCTCAGAATCATCATCTTTTTAATCGTTTGGGCTACGAACATCAGAACGTTCACATTGTGTATAATAATGTCACCAGTCCTTACATCGATGGTGAGAATCCGGTTTTAAACGTTGTGTTTGTGTTTAATATCCCTGAAGACAAACCATAAGAATTTTAATTTCGTTATAAACCATCGAGTATTTCATCCATGTTTGCCAAGACAGTTTTCAAAATGTGCTGTCCCGATTAATGATGTCATAAACCTGTAACCAATCAAATCAACTCATTAGACCCTTAGGATGAGCGTTCTCTTGGGCTTTATCGGTTTGGGGTGAAATTATTCTTTTCGCTTTCCGTTTTAACACTGTTTGGAACTGGCGAGTGTAATTAAGTGGAGGCGGGGCTAATTTGCATATACTTAATAAGCTAAGATTCAGATATACAGTCCGGTTATACAAAGGAACAAAAGTTTGTATGGATGAAACTTTTTTTCTTATGTAACATTTTGATGATCCAATATATCAAAACTGAGAACATTATCAATGTGGTATTGCAATAGAAAAATTGTGAAAATTTCAATATTCTTGGGGCAAGATGACTGTAAGAAACAAGGACGTCCAAGCTTAACATGAAATATTAATATTAATAATAAATATTATCTTTGTCAGGGTTTTGTCTATTTAGTTAAGTGATTTTAATTATTTTTAGAACATTTGACCCATCGTGATCATGTTGACATGATTAAGTTGCAATATTAAGTAATCGTTTAGCAAGCATTTTTACTAAACACTGTCGTTATTTGGCAATATAAATATCGCAATTCATATTGCACTTCGTATGTGTAATTCATATTTTGATATCCCTGGTTTAAAGGGAAACAAAACGAACACAGAGGTTTTGATCTCACTTCTACCAATGACCAAAAACCCGCCTGATCTCCGGTGACATTGGTGCAGACAGTTGTCTGGGTGAGCCGGTGATGTGGCATCCACCTGGAGAAAGCTCTTGGAAATCAATCGCCTTAATAAGGTGCTTCTCGGTCCGCCAAGTGCCACTCAGTGTCAGGCCCTGTCACACCTTCCCCGGCCAACTTTGTATTAATCAAAAACCAAGTCCATACCATGTGTGTGAGTGTTGTTAGACAGAAAAACCAACTTCCATTCTTGAAATCACAGCCAACATAGCAGGACAACAGCGATGCCAACTAGAGACAGTTGTTCCAGAGTAGGTGTGGATTGTGTTGGGTTGTGAATGTGTACGTGTTCGGATCTGGCAGAGCGTCGGTGAGAGAGCGCGAAGAAGCTGGACAACGTGTAAAGCATTTCTTTATCACATTCCCTGTAACAACTGGCTGGTGGGTGGACAGTTCTTTTTGACAGTGCATTTCTTACCATTCCCACACAAACACACATTTGCCCGGCCTGTCATTAGAGAGGCAGCGGATAGCGGGGGTAGCGAGGAGCAAATGTCACCGGTTTGAACGAAGACTGTGAGATGTGGAGAAAAGGGGGAAAGCACAATTATCTCACCAGCGGTGTGGCGAGAGTTTCTGTGATTTAAGCATCTACGATCATTTACCGCAGAGAGATTGTGACTCATACCGGAACCGTCGGATTAAGATACGTACTGACAGCGGCGTCCAGCTTTCTTGGGAACAAGACGCATTAAGAACTTGACAGAATAATGAAATAGTTGATCATAATAAGAGATATTAAACAATTCTCTCTTTTTTGATACTAGAATCCTCTTGTAATGTCCTTTAGTACAATGTTTTAATTTTCCATGATCATTTTTGTAAAGTCCTCATGCGGTTCATGACTTTATCTCTCAAGTGAATCCTCGACCATCATAATGACATTTAAAACCATTTTGGTGAAAATATTTTATCATGCCTTCAAGTAACCTTAATGTGACTCTTTACCCCAACTTCATTTGCATTTATCACGTCCATACACCGCTAAAACTATAAGTGAAACTGAGAGCTGGCACAGCAGTAGGACAAATATATCATATGTGAACATCTATGACTCGAACTCCTGTTTCACAGGGTCAAATGAGTTTATGTGATCGGTTACATCTTTCATGATGTCATCAGACTTCAGTTTTATTTCGAAAATACTTAGCAATGGTTTAAAATGAGAAACTTGAACTTGGTTTGTCTTAAAACATATTTAAAGCTCTTAACAAAACTTAATTTTTGTCACATTTTTTAAAAAATGGTTGCCTATGCCTTTAACACTTTTTAACATTTAAATTAAAAAAAATGTATTTGTTTCGCAGACGTGCCAAGTATAATGCAGTTGCCAACTATCAATGCAGAGCGAACGGGGGTGAGATGCTTTCTCAAGGACACTTCGGTCATTGCTTGTGGGCTCTCCAACCACCAGACCACAACTGACCCCCCAAAAACCTCAAAGACCCCCAAAAATGTACACATAGACATTTATGCAACAGCTTTTGATTTAACTTAGAATAAAGGATCTTATTATCAACACTTTATGGAACTAGCTGGTGTAAATGTACTTAACATCCTTGAGATTTTTCGGGCATGGGATATGATTATAAAGGTGCATGATAGAGCGAAGTATTTAAGGATTTTAAAATCTTATGAATGACATTAATTTCATTTCAATCTGGTAACTCTAATAATAGATCCTAGATTAATTTCCGCTGTTCTCCAAGACTGAAATATTCATGGTGGAATCTTGGATATGGCATTCATATCTGAGATTACATCACGGAACGAGTGTGAATATTTAGTACCAGTTTAAATAATTTAGAAATGATGGGAATAAACCGGCACATCCTGTCATATTTTGAGAAACACCTTCACCGCTCATAATGTTGTCTCGGTACTGAATAAGTTCATTCTGTTAACGCGTCTGAAATAGCACTCAAGCCAAAAGCTATAATAATAAAGCATTCATCCCATTATGCAAATAGAAGTTGTATGCCAGTGATCAGCAGAGAGCTTACTGAGCTTGTGATATATGTGGCTTAATTCTTCTCAAATTCAAGACTGAAACCAATCCAACAACCCTTATGTTTTCTCATAACATCTCTATGTTTCTAGACAGCGGCACTGTTCTTCATAAGGGGTTACAATAGGATACAGATTTGTCTTCCCATTTTAAAATGAAAGTTTCACACTCAAAACGCTCAACTTACACCCCGTCTGCTCAGGGGAGCACCCTGAAAAAGAAGCTGCAAAACAGGCGATAAAGATCGGGTCACGGTGCTGACACTTTAGCGCAGAAGGTTGCATCATAACAGAGATCATTTAACACGAAAAGTTCTTGAAGGCCCATTTTTTATTTCATTTTTCCTCAAGGTCCACTTACAAAGTTTTATTTGTGCTGAACGCATAATCTTGATTGAGTTTTTCATGACCGGTTTCCATCCTCTCTGACCTATAAAATTAAATGGACCATTTCAGGCTGTTGTGTCTTTAAGACTTCCTCATAAACATACCCTTCACGCGTGAAGATAAAGAAAGAGCTTGCATGCTTCCAAACTATTGGGTTGAATTTACATCATTTATAGTCTAGTGAAGTCCTACAATCTAATTTCAAGATCAAAGTTTGATTTCAAACATTCATTTGACTATTATTTGATTCTCGGATTTGATTTTACTTAATCAACATTAAAATATATATCAGTTGTCTTTCCAATGTCCTATAGAAATCTAGGATGTTTTTGTTAAAAAAATTGTAAATCACATACAAAACGACTTTAGTTGGATTTTCGGAAGCAACATTATCATTACTTGCAACTCAAAAACACTCCCAATGCAAACACAAACATTTCACACAACTAAAAAAAAATTGCGGTAATTTAGTAAAGACAAATTTCACAAATCTGCAATGAAAATAGTTTTCACATGATCATTTAAATTTGGCTCAATAACAAGGACACATTGTTTTTTGCTAGGAAAAGTTATCATGAAAGGAAAAGTTTATGCTTCGATACATAACATTACTGTAATTCCCGTCAATTTACGATATTTTTTTATCAATGTTAAGAATATATTGCTATGGAACTCAAATGTTCTGGGAAAAAATCTGCCTGTCCATATAGAAAAACATAACCCTCAACTGGAGAACCAGAACAGATCATGATGCATACAGAATTACATTAAGAAATCAGATAGATGCATTCAGATATGGAGGAGACGGGGATGGAGGTGGGTTTTAAAAAAAAATTATAAGGTTCAACAGCCGACAGGGAGGTAAAAAAGCAACTTAAATAGGACAAGGACATGCTGAATAGACATCACAAATAATTTGCCGGTGGTGTGTCATATTTTAGATTTTCGACCTCTGGAGGTCTGAAGAATTCGCTTTTTTGTAGTCCGGACTGAGAAACAAGTTTCGAAAGCTCTGTAACAAACAGTGTTTTCACCGCACAATGAACTCTTCTATCTCAAAAGATCAAAGAAAAGAACATTCTTCATGATAGGAGCCCTTTATCGGCACAATAACAAAAACAGGCCGTTTAATTAAAAGGGTGAGAAGGAGGACGGAGAACGGCCGTGCAAACCTTTCGACTAAATTATGACTGTTTATGATACAGGAAACCCTATAAGTGGACTCCGGGGGAAAACATAAAATGCTACAAAACGCTGCAAAACTGCATTAGTATCTTAAGTATTTCATCCCGAACCAAACCAAAAACCACTTTTTCATTTCTGTGGCGTTCCAAAGTTTCTCCGCAGGTCCTGGGGGTACGAGGCCGGCGTGAGAGGTGGGTACATGTCTGTAATTCATGTAAATGTAACCTACTTCTCTCTGCGGGTCCACATGACTCTTTCTCTCGGGCCGTGATGGCCTGGCTGCGGATAGCAAACACATTCATCCACACGACCCCTGAGACCGAGCGTACGCATAATTCCCGACACGACGTCAGAGACCGACACCCCACATCACCCACCAATACCATTCTACATTAAAACACAGCAAATCCCTTATAACATAAAGGAAGGAAAAAAGGAGTCTATTTCAAACACAAACTCCCTCACCTGGAGGAACTGTCAAGCCCTGTCTGTTATTAAGCTCCAGCACTATATCAAGCTAATGGGGGGAAAAGTGGGTCAACATGAATTATTCACAAGATTTCTCAATTTAAAAGCAGACACTCTCTGAGAAAAATAGAATAGGTCTCAGACAACATTGCGGATGAGACGAATACTTGAATTATCAATCACAAAAATCATTAGTTCCACCTGCTGCTCAACCTTCCATAAGCTTACATTCAATGTTTCACTTTGTGTAATGTATGACCGGATATAAGATGAATGTGTTGAAAAGGGAGACCAACCAAAAAAAAACACAAACACTTGACAATAAAGTTTAACATTTTCTTAATACATAAGCTAACACGATCTACTTGTATGCTTTACTTAAACAGCATGTATACATTTTAACTAACGGTAACGTAAAAGTTGTATCTACATTTAATAACATTAACATATTATTATGTTTATGATTAATACATTCTGTAAACTGTTCCTGTTAATCGAAGCATTTGCTAATACATTAATACACACACCTCAATAAAAACTTTTTTGTAAAGTGTTAGAGAGATGTAAACGTGGATCTATTATTAGAATTTTAGTTTAAATGTATTAGTTTTTCTGGGGAGGGTTAACAGGATGGAATTAATGTGTTTAAAAACTAAATAGCATTAACAATAACATTTGTATCGAAATCACAAATAAATATTTAACATCTAATCTATATTGGTCAGCGATGAAACCAGTTAAAAATATATTGTTTAAAATAATCTATATTGTAAAACATTCATTTTTTAAATTTTTTCTATTGTAATGTCAATTACATTTTAAGGAATATTATTCATTTGTTATGTTTACGTATATTATGTTATTTCAATTTTACTTACTAGTGCCTCAGCTGTAATAACATCAATAATATTTAGGAAATGTTGGTTTTGATGCTATTTCAGTCAATGATTTAATCATATTTGTCGCAGATCAAAAGATCAAACCGCTTAATTGGCTTATTCACAACATAACTACAGGGAATAACTGTATTGATTTGACCAGATCTTGTCATCCTTGATTTCTCCTGGGAAGCTTTTTTATAAAGCATTCCAGACGCAATTATCGTAATGTGCATTCGAGAGATTGTGGTCACGCTTTCAAACATTTCTATTTCTCTGAACATTACGAATTCTAGCACTACAAGAAGCAAAGGAGCAAGGAGAGCGAATGATGCCAATCTTACCTACAAAATATCTGTATTAAAAGTCACTGATCATTATAATTTTATAGCGGCATTTGTGTGCGATTAAAGCCATAAATATGATCATTGCGACGTGAATGAACCATTAGCAATGGCTTTCATGACTTCTGTGTTATGCGCTTTTAATGGGGTTGTCTCATTTCAAAACTCTTCATCTTGTTGAATGAATCCTGTAAGGCGTTCTGTTCATTTTCATGCCGTTTTCTTTGTTTATTCTCCTGAGCTGCAACTCTGTTTTACTCTATTATACGTAGACATCATAAATACGCCTGTTTAAGGTACAGCGTCTCATTTCCTTCATGCATGTCAACATTTATAAAGATTCATGAGTAGATCTTCGGTCTTTCCAGCTGTTTTGAACGCTATTCCACCCGAATAGGAAAATTGTGTCACCATTTACTCACCTCTTGTCATTTCAACATTTTTATGACTTTCTTACGCAGAACACAAAATATGATATTTTGACTTATCTTTAATGAGACCCGTTCACTTACATAGGTCTTCTGCTGTAAAATAGAAACGAACGGGCACAACTCCTTTTCATGTGGCGAACTTTCTTCAAAATATCTTCTTTTGTGTTCTGCAGAAACAAGAGAGCCGTACAAGTCTAAAATATCAAGATGGTGAGAAAATGATGTCAGAATTTAAACGAGCAATAAAATGTTACTCTTGCTATGCTTCGGGTTTTTCACGCATTACTTCATCCAATGAATAATCAGACATTCAATTTCATTTACAATTATTGGTTTGTCTGTTAATTGGATCAAGTTTTAAAACATAGATGTGACCTATAACCCTAAACACTTTTTGTTCGGTAAAAGTGACCCCTAGAGAAATGTTTGCTAACTTTTATACTGACGGAATACATATGAGTCTGCAGTAAGACTTTCTGCTCCTGGAGTAATCTCTCAGTTAGACAGACGCTGTCACCTGAATGTTCAGAATTACTCTGTCGCCACACTTCCTCCGACTGTCAATGGAGAAAAGCGGCTTGTGTGAGAAGTGACATTTAGATCGAGGATTTCTTCCCCGCTTTGTCTCCCACTGCCCGTAATGCTGACATTTAATTAGGAGTAGAATGAAGACGGCACTCCAGATTGAGCTTGTACTGACTCTGACCTTTTCAGGCCTTTGCTCTGATCTGTCATTATAATACCAGTCCACAGAAAAACACTCTCATGATAAGAATACCAAATCGCACGCTTTACCCGCTCAATTTAGACCCGCGGCATTATCGCTGCGTCTTTCGAGGGCCTTCAATGTTCTCATTCATTCTGAGCGTATCGCTCGCATTCACTCGTTGTTTCTGTTGGTCTTCGACACAAACTCTGGGAAAACTGTGCGCGGCATGTTGTGCCGAATAACAAGTGCCACCAGGTGGCTTGGGAACAAAGGTCTGTTTCTGTGCCCGGAGTTTAAAATCATCTTGACCTCAAGGTGAACTCACTAACTTTGTACAGTAGTTTGTGTGGCCATCAGTGTGTGTCGTATTCAACAAATCTGAATAAAGTTTATACAGATAGGAAGATGAAAAAGGAAACAAAGACACGTGGGTGGACACGAAGGGTCGGAAGTATGTTAAGATCAATTCATATCATTAATTTCATTATTTATGAATCAATTTAGTAATACTTTTAAAACTTGAGTACATTCAGATTCTAGATGAACTTCCCCTGGATAAGAATTGGATGGAGGAGACCAGAGTACAATTTAGTCACGAGACCCAAACCTTAGCAGCACCCATAATTCTTCTACGTTCTTTTACATTGAAACTAGGAATGAATTTTATTTGAACAAAAATATTTTTAATGTTTTACATTTAAAGGTAAGAATTCATGTTGGAATGTATTTTGAAATGTTTGGTAAAATGTTTGGCCAATTATTAAGATTGACGTCTGCCGATACCAATATCATTTGTTTGGTATAATTGCGATAACTAAATTCTGAGCATTCATTTAATATTTCTTTTCTTATGTTGTTAATTCATAAAAAGGACCATTATTAATATATAACAAACTAGACAATGATGTAAAAACTTTGCATTAACAAATACAGATTAATGGACAATATATCAGTGCAACTCTATTTGTAATAAATTGAAATATTTTTATCCCACAGTATCTCTCCCTCTCTCTCTCTCTCTCTCTCTCACTCTCTCTCTCTCTCTCTCTCTCTCTCTCTCTCTCTCTCACATTCTCTCTCTCTCTCTCTCTCTCACACTCTCTCTCTCTCTCTCTCTCTCTCTCTCTCTCACATTCTCTCTCTCTCTCTCTCTCTCTCTCTCTCTCAATCTCTCTCTCTCTCACTCTCTCTCTCTCTCTCTCTCTCTCTCTCTCTCTCTTTGTACTGGGCTGCTTTGGTGGGGAACACCGGGTTAATTCCGAAATTGTGAATGAGTCAGGACGCACACCTCTTTCCTGTAAGTTTGCTTTTTTTTAAATCTCACTCTCGAAAAGCATTAACTGCTTAAGCCAAACATACCACCACATTCCAAAAGCAAAACTCATCCCCCAAACAGTAGACGCTTTTCTCTGGTTCACACTTTGTTTGGCAGTTTTCGTATAGCTATTAACCCAAATGCAACAAAACACTTAGTGCTCAAGTCTCCCCATGTGAAAACTAGTATGCAAACTTGTTCACAAATCACCAAAAATGTTAGAATCCTTTGCTTTAGATACAAGCATTAGAGTCTACAGGATGGAGGTGAAGGGTAAAAGACACAGAAGGGAGAAGAAGATCAAAGTTAATATTTATGTGTCACAGTAGAGGAAAGCCGAAAGGTATTCCCCCGATGTTGTCATAAGATGTTGGAAAGACGAATGTGTTTCTCAAGCATTAATACCGATCAGATTAGGAGACGGTAGATGACGAGCGTTTTTAGGAGGACATAAACGATTCAAATGATCGTTCCTTCAGCAGTTGCACACTATTACATCATCTGTTTGCATGCTTAAAACGGCCATGATGGCATGGAGTCGAGGTGAGCCGGGTTACACTGTGAATATCATCCGCACACAAAGAAAGACTCGATTTATCTTTGAGCACATTCCAAATAAACCTTGAGGTCCCTCATCCTGTTTTTCAGCTGTGCCAAGGAGCAAAACCCTCTCCTGAAAGCTTCTTTCTGCCGTCGGAGGGAGTTCTCTACGTCTGCTCACCATCTCTAAATAGCTTCTCCACGCCCGATGTTGCCCATCAGTCTTTAGAAATGTGACCTCGATAGCGAGGACCTCGGAGACTTGACACAGTCTTGGCAGCCAAAAGTGCCCAGATGTCCCTGCGATATTGGGCACCTGTCCAAGCTGTCTAAGTGGCCCGAAATACTTTTCATGCCTACGGATTTGAAAAGAGGGGTTGAAAGATAGGGACTGGCAACCGCGGCGTGGCACAGAAAGAGAGATGGAGAACAGCTTGCAGGTAGAAGGTCAGTTACCTAGAGTTCAGCGAATACGGAGAGGAGCTCCAAAAGGTCCACCGGCACCGTTGACAATGACTGACTCTGACGGGACAGCGAGGTCCCAAAGGAGGTGACAAAGAAGACTTCCTGTGTGGGTGAAGTTGAAAGGCTGGAACGCTGCACATATGGTGAAGGGTGTCATAGTTCCTGTCCGTGGCTCGCATAGGAGGGCATATGCCCCCACCGCAGGTCGGGCCACCTATGGATGGCCATTATCTGCATAATTTAACAAGAACGGCCCAAAGAACTTAGAATCTGGTAAATGGGGCGTATGCTCCTGGACAAATGTACAGTATGATGGAGAGGATAATAATGGTGCCGGCACTACAGGACAGCAGTATAAACTTCAAAAATGTCAAATTTTTATTGTTGGTTTTAGTGTTTTTTATTCAAGTCCTACTTTAGTTCAACCCAACATTGGAACAAAAGTGGACATAACCCGACAATAAAGTTAAGTTAACCTGGCAAAATAGTGTATATTTAAACCAATGGTGGATTGGAACAAACCAGCATTTTGGGTAGAAACAACCCATCATGGGTAATTTTTTGACCCACGGGTTTGTCCACTATTAACCCAGTATTTTCAAGTTTACCCATGGAAAAATATTTAGTGTTTTTTTTCCATGTGCAGGAATAAAAATCATTTAAACCATACATATAAGCAATTTACATTTTCATGTTACATATCTGATTAATACTAAAATGTGGCTTAAGACCACAAAATTATTCAAAATGGGAATTTTTTATAAAATTAGGATTTAAACATCATCTGAAAGCAAAAGATATCAGCATTCCATGGATGTATTGTTTTTTAGGACAATAATTAACTTGAAATTAGATTGAAACACTAGAATTTGTAAATGCAAAAAAAATAATTATTGAGAAATTTCTTTTGAAAGTTGTGCCTATGTAGTCCATAGGGACACATATTACAACAGAAGGAAAATAAATGAATGACCCCAAGCGGATTATCACTGATGTCGTGGAAAATGAATAAACCTGGAAGCAGAAAATCGAAGCTTTACATAGATTCTAAACACTTAAAAAGAGAACAACAGCGAGAAAAGTTTGTGTTTCTTGCCATGTTAGTTCATTTTGGTTTTGTTGAAATCACAAAGCTGTGATATATGTATGGTAAAACATTTAGAAAATATCTTCATGAAAGATGATTATTACCAAATATCCTGATGATTTTTGCATGAAACAAATTCGATAATTTTGACCCGAACATTACATTGTTAGCTGTTGCTTTAAAAAAAAACCTTGGTTTCGTGGTCTAGGATCACAAATTTAAAAGCAAAATTTGCGAATGATCTATTGTGAGAACGGTGGGTAAAGGGTTGTGTATTAAGTTCGCACAATCTTATGTCATTTCATTGTGTCACGAGCAACATGAGACTTATTCAAAACAGTTAGAGGCGTTTCTCTTTGAAATGTAAATATGGGTTATAATAATCGGCTTACACACACAACCTATGATTTTTTTTAAAGACAGGCTCAGAGTGTTTTTGTATAGTTTATGCAACACAATCTCATGGCAATTCACCTTTAGTATTTTATAAGGTGTCTAATTCATATAATCTGGTATGATCGGTTTTCTCAACGGTGACGGTTAGGTTTTACGACTACAGTTAGGGTTGAGGCCTCATTATTACTTTTTAATAATCATAATTTTTTATGATTCACAATTTGAATGATCACACAACTTCATACCGAAGTCACATTCTAAAACAGTTACAAATTACTGTGAGATCAGGACGGTTTTATTCTTAAAGGGATAGTTTACCCAACCCTGACAACTCCTTCATTTTTATTATCTTACTTTTGAAGAATAGAAAAGATGTGTAAACAAAAAGAATATATGTTCACAAACAACTGAACTGAATATAAAAAGGCCATTTTTTACACTCACTTTAGATACGTTTCAGACAATTTGACAAAGGAATTTTGAACGAAAGTTTATCAGAAACATTAACTTTATTAATTTAAATGTCATTATTTAAATTGTATATTTTTATTCACAATTTTTTTATTATATGTTTGTTACTTTTTATAAACATTTAGTTGGATCCATTTAAAAACCATGTGGCACATACAAAAGATCACATGACGATTCTTTTTAGATGATGCTAGAAGGCATGAATGACGTATCACAGGAAAAGATTGCAGAACATAACATAATTTCCTTAAATATGAAGTTAAACCCAGCTATTGTCCCTATTAACCCATTGTATGAAAACAAAACCACTGAGACATTTCTCAAAATATCCTCGAAAATCTTTCACAGGTGAAAGAATCACAAAAAGCAATTTTGAATGACTTGATAAATAAATGATGACACGCTTTATAACGTAATGGGGCCATTTCCATTGTGTTGTGAATTAAAATACTACACATAAATATAGAATAATTAAAACACCCGGAATATTGGTCTGGCTTTGTAAGAACATTAATCTACTGAACACAGTCACAGAGGACGATTATTTATTTTTGGGACAAAACTAATATGCAAAAACACATCCTGCATTTACTTGCATCTACATCCGCAAAACCTGGCCTAATTTTGGGTTGTTCTTTATTTTTATTGCTCAAGAGATTCTCCAAATTACTCAAATAAGAAATCCAAGCACCGTGTCAGAAAGCACTTGCAGCCAAAAACAAAAGTGTGTTCAACATCTCTAAACCTCAAATGCCTTCAGACCTGAAATTTGACCTCCGCTTTCCTCCAGGCCTCTTTCAGCATTCCTTTCCGATAGCGCCGTATCTTTGTGTACGAACGTACTTCCTCTCACTTCTCTTACTTCTGACTTCCAAGTCATGGCAAAAGATCTGACAAAGCAGAGATAAACAACGCGGCCGTCATTAAGACTCTCCGGTGGGTTGGATCTCTGCGCGTGAGTTCTTCTCCCACGACTTGCACAGCTAAAGGAAGGAATTGGAATGGGGAAAATATTCCCCGGTCTATGCTGGAGACGGCTTTTTCTGGTGTCATGCAAAAAACTAAAATTGCACACGTTGACCCCATTCTAATGTAAGCAGCGCTCGTTAAAAGAACATGGCGAGTATTCAAAAGTTGAGACCTCCTCAGACTAATGAAAGAGAATGAGGAAAAACTCAAGATATACATTTTAAGCTTTACAAAACTATTAAAGCGTTTTTAGGAGTTCTTATCAGAAGACCTCGATTTATGAGCCTGCTGGAAAGACTCTTATAAAGTTGACGAATGTCTATTTGGACTTGTCTATGTCTGTTACACTAGCTTATTAGTTTGTATAATAATATAATTACATTTTAAGTAATGAATGTTCAAATCTGTGAAAGGTTTGCGTCTATCTTGCCATCACTGTTCAAAACATAAAATTGCCGGTTGCCTTACGTTTTTATATAACGTATATTACACAAGCTTAAATTATTAATCAGATAGCATTGTGAATCCGACAAATTGAAATCTTATTTATTACTCACAATTTTGTATCATTTCAAAACAACCGAACAGAAGTAGTAAGCTAGACAAGAGAAGAACGGCATCTGTACTTTAATTTCATACGTTTTCCTATTTATAATGATATAATTATTTGTGATTATTTATAATTATTTGGTTCACTGGAAAGAAGTGGAACTGAAATCCAGGATTCAATTGAGTTACATTAACAGCATTTTATTTAAAATGTAATATGTCAAAGCAATCATTAACATTTTTAATAATTATTAATTATCGGATCAATATTGTTTTGAAAACAAAAATTCCACTCTTGCTGGAATAGTATTAGGCAATACAGAGTCTGAAAGAGTGTGTGTCATGTCCACCAAAAATAAGTCTTGTAAATATTAACCAAACATCACATTACAGAAACAAAACGGCTTATGATGTAAAACAGCTTCATGTTGACTTTTCAATGCTATTGGCTTTAAGGCCCGGTAACACATGTTTGAGAACACTCATTATATTCGCAATCCATTTCCCGTCACCTGTGGTGCAGAAATGGCACATTTCACCTTTAAATTGATTTGGATGTCATTATTTTTCCCAGCACGGGAAAACACGTTTCTCTCCCAATACACTTTTGGCTTCTCTCTCTTTAGTCGGTGACCCTCGGTGGTTCAGTCTACACGGAGCAGAAGCAAGGGCAACCTCACAGGAACGATTCCCATTAAACTTTCATGGTCTACCTGCATATATCCTTCACATATTAATGTTTGCAAACTAGATAATGCCCGCAAGGGAATGTCGGCTTTGTCCCCGCAGGTGGGATGCGCTGGCAGAAATCAATAGACTTGCGTGGCCGTATCTTAGCCAGGACACAACAAAGATAGAAAAAGGGAATGAAGAGAGAGAAGGCGTGCGGAAGAATGAAACTGAGTAAGCATATTCCTGCAGTTCAGGTTTGGTTCGCACACAGTTTCAAAAGCGTGTCTGGCCAAAGGCCAAACCCCGAAAAACACACCAGGCCCTCTGAGAAACACTTACTCTACTTTCTGCCTGTGGTCAGAGGGTCTCCAGGAGATGAGATTTGGGAAGTTTCACGGCTCAGACCCACATTGATTTTTTAAGACTGGCTTGAGAAACTACAGTCTCTAGGGGGGAATGTTATATCCTTCATCATCTCTGCAAAGGAGAATCCACCCATCGGGACCCTTCAAGACCAGACCGCCGTTAAAAATAAACAAAGCGTGCCGCTGGAATAAAACAACGTTAAAGGGCCTTTACAGCCCGGAGAACCTATCCATTGACCCTGACATTCAAATCATACGACCCAAAAAATGAACAACACAACCCAACAGAGCTTCCATCTGCATGTGCCGGGAATAAAGTGTACAATAGCGTACCTCTTACGGGTATCCAAAACATTAAGGTGTACCTTTTTGGGATCATTGTTGGATCTTAAGGTGCTGTTGTGTACTAGTAAAATATAAGAGGTACAAAGCACGTATCTTTGAAGGTATACAATAGGTCCTGTAGGTGTAATAATGTTCCCAAAAGGGTATAACATTATGTTTTGTGACTAAATGTAAATGTAAATGTAAGTCGCTTTGGATAAAAGCGTCTGCTAAATGACTAAATGTAAATGTAAATGTTTTGTATTCATTCAAAGCATACAATGTCAATTCCAGACTTAGACATGTTTTTTTTCCGTCACAATAGACTTTATGTGGCATCCTGACTTATCACTTTATCTTTATGACATGTGAGTTCATTGAAAAAAGCTGAATCTATTGACGTCCACAATGAAGAGTGTTAAGAAACATTAACAAGTAAGTTTGGTTCTTACTTGTCAGATTGATTTAATATCTTAATGGTAATTCCTGTCTTTACAGGTTGTAAGCGGCTCTGCTGTCATTCTTAAGCCTTATCTTTCATCACTTTGTCAAGGAAACATAATGAAAGCGGATGAAATATCATCGAAGCTCCGCAAACCAGAACAGATTTTCACATTGCCGTGTTCGAAAGCTGTGCACCTGAAAAGCTTTTGTGTAGCTAATGTTTTAACAGAACCTGTCATGGGAACATAAAAAACGTTATGTTTGAATGTTGTGAAGAATGACAGACCAGGTTGGTTTTTGTAAACTAACCATGAATAAATATTGTAACTCAACACCTATAGTTTTGTGACAATCGCGCAATATGATTAACAGATTGGGGCAAAATTGAGTCTAAACTTTTCACCTGTGGACGTTTAACACTAACTCAATAACACTATGACAATTTAGGTACAACTAAATAAATCAAACTAAAAATAGTTATATATATTTGGAAAAGAAAAAAATGTTAAGCATCTTTATTATATTACAGAAATGTGTCACGCAGACATGCTTTCTCATTGGCTGTTGTTTCATTATTCAGTCAAATTATGATATTTTAAATAAAATTTAGCTAATATATATATTTTCATTTTCTATTGTTGGAGACAAAACCATTTCTTAACACTTCACACACAATTGACATTTTAAATAAATAAAAATTATCTTTCAATCACTGCTGTCCTTTGACACCTTGTGTGATCATATTTTGTGAAATTGTGACTTTTTGCCGTAAATCATTACTGTTAGTGATTCTTTATGTTTTTCACTGAGCTTTGCTTAAATCTTACCAATATCTTAATAACAACAATAAAGGCCTTTTCTAAACAAAGTGAACATCACAAGGCCCTTCTGCGTTCTCAGGACTCGGCTTTTCATAGCCTGAGAAATTATTTAAATTTAATTGAACCACAAATCATAGATTGGATAAAGAAATGTGTGAAAACCCTTTTTTCAGTGTAGTCTAAAACACCAAAAAATTAAATTATTGTACTCACATTTTAAGGCAATGTCAAAACGTCTGCAACATTCTCTTCAAAATGCATTGCGACAACTTGTAACCCAAGATCTCGTGATCACAAATGTAACTCAATTCATTTATTCTGCACAATAGATTTGTAATTCTACTTCCCTCATTTAAAATACCAATTCTAGAAAAACTCAAAGGTAATCAAGTCACAAGTCCAGACCAAACGCGTGTGACATCATATCACCGCGAGATGAGACACTATACTCATACTTTAGATTGTGCATCTCGTAGTATAAAGTGAAATACAACTTAACTTTATTCCGTGTATATCTGAGCAGTGTTCCGTGTGGCCTGCCCATGGCTGACGGACATCTGATACAAAGCAACGTGAAAGAATTCAGTTGAACGCTTTAGTTTAAAACGTCCCAACCAATGGAAATCTGAAGTCTTCCTTCGAAAAATACCCTCCATGTTTGCAGAGACTCTTAAACATTCCCCCCTGAATCAGATTATCAACTCATTTATAAAGATTCCAAGATCTGGGATGGACGTGTCGGACAAAGAAAACATAAAAAATGTGCCGTTCTTGAGATTGTGAACCAGAAGGTTTTTATATATGAATGAAAGTAACACCGGCAAAAAAAATACAGTTCCATTTTCTTTCAAGTTTATGTGCTGCGCTATTCCAAAAGATTTGCCTTGTGATTGGCGGCCGTTGGCTGTTTGTCAATCCCCACAGGCCCTTGGGCCACCCAACCAATTACCAGATTGATCATGATTAGTCACAATGGCCGCAGTTGACCGCATGACTTCATCACATTGGCTGCGCTAAATTACCATTGACTGGCGGGTCCAGGAGGGGTGACATAACTGGCGCCCAACAATAAATCCAGTTCTTCTCATGTAGGCCGCCTGAACGGAAACCAGGCCACAGGCTGTCGGTGTCACGGACAGTAACCCGCTCCAGTAGGAGCTCAGGGGGCGATATTAGAAGGGTGAGGAGCGAGTCATGTGGGACGAGTGATGGAGGGTGTATTCGATGTGACTTTGTGTCTTCATTTGATCTGAAACAGCGGGGATGTCCGGATGTGTGTGTGTGTTAATATGGCCCGTGGGGATGATGAAACAGCTCAAACGTGTATTGTGCTTATGTGTGAGCAAAGATGGACTCACTCGACTGCATAATTGAGTGGGATCTCGGCCAGCCCCTCCGCGCAGTTGTACTTTTAGCTCCTCTTTACTGTCTGCAGTTTCTCGAGATCTGTTATTTCTGCTCTCAGAAGCCAAACACTAGGAAAACTCAAGTTGGAACAGTTGGAAAAGTCATACATCCAAGCTGTTCCTTTCCATTCATGAAACCCGCAAAGTCGTTCCTATCAACGACCAGAAATAGTTTTCTGAGTCGTATTTCTCAACCTGCATGAACACGGACCGTACTATGGACTGTTCAGCAAGTTTGGCGAAGAACACATTCTTCACATTTTTGGGATCTCATAATAAATCAACGGCGTGACGGAGTCTCTGGTCTCTTTGACATGGTTACTCTGCGGGGAAGGTGTGAAACCAAACTGCCATGACACAATGATTGATGCCCTCAATCTGTCTTCATCACACATCGTTCGACACCATTGTCACTCAGCGGTGGTCTCATTCCCATTCGCCGTGAATGCCGGGATGTGGACAGAGGTATGAGATTTTCAAGAGCCATGGAGAAGATGTGTCATTGAAAGAGGAAGTCGGGCTTCGAAGGGATGGTTCACCCACAAAATGAAAGTTCTCTCTTGAAATACTGTCCAGTTGTTCCAAACGAGAATGAATATCGTTGTTCTGATGAACACAGAGAACATATTTAGAAGAATGCTTGCAACTGAAACGGTTCTTGAACCCTTTTGACTGCCAAAGTAGGAAACGTGAAACCGGTAACAAAATAAATAATCAATAAACTAATCAATAATAATAAACAAATCAATAAACTACGGAACAAAAATACATCATGTATATATCATACTATGCTGGTCAATGGGGTCCAAGAACAGTTTGGCTACAAGCAATCTTCCAAATGTCTTTCTTTGTGTTTATTAGAATAAATATATCCAAATATATACATTTATACATTATATATTTAACGATGTGTCTCACTCTATCAAAAAAAAAAAAAATCTTTTGTAACTTCGCTCTCTGTGTAACTCGGTAGCATTGTTGTAGCACTTGTTCACCTATTGTTGTATCGGCTACTTACCGCTTCATCGTCTCCTCGACTATTGTAAGTCGCTTTGGATAAAAGCGTCTGCTAAATGACTAAATGTAAATGTAAATGTAAATGATGTAACTACTTCAGAAGATGGCTTGGTGTAGTCCCAATGAGCCGTTCGTTGTAGTCTTTAAGAAGGGATTCCTTTAAAAAAAAATCACCAAACCTTATAAAGATGAGGAGGACATTTTAAGCTATAAAACATATGATAAACCAATACCTCTTACAAGTATATCTCAAGAAAATGGGATTTCTAATCTTATGGATGTATCAAATAACAATTCATTTCTATGCATGTTAAAGTACAGGAGGTGAATATCTACGGGTCGTACCCAAGCCGCAATAAAAGCATCAATTTTGCACCTTTCTTGAGAAATAAAGCACGGATGAAGTTAAAAAACGTTGATTTCACAGGGTTTATAACATCAGATAATCTGAGGTTGGGAGCAGGCCTTGCCGTTGCTAAACACCAATGTCAGACACCTATTTACAATGTTTCCGACATTATGAACAGATCTATAAACTGGCTGACAGGACGCTGGTGAATTTCTAGGAAACAGCAGCGGGTCTGAAGGAAACAGTCTGATCCGGTTTGGCAGAGACTTCATTTACGTGTTCCCCTGAAGAGAGAATTAGTCATACTGTCTAGCTCTCCAATGCTACGGTCTTGTTTCTTAGGAAAGAAATCTCTAACCGCGTGCCTTGCTGCTGTCAGAGAAAAATCAGCGGTACACGAAACAACAACAGAAACTGGAAAAGGTCAATGCTCGCATAAAAAATACCTTGTCCCTTCCTCTAAACACACTGATTTCCCATCATGCATTACACAAAACATATCACTAAAGGTTACAGTGTCTGAGCACCGGAACGTTCGTCTGATTGAACAGAGACACGGGTAGAAATGATCGAAGTCCCCCTACTTACACCAATTCTTTATGTAGGCAAACTTATTTAATGATCGCATATAGTAGGAATATATAGCAGTCCAAGAGCAGTCATGTGACTTACATGATGTATACAGAAAAATATATATTAAATTATAAATAGGTCAAACAGGAAATAACATGAGACTGTATCATTTACTTTAAAAAAACGTTGATCCTCATTGACTTGTTTTGTAGGCATACAAGTGCTAGTGCTGGTACTAATAATTTTTGGTTTGCTACATTCTTCAAAATATCTTTTTTTTTGTCGTGCTGAAGAAAGAAAGTCTTACAGGTGTGAAATGACATGAGAGTATATTAATGATGAAAGAATGTCATTTCAAAAACCATTGGACACCATTTATTTTATGGAAACAAAACCAATGCTGTTGGTATCAAAGGATTTCGGTGATCAACATTTTTCAAAATATCTTCTTTTGTAATGTGACAATCCTATAGGTTTGTTATGACATGATAGTAAATAGATCATGAAAGAATTGTCATTTCGTAACTCATTGGTCCCCCTGGGCCGCTATTGTATGGATACAAAACCAGTGCTGGTCAATTGGGACCAAGAGTTTTTGTTCATCAATTTTCTTTCAAATATCTTCCTTTTTTTTGTCATGAAAGTCATACATGAGAGAGAATAAGTGATCAAATAAATAGTCACTATAAAAGCCACTGGTCCTCATTGATTTCTATTGTTTGGATACAAAACCAGTGCTATAAGGACCGTTTTGTTTTTTTGTCTTCCTTTCAAATATCTTCTTTTTGTAATGTAAAAGTCCTACAACTTTGAAATGACATGAGAAAACTAAAACCATTGATCCCTATTGACTTCTATTGCAGGGACACAACATCAATTCTAGTCCATTGGGACCAATGGTTTTCAATTATCGACATTCTTCAAAATATCTTTGTGTTCAAAGAAAAAGTCACGTACGCTTTATTTATGGATTTTTATGCAAAAAGCTACAGATGGAAGCTTTAACGCAGCTATTCATCCCCTTAAATGTTCATTTCCGTTTCATTTTTGTTTTTCATATTCTTTTAACAGTCCTTTAAACTAGATATTTCTTCTCATGTCACGTTCAGCGCATTGAACATGCATATGTTAACCACCAAACAACGATTCTTCAGCTGGGATGATAATCAATCTTAAGCGCAAATGTAGTCGATGGTTGTTGATCTGTCATAATAAATCTACATATATGTCATAAATTAGACATCTCCGAGAATAGATGAAATATGATTAAGTCTTAACAGATGCTTCTTTCTACCGAACACCTCCTTGAATCCGTTGCTCCAGACTGCTGCTAATTTCTGCAAAATGTTCAACTCACAAACACTTCCAAAATCACAGCCGAAGCAATGTATTCGACACTCCAATATGTTACATGCAACATGTTTTCCACGTCTATTGCCATGCAGAACCAGGAGGCAAAAACCTAATTTTGGAGATGGATGCAATAAACATCTATGCATGACAGCGTGACCAATTTCGTGTGTGCCGAACACCCATTTCTTTCTTCGAGTAAACATGCACCTTCACTTCGGTTCTCTCTATTCATTCGTTTTTCACGTCCACGCTCACATTTGCGTGCATTCAGCCATAAAGGCCTGGGGATTTTACAGATCACACTGCAGTTTCTGTCACAGTGTTGTTGAACTCTTGATTCTGAACACACGTTATAAGGGTGTCGATTGTTAAAGTCAACCTGAGTTTCTGGCATGTGCACAATGTATAACATTTAAACACATTTTATTTGCCATTCCCAGCTATTCATATTGTTGATATTGTGTACCACACAGTAATTTATTTGTAATAAAGTGATATTCCACCCAACAGATATTGGACATTCTATTTTACTCAAGTGGTAACAAACCTGTATATATTTCTTCGCTGAACACAACAAAAGATATTTAGAAGAATGTCCGCAGCTTTGATTTCTGGGGCAACATTGACAAAAAAATGTTCATCATATAATGAAGTGTAATATGAATGAAAGTGACTCTGGCAAAATGCTTCACAATATTTTCTTTTGTGTTAAAAAGAACAAATATATACAACATTTTTGTACTATGTCAATAGTGAATGGTGCCCCTGAAATCTTCTCATTCTTTCGAACAGGTTCTTAGTAACTCGTTGTAGCACTTTTCCCCTATTGTTATGTCTGCTATTCTATCCCTTCATTGTCTACTAGATTTTTTTGTGTATATATTGTTTAAATTGATTAAAAGATACTGCTTCTAGTGCACAATTCGTTACTGACATCTTATGACAAATCTACTAAAGAGTTATTAGAGTTTGACGTCAGATTTATTGTAATTTCACCAATACTTTTACCTATTTTAAGTCATTATTATAGACAAAATATTATAAATGTTTTTAGAATTCATATTTATTTTTCATTTTTAGTACTTTATAGAATAATATTAGATGTATTGTATAGAAAAAATTAAAAAAATGTTAGTAACATTTGTTTAAATTTTTTATTTTTCAGTTTAATTTTTTACTCATATTTAGTAGTTTGTGTGCCTTTTAGCTATTTTATTGTTAAATCATTTATATTGTTAAGTTTGACATTGATTAACTGTATTTCAGTATTTTTTTATAAAGATGGCTTTGACGAATTGAGCGTCATTTTAATCCTTTTTTTTGTTTTTAATTATTTATTTTTTCTGTATATTGCTGAGGCACACTGTCCAATGTCCTTTAGTTTAAGTGTTTCAAGAAACATTTAGGTGGATATTGTTATAATGAAGTTTTATTAACTATACTGGCCTTGTATAAGCGTACGAGAGCGTAGGCAACCAACTGCTATCTACATGACCAGCTCACCATCATCCCTACATATGTTCGAGACAAATCTAGCAAACGTCTTTCCTACAATTAGAAGACACGAGAGGGGTCGTGAGGTGGATGTATGAGACATGATGAATACTGTACCTGTCAAGACCATGAAATTATTACAATCAGACCCTGAAGCAAGCCGGAAAGCCTGTCAGATGAAGCCGTCTCCCTCTCAGAATACAGTCGCAGCTCATGAGCAAATGAGCCGTACAGACAAAACCAGTTTGTGCAGAGAGTCACAGGGACCAGGTTTAAAGGTTCCCATACAAGACAAGCCCAACATTTCTCTGAAATTGTTGAAATGTTTTAGTTTAACAAAATTCTCACACTCAGATTGACTGAAAATCTGGTTTTGCTGCCCTGCGTTGATTCCAGAGTTGGTTATGTAAGCAATAAATCTCCGTAATCTGACAGTGTTGTTTGTCCTTCAACACAAGGTTTTGACTCACCTGCTTAAGAACTTACAAGTCGTGAACTAAGCAAGAGAAATCTGGAAATAAAAGAGTGATAGTACACCCAAATATAAAAAACGTGTCATCATTTATCCTTCCACTTGTCAAACTTTGATGTCTTTCTCCTGCAGAATAGAGAAGAAGATATTTTGAAGAGCGTTTGTAATCGAACAGCGGTGCCACCCATTCACGTAAGGATACCAAGCCATCGCAAATGAAAGAGTGCCGGTTTCCAATATTCTTCAAAGTATCTCTTAATGTGTTCTGCAGAAGAAAAACCGTCATACAGGTTTGAATGAATGAAGACCAACAGAGATCATTTCATTTAAAACCAAATGCAATTACAACAAAAACCCATTTGAATTTCTGAGATGGCTTCTTTTGTCTCTTTTCTGAAGGGGAAAAGCATTTGCAAATATCGCACGCCATGTACTGTGCAACTGGCGAAAGATGCTTAACATCATGTGGCATAAAATTTATATTTTAATGGATCAAACACAAGAAATAGAAAATGGAAAAATTGAGCTACGCGTGCACAGATGTTGGGCGATGATCCTCTTTTATAAGAAGTACTGTTGAGAGACAGAAGTGCCTGATGTCTTTCATTAAAATGCAAAACAGGTACAAAGGTGCAGCTGGAAGACAACGTGTTTGATCAATGCGACCTTGCCATTACATCGATGCTAGAATGAATCTTTAAAAAGAATGAGATGTGGCTTGATCTATGAAATCGGACATTAAAGGGCTAATTCACAAAAATGAATTGCGCCCACTAACAGTGTAGTTTATTTGCACACACCATCAGCGTCATTTTGGTACCCCGTGCCAATGGATAATATACTAAAACAATGCCTTCATATAAATACACATGGCCCGGTGTGATTCGAACTAGATTGTATGTGGCTTGGGATTAAGATGCAGGGTTTTAAACCAAAACACCGATTGGAGGATTAACCCCCATCTTTCATTTGCATAAATGAAAATATGTGGCTGATATGATTTTGATGTTTCAGAATGATACCAATCCATTAGTGCAAACGCTCTTAAGCCAACTCGGTCCTTCACCACACTGCATATATATAAGATATGAACCACAAGCACTGTTAAAAAATTTTGTTTTGACAAAAGGGAAACAGATCATGCCACATCCACAATGTTGGGGAAAAAAGAGGGCAAAAAGAGATCGCTTGGCTTCCTCGCTTCCAAAGTGGCAACGTCTGGTTTCTGCCAATCGAGACAGGGACGTTAAAAAATGTAACGATTTTGCCAGTGATGCCATAAGTTTGGGTAAACTCATCTTTCCCTGTTTGTCTTTTCTGTCGAATGGTTCGTCGAAATTAAGAAAGCTGACAACCATTAGTGTATGGAAACTTTATTAATGAAAACACTTCTATACACTGAGTGTAGTCTGTAACAACTTAAGTATTTTATCTGTAAAATTAAAAAGTAAATTACTAGATCAGATGACATGTTAACTATTCATACAAATATATTTTTATGTATAATTAAACTGTGATGTAAAAAAAAAGGTTTTCTCGTTGTGGTGACCACTAGCGGTGTGAACCGTCAGCAGCGATAAAGTTTCGAAAAACATGAACGATAAGCTGCTTCTTAAGGTACGATTGAAGAACGACGTAGAGTTTAGGTGATTTCGGAGAACGCAGACCTAGATGTTTCAAAAGTTAAAACAATAATGAGCGCCATATCGAAAAGTCATTCCAAACAGAAGTGTGCAAAAATGTCAAAATACTTCCAAATGTGTCCAAATGCAAACGAATAAATGTCCATTTCAAACAGCTCTTAGGAATGAAAGTGTTTGAAAGAAAAGAGTGTTAGAGTGTACATACCTACCAAAAAAATTTAGACTTTTTATAAACACATTCAAAAATATAAACTTATTGTCTAAAAAGTAAAAATTAATTATGGTTAAGTTTATAATGTTAATTGAGTTATTCTATGAAACGGTAGCCATTTTCAATGAGCAATTTTTCAAAATATTATATTATATTTAGAACAAACTTATAAAAATAACAACTGCAACTTGAAAGACATATTAGTCCTCCAAGATAACACATTTTCGCACCTCAGGCACACATTGAACTTAACACAAAATCACAGTTTTTCCCGTGTCAGGATGAAAAAAATGACGGGGTAGTTTTCCCATGCGGTCAAGTTCTTCAGCTAGCACTTTATTCTGAAATATGATTTTCTTTGCATAAAAATAATTTTATAAATTCTCTCAATGTATTTTGGATAGCAGTGTCAAACTTGACTCATGGCCTAACATGTAAGAACAACAAATAAACCATATAAAGAAGTGTCGGTGCTTGACAGATTTTTTCTCGGTGGAGCCAAATCATGGATAATGTCCTTCTACCTTGTGATGTCATTTAATGCTACAGTAAATCATTTTAAAGATATCTCATATATGTAGATTGGGACGCACACATACTCCGAAAAAATGAAAACCAAATGGGGGAAAATGTAGCTTATTTGTGAATAATGTGCCAATAATTTTTTTTTTTTAAATATTATCGATTTTCTTTAAGAAAAGCGTTTTATCATATATCTTAACACTTGAATAAAAAATGTAAACTTTGGGAACTTGTGTGCCTTATGAATCTTACTAAACTTTGCAGATTCAAACCCAACCCGTGTCATGGAATGCTTAAATTTCCCCTAAAGGGAAAGTTGATCTTAAAAAAAATATTAAATCATCATTTACCCTCAAGTTGTTCTCTGTAAACTCTGTATTTCTTGTTTCTATAGAAGACAAAAAAGAAATATATTCGTAAGATTTGTGATCATACAATTCTGGGGCACTATTGTGAGACAGTGAGAGGAAAAATGGTAGTCCATGGTGGACCAGAACTGTCTGGTTCGTCACATTCTTCGAAATATCTTCTTTCGATTTCATCTTAACAAAGAAATACATACAGGTTTAAAACATGCATATGTATCAAGATTTGTATACTGGAAACCAAGAAAAAGTCCAAGAGAAATATTGCAGCCCCTCAATGGAATGATTTTGTGTTAACTTGTGTGAATTGCAATGAAAATAATGTCCGCAATTAAAATCTGATTTGTGATTACAGGACTGATAATAATCTTCATCTATCGATCATGAGAGTGTTCATTCCTCCGTGTATTAAGTTTGGTTCAGTTAAAGAGAAGAAAAATCCTGCGGTGGGATCGGATTACTGTTATTTGCACAACTTTACTTACAGACAGCTTAAAGAATGGCAGACTTTCACAAGGCACTGAAAGAGATTCCGAAGGCTGGGAAAACGCTAAAGTCAGATCGTGTTTCAGTGCTGAACGTTCTTGACTGAACGTTTGAGAACATTGCTTACACGTTCTTCTTTAAAACCAACCGCACGCTCTTGACAATCATAAATCTCTTTATTCGCACGTCGCACACATTCTCACAAAGGTTGAGCATCGGCCTGCGAGATGTTTCTTGATAACGGCATGCTATGATAAGAAGTTTAAAAACAGTTACTATAAAAAGCCTGTCCCCAAGGAATAACCGGCTCGGAGAAGGAATATTTTTATCAAAGGCCTGGGACATATTGAGGTCAGTCAGATGTGGTGAGTTTGAAACGGCATGAGTTAAACACCATACGGCTGCCTTTTATACGATGTCATTTGCAAAAAAACGCGTCCAGTAAACATTCCATCGCACAAACATTTTCTGCGGTGCTTTTTAAGAGAGAGTTATTCGTAGGCCCGTTATCGGTTTCGATGCCCCCTAACTGAGCAGAGACAGGCTAATGCATTCCCTTTGATCATTGTGGAGGTGTCAATCAGATGCTAAGTTGACTGCAACCATTCTCCCATCCTCTCTTTCTGCTTCTTTGCACACTACCTGGACTGTTTATCCGGCACTAGCCTTGACAAAAGTCAAACAGGGGTGACTGCAGCGCTGAAAACACAGCCGTTCCCTGGAGAGCGTGAGAGTGCCACCATCCAAAACCCAAACGTGTACTGTTTTACTGCCGTCCCTCATGTTATTGGATAGAAATCTGGTGACTATTTCCACGGTGAGAAAAGGAGAAATATTGGTCCCGAAGCTCCCTCTGTTTTTAACCATCTACCAACGGTCAACATTTAGGCCCATGTGATCCCAGACATGTATGGCATCACTGAGATTCGATTGAGTAACCATTAAACGGGAAATCAACACATACAATGAACTTCACCATCATATGACGACTAGCCATGAGCCAGACAAGAATGATAAAGATTGAACATGTAAAGCAATGTTTAAAATAAAATAAGGTTTAGTATTGTATGGTGCTCGTATTTTGTTACTCGTTCAATATTTATGGTTTGAATATATGCATGGAATTAAGTCTGAGGTTAAAAAACGCGCGATTTGAAAATGGCTCCATACACCGAACGGGTGTAAAAAATAACATGTAAATATTAAGATATTTACATATTTTTTCATCGATTAACATTTTAACACTGCATACAATCTGTACACTTTATCGGTTTGCGATCTTTTCACTTCATAAAAACGTAATATATAATAACTCATATATTTTCTTACGTTCTTATTTTTATTCTTTAAAGAAATAATCTTCTCGAGGACCCGCTGTCGACACGGAGCTCTCTCTTACCTTACTGCTTAACTCACTTATTATTTTAAATATGTTAAATCATTTATATATTAAAAACATGTTTTGGTTATTATAGTATTATTTTAAATATTTATAATATGGAACTATTTTTAGTATAGTATAAATATGTCAATCTTAATGATGTTTTGTACATTTTAATCACCCTCCTGTTTTGTCTAAAAGATTGTGTAGTGTTAAAGGGATAGTTGGCCCAAACATGAAAATGTTTTGGTTGAACACTGAGAAAGAAATAGGAATCAATGCTTGCAACCAAACCGTTCTCCAAACCCCATTCACATGATGTCCTGCCCTCCGTTCGTTTTACTTTCAGCTTAGCAACTTAGTGAAGTTCACATGATAAAACTCGTGAAATGTCACATGGCTGACAGCCAATCGGATTCGAGAACCCGAAAGGACTGTTGTATAATGAACCATTATGGAAATATGGAAATGTATAACATTACATTATATTCTCCAGTATACTCTCCTATACTCTAAATTTGAGTCGTGCATTTCAACACATTATGTTTTTTATTAAATTGAGCATTTATAGAGTATGTATTGTTTAGTATGGGATTAATTGAATTTAAAAACAGGAGATTTTGGTTTAAAATAAACGACAAAAGCGTTTGTTTGCAACTACTGCACTCAATCATCTTATTCTTCATCTAACATGTTTTTTTTGTGTGTCATCTGTGATGGACATAGATAGTAATCGAACGGATACACAACACGAAACAGAGCTTTACTTTCATCCGACGGCATGATGCCATAAACAGCAAACTCGCATCAAACTAGATTAAGAGAGAAAAAAGCGATCATGACCTCTCTCTGCAATCTGTTTTTTCTCTTTCTATGGCGTACATCCCTCGTGTTTGGGAGTGTGTTTGGTGCCATTGTCAGAAGGCCAGCGGGACGCCCCGAGGGCATCCACGTGGTTGTAACAGACTGTTGATCTGCCTATACCCTGTGACAGGCTTCCCATCATGCACCGGGCTACCCGCTATCAGTAACCCGAAAAGGGTGTAAGCAAGTACGCAATCTGTTCATAAACAAAGATGAATAGTGTGATGAGTTTTATTCCACTCAGACTGCGGACGGACGCTGCATCCTCTCTGACTGCTGTGTTATTGCATTAGGATGGATTGGAACGCAAAGCCGACACACAAATGGAGGAATATGAAAGAGTGATTGCTCTTCTTTTTCCTCCTTCCATCAACGACCGATTTCCTTTTTTTAAAAGCG
>CM065657.1:21938472-21943299 GCA_033220385.1 Triplophysa yarkandensis | reverse complement strand
GTTTTCCCACGCATCGCATATTGATACAATATTCAGTCTACACTCGTGAAACAATTAACACAAACAAATAGAACATTTGGAAGCTTTGAAATGAATTAAATATACAGTTTTTGTGTGCTTTTTGTGTACACTGTAAAATTATAAATGTGGCTTCGTAAAAATCACAAAACATACAGTTGTGTTAACTTAAGTTTTTTTTTTAAAAACATTCAATTATTTATTTATTAGAAACTTTTAAAATAATTGATTAAATATCCAACAGTCATTTCCTCCAAAGCTCATGTTATTCAAAATAAGTATTTCATTAACATGAAAAAAACATTAAAAAAACATAAAATACACCAAATCTTCTTCTGAATTCTAATAGCAATATTTGAGATAGTCAGGTTTACTTCATTTTTTCCTGAAAAATACACAACCTGGAATAGTATATTTACTTAATTTCTAAAATTAACATTAAAATCAACTGGAGTTTTTCTGGTTTCACGTAAAACCCGGTAAAAATGTCATTGAGTTTTTAATCAAATATTTCTATTATAAAATATTTGGTGTATATCACAAATTGTTATATAAATATACGTTTTCATCAAATAATGTTGAGAAATAAACTTTTGGATTTGTAAGGAATTCTTGTATTATTTCTCACTGAGAAATCTGTTTTATGCTTTTAAAGATTCACTTAAGTTAATATTTGTGTCATTCAATAATCCATGTTGATGAACTTCTACAGTGAATTGCTTACAGTCGAATGAAAAAAACCAACCAGCTATGTGAAAAGCTGAACCAATGTCATATAAACAGTTAATTCTAAACTTCATTCAGAGTCATTCAGTGTGTTTATGTGTGTGTTATCACCTGAAAACCATCCAGAGTAAATGATTTGGCGAGTTATTATCTTTAACATAAATCAGATGTTTTGGACTACAGCAAACGTCAGGAAAAAGCTATCCAGGTTTGAAATTAACATTTACAATAACATCACTTTATTTAATATAATAATACGATATGTTATGGTTTGATGTTTACATTTATAATAACATCACTTTATTGTTCTATAATATACGATATGGTTATGGTTTGATGTTACATTTATAATAACATCACTTTATTGTTATATAATAATACGATATGGTAATTGTTTGATGTTTACATTTATAATAACATCACTTTATTGTTATATAATAATACGATATGGTAATTGTTTGATGTTTACATTTATAATAACATCACTTTATTGTTATATAATAATACGATATGGTAATTGTTTGATGTTTACATTTATAATAACATCACTTTATTGTTATATAATAATACGATATGGTAATTGTTTGATGTTTACATTTATAATAACATCACTTTATTGTTATTTAATAATACGATGTGGTTATGGTTTAATGTTTACATTTATAATAACATCACTTTATTGTTATATAATAATACGATATGGTAATTGTTTGATGTTACATTTATAATAACATCACTTTATTGTTATAGAATAATACGATATGGTAATTGTTTGATGTTAACATTTACAATAACATCACTTTATTGTTATTTAATAATACGATGTGGTTATGGTTTAATGTTTACATTTATAATAACATCACTTTATTGTTATATAATAATACGATATGGTTACGGTTTGATACTTTACATGTTACATGTTATATAACATTTTATGTATGCCCTATCATGTAGATCTGCAAGAAAGCTTCAAACACTGAATTGAAGGAGTTCTTCTCAAAAGCCAACTACCGTCCTACTTTCGTTCTCTTGATGTTTTCTTTTGCTTGACCCGTCTTGCTTATGACAGAGTGAGCAGTCAGGCAAGCGTAGACAATGAAGAGTGCATTAGGAGCGGGGTTTGTTTGTTTTCCGCCTGCCCGCACAAACTCTGGAACTTTTTGTTGAGGCTTTTCATTCCATGACGCCGGCGGCGCCTCTACAGTCTGTCCAACACAGATGGGACGCACAGAGGCGGCAGACCCTGAAAAAGACCAACAAAACAACAGAAAGCGCTATGACCCTATGCTGCGTTCTAAAACCATATCCTGACATCAAATCTCGGTTCCTAACAGGAAATAGCAAGAGGTGTGTTGTGAATGTAAAACAATGATCACCCAGAGGCTCAAATGAGACAAGTGGTGATAATAGAAGGATTAATGCAAGAACAGAAAGCTAGGAATCAAAGCGAGCACCCAAGGTTATTTAAATAATGTAGTTGGATTACGCCATCTGTCACAGTGAGATTCCATCTCAACCAAATGAGAAGGCCAGTCCTGAATAACAAAGGCCAAGACATCTGTCCCCATGAGCACAATAAGACAAAATGTCTTCAGATAAATATATGCCTATTCTCAAGTGTGTTTTCTCTTTCTTGAGACCCTATCGTCCGAATTGGGGGCTTATGTATATTTTCTTGTCACAAAGGCACTATACAAACTGTATACAGTTCCACGCATTTGATGTCTTCCAAGACAGCATTTGAGGCAAGGTTTTTTAACCAAGAATGGAAAGAGAAGTTAAAGAGCCATACTTTGTTTTAAAGTTCACCTCTTAATATTTACTCACCCTGTATTACTTCCTTCTGCTGAACACAAAGAAGATATTCTGAACCATTTTGGTACCCAACAGATAAGACATTTGTCCAAATATCTTCTTTTGTGTTCCTCAGACGACAAAAAGTAAAAGTTTTGGACATACACTAACAAAGTGTTAATGTGTTAAAAAGCATACAAAAACAATTTGTTAATAATGATGTATTATTTTAACACATTTTATGTTGCATGTATATTTTTTGATATGTGACAGTAAGTAATTGTTGATATAATAATAATTGTGTTCGGTTAAGGACAATTTGTCTATATATGTCCTTAAAGATGTCCATAAAGACAGATGTGAAATGTTTTATGTAAAACCAAAAAGTCTCGTTTTATGCTTTGTTCAATGAAAAAATTGAGGTTACATTGTTTATCATAGATTGTCAAAAAAGTACAGATGGATGCCAGTGAAGAATGTTGACTCATAGACAGCACGAGATTTTAAGGCAAGGCCTTCTGGTTGAAACAAGATTCCAAAAAAACTGGCTCCATGACTGTACATCTGTCACCGTGGCAACAGGGGTCTATTGCCAGCGGTGATGAAGTAAAGACCAGGGAAGGCAGTTTAAATACTTTAGCACGCCTGTCATGGACCCTCCTCAACAGGGTGAAGACAGCCGGCTGAGGGAACATGAGAAATCCATTATCACACATCCTCTCTTTCTGTGCCATTCTCCCGTACAGAGCGCTAAACATTCATCCTGGGAAAAAGTCTCTCTGGATCAACGCTTAATATCAGGTAAAACATCCAATCTCAGTACAATAAAAAATTTACGGTAAAAGTCAGTAAAAAAAATAAGTAAATCTCATTCATTTAAATAGTGCCTTAGGAATTAAAAATAAATATTTGTTGGTTTTTGTTTCATAACTGTTAAGAGAAATTAACTGGACTTTAGTAGATTATTTTAATATTTTTTATTCAACAAAATATGTAATGTTTTTAAATTACTAAGTAAATATAACTGTTCATTTTTTGTGATATTTACCAAGTCGCATGAAATATTTTTAACAGTACAATTGAATAAGGGAAGCCAGAAAAAAAATAAAATCGCTGTCAAAATTACAATTTATAACATATTTTCTATCAATAAAAACTATACCATAGCTTTGGTTGGCGAAGTATAAATGGTTTTGTTAACAGGAAGGCGGGACTTCCTTTGCTGGAGGGCGCCCTCCCCACCCGTTGTAAATTTGATTCGCTCTTTGTGTCACTTTCAGTTTCAGCGGCATTGAGAACTGTTGATTTGAATATTACATGCAGGCCTTTTTAAGGCATGAAAACTAATTTTAAAGGAAAATGTTTCATAAAGTTGATGGTCAAACTTTAGCGTTATGGGATGAAAGTGTCAACCGCAGGGAGATTTTAACCCTCGCTTTACATGGATCGAATGATGTCTGGAGTTAAACTGTACTGCCTATTTAACACCAAAAATAAATAAATATAAAGGGAACCCATTCCAGCTTCCTGTTTTAACCGTATTTCAAATATGTCAACACAGGAAGAAACCGTGACTCCCTTCCCTGTTTCAAGGGCTCTTTAAGGCCAATCTTTAGAAAAATATCAAACAGCTTTTCATTTACACTATAAAGCATTCTTTTAACCCCTGATTCAATCCCACTGGAATAAAACCCGACAGAGGCAGTGAAACAGAACGTTTCTGGTGTGTCCTCGGCAAGATCGAGGTCTTTCTTTGAAATGTGTAATATGGCTGGATTCAATCAAGTGCTCATAGGCTCAGGCGCTCTGAGTCAGCACTTCACAAGGAGAACTCCTCATGATGGATCCGAAAGACTTGCTTTTCTGTATTACTGCAGTGCTGTTTCCCTTTCGGCTCGGGAGTACTTGCTCCCTGAAGATACAGCAGATTGTAACCCTATTTTGAAAAATGTTGCATGGGATCTGTGCCCTTCATTTTTCTAATATCTTCTTTCGCGTCCTGCATGAGAAAGTCGCACCGGTTTGAAATGACAAGACGTAAAGTAAATGAAGTTCATCATTTCTGGATGAACAATCCTTTTGAGTGCTCGAGGACACGAAACATTCATAAACAGAACCGTCCTTAAACAATTGCTTTTCTATGTTCTGCCTCGTTATTTATTGACATGACTGTTCAAGTCATGTCACATTACACACTGTCGGACTGATTCATGTTTTGCGCGTCGACAAGCTTGAACAAAAGCTTTTTCCCTCGCTCGCTCTCATCCACATGAGCCGAACATCAGCCGA
>CM065657.1:21885972-21933472 GCA_033220385.1 Triplophysa yarkandensis | reverse complement strand
AGAGATGCTCCATTTAATCAGCTCGTAATTGGAATTAGTCTTTTCTAGGATGTTCTACTATCAGTGCATCACTCTGAATAGTCTAAATAAAAAAATTGTGGACATGTTGCTTATTGTAAACCTATGTTTTAAGATGCATCATAAGGGTTAACGGGACAGTTTAGCAATTATGTTTAAAAAACAATTATTCAATTTCCAAACCAAACAATTTGGTTCTGCAAAACACAAAGAAATAGTCATATTTGTAAAATCAAGTAAAATGACTCTTTAAGTTGAGTCAGTACAAATCAAATAAATTAAGTTAATCTTATTTGATAACATTTTTTAAAGCGTAGGCCATATTTAAATATATAATTTGTAAATTTCATTTAAAAAATGAACATTTAAGAGACAGTAACAAATTTAATAAATGTTTTAATAATTCCCACTTTAAAATATTTAAGTAAATATGGCTTAAATGTTAACTTTTAAATAATAAATAAAATTAACTAACAAGACCTTATTGTAAAATGCCATCATTTCAACCCGAGAATCGTTTAGATGTATTTGTGTACCAGTTGTTAGAAACATTAAATTCCAAGAAAAAAATTGTATAAGCCCATCTTGCATTGTTCCTGTATGTTATACTTTACATAAACAAACAAAAGATAGCAAAGAGATGCAAAACTCCACATACGGCTCGATTAAATCCACCAAAGATGAACTTTCCTGAAAGAAGCAGAACACAAATCCCTTTCCAAGACGTTTCTGCCTGAGTTGGGATGAAGAGCGGGACACGAGGAGGACAGAGTGAAGCGTCTCATTTGCAGACAAATACGCACAGAACTCTGTCCTTACATTGTCTTATCATCCTGTCAGGCGGTTTGTGAAACGAAACCAAACAAAGAGATACTGCAATGTTGAGTGATTATATCCATGGCTGTTTTGTCAGGAATTTCAGTGTGTAAAGTGCCAGCTGTGTTGGTGAAGATGTTGAATATGTGTTTGGCACAGGGGAGTGTAAATGCCACCACGGGCCACAGAACACACTCAGCCTAAGGCCCACACACACACACACACACACAACACAACACAACATGCTGCTGCACTATTCATGAACGAACAAAGTCGAGGACAAAAAGAGCAACTCTACATTTGAGAAAAATTGCAAACAAAGGCAACCAAAGTGTATCAGGGAAAACGCCTAGAAAAAAAAGAAAAAGGAAACATTTCTATTGACATTAGATAGTACAATTAGTTTATTTGTCAATACTCATATTTAAATTTTGTTACTTTTAAAGTAATTTTCTTCATTCACTATGCTTTACACATGTATTGTATTTCGTTTGTCTACTTTAATTCTTCTCACTGCCAAAATTCTAGGCAAAGCTGAGTCCATTTACGAAAGTCCTTCCGCTCAGTGGCCACGTTCGGATCGCCTCCGGGAATTTAACTCATAACAAGACTACAGGCCTATCGACATAAATGGGAAGATGGGTATTTCTAAAATCACAGACAAAACATTTTAAGCAGGGGATTGTGATAGTGTACAGGTTTTATCTCCATATCAAAAATAGCAATTTACAGTTTTGCATTACCGACGCTGAGCCCAATGGACAACAACTTAAATTGTGTAAAAAAATTCCTTAAACTAGGGCAGGGAATCCTTTTAGATCGGCCGTATAAAGCGTAACATTACCTTTAAATACATCTAAAGTTTAATTAAGGATGACAATGTCAACATCCAGTTGGCCAACTTTAAGCCACTCCTTTAAACCTGGTAATATAATTAACAAAAAACCATATAGCTATTATTATAATTCAATAATAATCTAGTCTTTACAAGCTTTATAATAGTTGAAGTGCCAATTATAGTTACAGTGTTAAAAGGCCAAAACCAGGATCTTTTTTGACAAACCATGATTATTTTGGCCCCAAAATCCCTGATGTTCCACCACACCCCATCCCCCTTTGAAGCCGTCCCTTCATTCAGGTCGATGCACAATAGTGACGGACCTCCATTCAGTCTGAACAAGATTCAAACGCATGACCCGTGTGGCAAGCAACCAATGGAACAAAAGCATGGGCTTCTGCTCACAACCAGCCAGCCATTTTGTCTTTGAAGGGGCTTGCAAAACCGCCAGCTTTATTCAACAACCCGATATCAAATTTTCACACAACCAAAAGAGCCATTTTTAAGTCCTCAATGCTCTAACTACAGCTCATAACCACAAACCTCGAACGAAACCCTCGGGCAAAGGTACCGACCCGCCTTACGCAAGCAGAAGTGCTGCGATCATCAATCACAACTTGGCAGGGCTTCTCAAGCACCCAACAGCAAAAGAGAAGCCCGCGGTAGCACAGCATCAAGCCCCCGCTGGCTCTCTCTCACTAACAAGGACAGAAAAGGCTTCAGCAAGATCAATAAAATGAGACGACCCACAGGAGCGCAAGGCTGGCAATCCTGCGACTCCGAAATAGGCAGCCTGTCAGACATAGCTCTGCACAAAGAGAGATAGAGGGAGCTAAATGAAGACAAAACAGACAGACAGCAGATTCCGAGAAAGAGAGAACAAGAGCTTAAACCACAGAGAGAAAGAGAGAGACGGGTCAGGTAGCCGTGGTGAACTAGACGGATAAGGGATGGGGAAAGAGATGCAGACAGGATTGTGTAGTCGCTGGTTAATAACATCCCTTGTGACAGGTGCTGGCATTCCCTAACAACAGCTGGTTGATTTGCCAAACCGCTTTCTGCATCTTCAAAGAAATGAAGAGAGCAGATGTGACTCAATTTGGTTTGACAGCTCGAGAGGGTGGGAAAAACAGATAACACTTTCTATTATCTAAAGTAGAAGCATTTCTAACAATACGTTCCTCAAGATTTGAGCAGAACACGGCTGTGTGGGGTGAAGGACACTTTGAGGTTTTTCTTCAAGCATCGATTAAAATTGAAGTCAACCGTCTGCACCATTAGCTTTGCCATTAAGAGCGCCAACACATTGTATGGAAACTTGCAACCTGACCTGGGTTTGATTCTCGTCCCGAGCATCCTTTGCAGGTCCATCCCCTTATGTACCAAAGAACACTGTTGCTTTGTGGTTTGTGTGTATGTTTAAGGTCAAGTCAACAAATGACCCAGAAATCCATGGATGGTCATGTAACCTATGATGATCTATAGAACCAAGGGTTCTACATTGCATCAATCTAAAATCCTTCTGAACATTTTGTCCTTTCACAGAGATTATCTTTTGTCTAAACATTCCATGAGGAGGTTAGTTGACTCTGTAGACATAAATATATCTGTATTGTGAATGTAAATCAGGCCGCATGTCGCCTGCATGTTTCTTGCTGGCACAACTATAAAAAAAAATTCTTCTGTAAACTTTCTTCTTATAAAGACCAGAAGAAAAAACTTGTACGGTTGGCACATCTTGCAGTTACAAAATGCAAATGTTTTATATATTTTCAATTTGATAAGAAAAGCGTTACAAACGGCAATTAAACAGAATTCATCATCTGCAGTTCTGTTGTATTAAGATATTGAGTCAACGCACTCCTCAGGTTGAATTCGCTTCAGGGAAGTTGATACTGAGCAACTTGTCAGGTAATTAGGTTGGAAGTCCGACTTCGCAGATCCTTTTCTTCGCTAGACTCTCACTAAAATTAGAGCTGAGCCGAAGGCAAGGCTTACAAAGGCACAGCAGCCAGAGAGGGTCACATATGAGAGAGCAGACTAAGAAAGCTGCAAGTTGGGGGGATGAGCAATGAGCAAGCAAGGTGAATTACAGAGACCTGAAGAGCACAAGGCAAAGAAAGAAGAACATAAAGACAGCCCGAGGTGGTCAATGTTGTGACTAAAGCACAAGGGATGCGTGGGAGCCTAGGGCTCGGTAAAGCACACATTTCCCACCCCCACACCTTTTTTCAAGGCAACTATTTAACATAAAAATTGATTTATATCGAGCTTTAAATTGCTTCCAAGGGATTCACTCCTGCGGAGGCTCAGACAGTGGCCTGGAGTCAAGCGAATTTGCTAATGAAACCCAGGGTTACCATGTCAACAGGGACGAAGAGAAAAGCATGCCAGTACGTGAGGCGTGCGAGTATACCGCAGCAGTGACCTGTGATGAACTACGGGTTTATCTCGCAAACTCAACAAGAATAAATTTCGAAAGTTGACCGCGAGGTTAGCTTGAGGAGGCGGCTTGTGTTGAAAACACTACTGAGAGAAAACCAAAAACCACATTAAGTTCTGCATCTCTTCAACTAATTTCCACATAAAAAAACACTCTCAGGCTTTGTTGCCATTTCAGTCTCTCTCTGCGCGAGCAAGCTGGCAGCCGACCAGCCAAGAGAAAGGATGGGAAGCGGGCATTGGCGGATTCACGCAGTCGGCGTGGGTTGTAGGTCAATGCGAAAACAGTTTCCTTTAAAGTCCTCTAAGCAAACTTTGCCAAACAATTCGTTGAAAACAAAGATGGAAGTAATTACTCAGACATAAATACACATAAGATTGGATGCATAGTTCAACCATGAAGACCAGTTGAGTTTTATACAGCGGAAGGGCAGACCCACTTCACTTCAAATTGTGCAGCATCCTCCATGTCTTATTGATTTTCATTCGCCATCATGCAGTGCATTTGAGCGGCATCATATTAAACACACATTCCATTTAAAACCCAACTATTGCTCAGCGTGGCCGCATAGATCAAGGTTTGATCTAAACATAGTTTCATAAGTGCACAATCCAAGTGCTTTTTAAAGGGCATAAAAGTATTCAAGTCTAAATGGGATTGTTTAATTATTCATGAGGGCCGCATGATGCCAGTGTCTGGTTTACCCTCATTGGTTTCACAATGTCTGAGCAAAGCAACCTGTTTCACTCCAGGGCAAGTCGTAATTGTTCCTCGAGACCACTTTGATGTCAACTGGGCTTAAAAAATATGTTTGTGGAGCAACTTTTAGTAATAATGCAATTGTCACTCTTCATGGCATTTTGTGGCGATTTGCAACAATTTTAGGAGGTAGCATTTTTTAAAGAGTCTTCAACACATTTCGTATAACTTAACTCAACCTAGTACCCAGCACATCACTTTGAGTGTAGATCTTATCCCGAAAGCCCAGTCATGTTTGGGTTACAGAGCTTCATTTTGTTTTTATCAATCATATTTTTTTAATCATTCAAATTCATTCTCCAAAAGAAAGTAGTCTACAAACTAAATAGCCATGATTAAAAACATTCTCATATTATCAGAATGGTTGAATATTATTACAATATTATCTGTGATAGTAAACTCTAAAGCATAAGCCTGAGGAATATTGAAACCAGTGGGACCACA
This sequence comes from Triplophysa yarkandensis, assembly GCA_033220385.1. Taxonomy (NCBI): domain Eukaryota; kingdom Metazoa; phylum Chordata; class Actinopteri; order Cypriniformes; family Nemacheilidae; genus Triplophysa; species Triplophysa yarkandensis. The sequence continues at coordinate 21,928,154 of CM065657.1, read as the reverse complement.
GATAATTTGTTTTTAACCATTTTTTAATAAAAAGTTTTAGTTTTCAGTTAATGTTAAGCTACGAAAGACAGCCGTAGAAATCAAGAGATTAAAATATCATTTTAAGTTTTGGATGATTTTCACTCCTGAGGTTTGAATTCATTGAAATGTAAAAACCCTTGAACTGGTAGGATCACAATCCATCTACAAATGCTAATCAAATGAACTGATTTGGTCTCTTTCTACTGGTTTTTCTTGGGTTGACTTAGTTTTCATTATTGTTTTATCATATATAAATGTTATTTAGAGTGAAAAGCAAACATACAAAGTTTTGAAGAAAAAAAAACACAGAAGCCACTTCTTGGATTCAAATCTTTATTCTCACAACTGTTCAAGGCCAAACATCAAAACCACCAAAACCAATCAAGCGAGTTGGCATTGCTCCTTTAGTCATGAAATCTGGCAGTATATGAACTTGAGTTTAAGTACACTGCTGAATGCACTGATTTCAAAAAAGGGCTTGTGTCACTGTGCAAATTTGAACAGAAATTCACCTCTTTGTCACCGTTGAGCTTTCCAGTACCTAAATGCTCTCCGCTATTGAAGTAAAGGCTAACTGCTCTTTATAAAAGACACTAAATTCATGTTCTTGAAATCAGGTTTAGCCGCATAAGGCAACTACAGGCTCATTAATCAGTTTAAAAACAACAAAAGACAATACATACGTCTGGCAGAGCTATTCAATCACTAATCCCAAGCAATCCTGTAGCTCAATGGTTAAAGCATGATGCTAGCATCAACAAGAGTCATGGTTTCCATTCTTGAGATTGTACAAATGCAAATGCAAAAGTATAGTGCATTATAAGTCGCTTAAGATAAAAGCGTCTGCCAAGTGCATGAATGTTATTGCAATTCCCACATTGTTCTGTGCGTATTTGCTTATGTGAATGTTGGAAAACATGCAATGGAATGTTACCACAGCAACAGTGTGGGCACATCTATGCCGGTCTCCTGTCCTGGAGGGCTACAGATTACTCAAGCCAGATTCCACATGGAAAGATTCGATTCAATTCCATCACGGCACATGGAAGAAGAAACCTTTAGGAGGCTTAGTTATTCCCAGCTCCTTCGCACTGAAAAAAACTGGCCGGCATCCACAATTTCTCCAGGACTTGAGCCAGAAACAGTTGCAAAGCTGTTAAAGCCACTCCCTGTGCACTCCAAGTCCCCAAACCACCCGGAGTGTGTGCACTGTAAGGTGTGAAACTAACAAAATAGCCATGCGAGCAACTCAAGCAGACAGCGTATGTGGTGCAAGCAGGAATCTGCATTCATCAAACCATGCTTCCGGATTTTAGCATGCATAATGCGTGTTAGGAGAAAGGAGCTGCCAAACCGAGAGCCCCCGGACTACCGTAGATGCATTCCCTGCAGCTGTAGGTCAGATGCATGCCCATGAATATGTAAACAGGCCCATTATCTGCAGCTAGTTGTCTGGAATATTCTGATGCGGCTAGTATTTGTTTCGCCCCCAGCATCTGTCCCAGAAATAAATTAAATATTTCCATGATCTGCGTTTCAGATTTCTCATTATGTTCATCCTGCATATGCACTGGTCAACCCCTTAACATGGCCAGCCATTTCCAATTGTTCAATGTCACTTGAGCACTAGCTGATGCTTATTAAAATCTGTGCCCAGGACTGATTTGTGTCTAATGCAATAAGCCAGGCTCCTGTTAGCCCGTCAGCAAGCAGCGCAGGGCTCTGCGGGAGGACAGACACACTGTCATTGGCAGTAATTGGTCAGAATGACGTGCCTGAATCCTGCATGAGCTTGGGAAAAATGAGCAAAAGATCAAGTGGCAGTGAACCTCGACGAATATATACTGACAGAGCTACACATACACAAACGCATTCAGTGCCAAAATAAACCTCTCCAAAACTTATTTCCTGCAAAACAATGCCGCATTGCCGAAAAACGTTACCTTAATTTAGATCAAAAGCTGCTCTAGGCTGCAAACCCCAAGAGCTTTTCGTTTGCTTCATAAGACACTGGATTCCATTGTGAATCATGTACAGTGCAACCCAGCGCAGCAGAATATAGCTATTGAAATATATCTACTCAAGGACAAGACAAAAATTATCCTGCCAATTAAAACACAATGTCTGCGCTAAAAGATAGGGGCTGATCAGCTGTAAATTAGCACGTGCGTTTCTCCGAGCAAAAGGGAGAATGTCGCAGAAGACAAGCTTGTCTTATAGAATAAAGCACCAGAGTGCTTGTCGAAAATAGACGTCTGGAGAATTTTTTCCAGAGACTGTTAAAAGGATTTCTCGTTGAACATCCACCGAGGAGAGTCCATTCAAAGACAAAAACTTCTGAGAAAGACCTTGATATGCTGAGCATTATGAAAAGGCTGAAATATCCCAGAATATTCATACCATACAAGACATCAAGAACCCAAGACTTGTCCAATATAACCTGGTAGATGATGGTGGTGGTTTAAGCTTTGAAACGGACTGATTTCAGAAGAAACGCATTTGGGACGTCCCATTTCGTTCTCCTGATAAGGCATCCAGCAGACCCTCTGTTGTGCCAGATCCATGTTCCATAAAGACTTCTGGTTCTCAAAGGTTAGATTGCTCTTACACCATGTACAAACACTCCTGTGGAAAGAGTGTGCCAAGATGAGAAGAGCAAGTAGATGCAACTCAAATACTCTATAATATTCTAAGATGAATACTTTATTTTGGGTTTCAGAAAAGGATACCAAAGGAACAGATATTGCAAGAAAACACTAAATGCGGATTTGGCCATCTCTACTGAATAATTCAGGCAAACATAAACCAAAGATTCAGATCCTAGCATCCATTTGATTGTGACTTCCATGTAAACATGAACTAACCTGGACAGAGTTCTCACATTCTTGATAAACCGATTCCTTATCCAGGAAGTACTTGGCATCACTCCCTAAGGGAAGACAGAACATTATGAGCAAACAGTCAAACACTGCTGGGATGAATTATGTAGTATTAAGGAGTTGCATGCAATCTGCAAAGTTTGAGTCATGCAACTCAAGCTTTCCCAGGTAACTGTCTTCTGTTAGGACTTTTGTGTTTTTCAATACATTAAACAATCGCGCTTATTTTGCAAAAGAAAAAAAACAGGAGCAGCATTACAAATACAGATTTATCTATATTTTGATATTTTTAGCATGAGTTGCATTACAAGTCTGGTCTAACATGTTAGTACACAAATATTTTAAAGAAAAATCTATTACAGCGTAAGTTTGTAGATTTTTTTACTTTTATATTTTAATCGACAGTATCTTTTAAATCATTGCACGCCGTTACCAAACAGTTTTAAGTAAATAGTAAAAGTCTCTACCCACTTCCAAATTTAGGGTTAGGTTTACCTTTACAATGCTGCACTTAACAGTTTAACAGTCCTCTCCTGTCCTCTTTACTATAAGTAGTTGACGCATCTTTGCATCAGACATTGCCCCTAGAAGCTTAACTTTTAAATTCAAATTATTTCAGGCTAGTCAATACATTTCCCATTCTGAGTAAGACCAAAAATAAAATGTCATTCAAGAAAAGTTTAATACATACCCAAGCATCGAATGCTTTAGCTCTCTCTATAGACATTAGGAAGCTATCCAGGTTATTTTAAAGAGCACAGGTCTTACCTCTAGGGTCCTTTTTAAGTATAAAAAGAGAGAGAAACATTAAAGGTGTGCTTTTATTCGTCAATCAAACACTTTAAACAGAGTCCTTTAGTGTAGTTTACGTCTTCAGACTACATGCATTGTTTTAAATTTAAAATCTGTTTTTGAAGAGGAAAAAAAGTCGTTACCGAAGGTTAGGAGTTATTTAAAAGGCCATTTCATATTTTATGATGACAAAGAAAAGTAAACCAGGTTAAAGTTTCATAAAAAACAAACTAGGCTTTATTGACAACTGCTGCAAAACATATTTTGGACAGATTTAGTTACCTATTTAGGCAAGCTTACACATATCATTCTGCATTTTATGGAGAGGATACAAATACTAAATGGCAGTAAAGTACAATTTGGATGTGTTTTTTTCCTTTTTCCCTTTTTTAACTATGTACAATGTGAGTCGGTTTTAGCTGCAGTATCCCTTTACATTAAAAAGAGATGACCCTTGTGGAGATTGTTGTCCAAATCCTTTTTAAAAGCAGTTTGTGCATGCAGTTTAAAAAAGCATGTTGTCATCCATGGTAATCTGACTTATTTTATCTATAGTGTTGCTTTTTAAAAGTAAGTAGCCAAACATAGATTACTCTACAGAACACTTTTGAAGAGTAAAATGTTAATTTTAACAAATTAAGGATTTCAGGACAGTCCATCTCAACAGCGTCTAATTGGGCTATATTTCAAAACTCTAAAGATACAAGTAAAAAATATTGAGACCTACATCTACATTAACAGCTTTTAAGACTATTTAAATCAAATGATGGATGATCAATGACTGTTGGAAGCATCATTAAAGACATTTTCCTTTCAATAATTTATATTGCTTTTTACAAAACAAATTTTACGTTTAGGGTCTTTTTGATACGCTACTATTAGAAAGAATTTTGAAATGTAGCCTATATGGGAATCTGCAACTGCACCTTAGCAGAGTTTTTAAACGTAACACAAATTGAAAAACTAAAGGGGTGTCCTGGGACACATAAAAAGTGGCTGTACAGTCGTTAGGCTTTACCTTTCAACTAAAAACTTTTTTCCATCAATTGGAAACAAACTTTTATCAATGAAAAATGCAAAAAAGCAAGGGTAGGTTGGAGCAGAGGAAGAGATATTGGCAAAAAGAAAGAAAAAACAAAACAGCCATCTTTGAAATCTATCGATTCTAAACGTTCTGTCGATCTTGAGTCAAATTTCGCTTTTGTCGAGTTGTCTTTAAAAAAAAAACATCCAAAAACAAACTGACAATTACTTTTGTTGGGTAGCTTAAAGCGTGAGCTGCCATGGGAGACAGTTGTCATGGCGACGTGTAGGGTGACGTTCCATTAGTCAGACTTAGTATCGTCCATAGGGGTGCTCCCTGTATCCGGGCTTAGTCTGTCTCTGAGGGGGAGCTTTCCCGCCAGTGGTAGCAGAAGTGCGCTGTGTTCCGTTCCAGTCATCCTGAGCTGAAGCAGCAAGCACACACAAACGGCATATGTGAGATGACATCAAACAAATAACCCAACTGTCAACTACTAATAATAAAGAAAATAACAGCTCTGTCAAGGACTATCAAATCATGCTAGTGCAATAGCAAACTGCAGCATAACAAGTTTAAAGAAGTAGAAATAAAAAACATCACAAGAGTATATAAAAATGATCCAGGAGAACTTCAGTTAAGTAAAATAACATTAAAAATTAGTAGCACTGTCAAATACCCACAGACATGCTTTACTTCCCCTAAAATCACAAGGAAAATCTTACCGTAGCTTTCGTACCCCTCCTGTGGCTCTCCATGCCCATAGTCGTAGTATTCTGGTTCTCTGAAAAAACAATAAGCATTGCTAAACTCACCACTTGGTGCCAAGAAAGAACTGCACAAACCCACAACTCTCAAATAATTTCTGTAAGCCAAGGACATTTCAGGATTGTTTTTTAAAGAAACTTGAATGTTTCCCAAAATCCACAATAAATCATAATAATCAGAAGCAAAGTTGATCTTTAGGGAAAAACAGCCTTCTGAAAAAAAAAAACTTACGCTTGTGGTTGAGTGTAGTAGTTTTCATAGGATTCATACGGTGTCTCTGTGTAATTCTCATCATATGACTAAAAGCAGAATAAACACAATATATTATGTAATAACAGATATATGACCAAATTTAACTAATGATGAAACTTACATATTCTTCGTAAGTCTCTTGGGACTGAGGATGTGGGGGTGGTGGGGGCATCCTCTGTGCTGCAGTGGCAGGTGGACGGGCACGTGTGGCAGCTGCTCCTCTTGGCGACTGGGTCGGAGGTCCGCCTCTTCCTGCTGGAGCTCCTCTTACAGCTCCCCCCCGAGGGGGTCCACCACGAGCACCTCCACGCGAGGGCATGCCACGACCCCTGCAGTATAAAATTCTATTAGATTCCAAAATCTTTCATATCTTTTGTGGGATTATAAGCAAGTATATGTACCTGGGTACTCCTGGAGGAGGGAGGGCTCCACGGCCTCTGATGGGTGGACCTCCACGGCCTCGGGCTCCGTGCTCCTGACCCCCATTTAAATATTTCATCTCCATAAACTGTTCCTGGCAAATATCATCCATCATGTCCTGTGTGGCAAGCAAACAAGAGAATCGTTTAGATAAAAGACAAAACCAAACGCCCTGATCTCAAAGTCAGGAAGCTTAAATTTGACTCAGCATTTGCTGAATGATATGCCTTAACAAGGATGGGGACGGAACTTGACTCATCTCATCCGTAACAGAGAAACCCTAACTTTCACAGCTCTTGTATGAGGTTGTGAACACAGTGGACCACAGAAAAACAGTTGCACCAATCTGCAAGAGTGGCTCGGAAACAACCAATTGATCAGATTAAATATTAATCTCCTGCCACAGGCAAAAGAAACAGGGTTATAATCCGACGAAACAGGCGGTTCAGAGTTTGCAACATAAAAAAAAATCAAAATAAGCACTTCACTCCAGATCAAATCACTTGGATGGTATTCTTGTATCAGAAATAGATTGCAGAGCACTCACGGGAAACAGGAACTTCTTGATCTCCTCCATAGCATGTGCCATGCGCAGATATGCTTCGGGAACAGGGGCAAAGACCTCAATGAACACATGAAGCTCCATTGACAGGTGTGCGTACTTAGGCTCTCCACTTTTTCTTAAACCTTCCTCCTGGAGAATATAGTTTCCCAATTACTGCAAGAATGCACCACCAAATACACACTTCTTTCCGTTCTATAGTTAAGATCTAACTTCAAAAGCACCAAATGTAAAAAGAGTTTTTCACTCATAATTTAAAGAAAAAAAATCAATAGCAACGTACCTTGGTTTTGTCCCTCATGGATCCCTTCCCAAGAACCGAGATCTTAGCCCCCGTCTCCTCCTGCAGCCTTTTGATAGTGTTCCCCTGTGGTCCAAGGATCTTCCCCACAAAGTTAAACTGTGGAAATCAACAGGCAAAATAAAATATAAAACTCTGAGCATTCTGAGAAATCTATAGCGTTCCACTTAGCTTGACTGAACTTGTTTTTAAGGACTGAAAATTCAATAGTTTTGATCTCCCAGAACAGGATGAGATTAAATGGAAGGCGAAGCAGATCAAAGCCTGGCGCCTTAGTGGATTTTTCTCCACTCAACATAGTAAGTAACATTTAGAGGTTTGAGATCACAAACATGAGGAAAGCTAGAATTGAAGTTAAAAAAACACTGGGGAGACAAAAGAAAACATCTGGTTTTGTGCATGGAACCATCGAGGCATGCGATTCAAAAGAAAAAAAAGTTCAATGTTTACTGTGGTAGTAAATGTAAAAACAAACAACAGTTAAAATGTGAGATTCCGCTATTGAATGCACATGTCTGTTTGTATGAAGCTTACAGGGGCTGCACACTTTTCTGCCTCGGAGGCATCTATACAGACAAATTTGTGGACTTTCTCACAACTATGTAAGCACTTCAAATCGTTGCATGTTTAATTTAACACATCACTCCAAAAGAATTGTTTTTATCTGTATTGAAAATCTGATCTGAATTCAGAAACAACAAGAACACATATTGGGAAATACATGTGGCTTTAAATTAAGCTACTTCACGTTAAAGCCATAAAAGCTGTTCTGCAAAATAGTGAGATTTAATAAAATGCTTTTAGTATTTCAGCTGTTTAATGTAACAGCCATCCTTAAAACTTGCATTTATTTATATACACCAAGACCAATAATGACAGTTTATAAGCGTTTTTTCAGGTTTTAGTAATCAAAGGTTGGGAAAATTCTCAATGCACCTGCAACAAGAACAAGAAGCTGCGAGTGCACAAACTCCATTAGCATTCGAAATGTTTCACTTTAATGGCTCCTATCCAGCGCAAATGAAATTCCTAACCTGAAATAAACCCACTTAAAGTGATAGTTCACTCAAACAGAAAGTTCTATCATTTGCTCAACCTAACTTACTATTGTCTTATGAAGAGACAATAAGATATTTTGAAGAGAGTTGTTGACCCAATCACTTTGTTTCACGAGAGGGTGCCTGTGATGTTCGGTGACCAACTCTCTTCAAAATAACTTGTGTTCTGAAAAGAAAAAGTAATACATGCTTAAAATGGCAAGAGCATGAGGTATTTTCATGTGTGGGTGAACCATCACTTCAAGAAATACTCCAAAAAAAAAAAACTTTAATCGGTTGAATGCAGCAAAGCAGTGTGTTGGCCATCACCTTAGGGTACTGTTTGACAGGTATGAGGACCCTTTCCTTCAGCTTGATGTTTTTCGTCGTGAACAGGTCCAGGTAGTTCTCGGTGTCGTTCTCTGTATCGCCTTTTTGAACCCTCTCGATTTCTGCAGAGCACAATGACAGAACATATTTAGATGTGAACACAATCATTAAAATGACAGATTAACGTGCAAATTCTATAAGATATAACTAGCACAAACAGGAACGCTATAGGAGTCTTATAGATGAAACCTGAACTCTACTTTTAAAAGAACACATGAGATCTGAACATCTGATGGCTAAATAATAAAGCGTCGACTCTTAATAAATGCAAAAACATCCCTGTTCCAATAACAACATACGAATATGTGTTTGATCCTTTATTGTAGATAGTATTCTGCACAAAACACACGAAAACATTGCGATCCTAACAAATAAATCCCCAACTTATCATATCTGCCATCAGCAGTGTTATATTCACTTCCACAACCTGACAACAACATCATCATCTGATTTTCTACCAAACATTGGAAATCAAAGTGCCATCAACCCATCTGCAAAGAACTTCGCAATACAACATTGACATGTATTAAACACGTGTAAGTCATCCATTTCTCGAATCTAGACACAAAACAGTACGACGATGATATAAAACACGTGTTAAAACCAAGGCCAGGAAAAAGACATTTCCTCTTCATCTCCAGATGCAACGCGTCCACACCGCCGCACATGTGGACCGGGACATGATTTTTATTACTCTACAAATCCCAAACTTCCCAGATTTCATCAATCTTCAGTGATTTCATCGAAACCAGACAGGAACACGAGAAGTGCATGTCGGGCTTCCTCAACGCGTGCAGAGAAACGCCACGTTGACGCTCGAGATCGCGTCAACGCGTCGCGTTTTCCCACGCCAGATAACACGCTTTACATTCACGGCGTGGCGCAGTCGCTGATAGCGGGATCGCGATTACGCACGTGCAGATCAAACTGCGCCGTTTCGCGCGGTTTTCAAATTTAAAAGTTTAAATGAAAAGCCGTTGGAAAAACCGTTACAGCTCATCCCGGACCGGAGCGGAAATGAGACCGTTGCTCGGGGCAACGTGAGGGGAAATTACACCTAAACACTTAAAACGCGACATTTTATCACACGAATAAAAGTTTATCGTCAGAAAACACCAAACTACACGACAAAACGTCCGAAAATGGCGGCGGGAATGAGCCTCCTCGCGCAGAGCAGTTTTGTAACGGTCGCCCCGCGTCCCGTCAGCCTCTCGGCAGCTCCGTTCGATAACGCTGCAAAAAACGTTGAAAAGTTCACAGATTAAACGCTTTTTTATCGTTTCCGGAGGAGTCTTCACCTGCAGAGATGAGTTTCATGGCGTGTGTGAACGACGAGTCCAGACTGTCGCGCTCCGCCAGCAGCTGAGGGAGATATTTACTCTCGGTCTCCATGTCGGTTCGTCGGCGAGTTAAAGCGCAAAAGTCCGCTGTTTAGGATGCACTTCCGGCGGGTCTTGACGCTCACACGCACCGGGTCGCTGCGGCGGACGGACGCGTGTCGCTGACGCTACGGCGCGCGGATGGAGACTGACGAACAAAGCGCAGCGCGAGCGCGAGTCAGTTAAGCCTGCGGAAGTGACGTCACGCACGGTATGTCAAGCGGTCCCGCCTCTTTTTATGTATGAGTATGATTTTTTTTTTAATTATTATTATTTTACGTTTTTAATTTAAAGAAAACGTGATGATATCAATAATAAATATATAAAATATATATAATGATAATATAAATATTAAGCTTAAATAATTTTTTTTATTCACCAACATGAAATCAATATTTAAGTCATATATGTAAAAAGTGTTGTGTTATTTTACATTAAGTAATGGTTTGGTTTACCACTGTACAAACTGTAACATTTGCTGCCCCCCTCTGGATAAAAAGACACATTTTAATGCTAAATATGTTCACATTTTTATATGAATTAAGTTTTTTCTCTATAATTTAACATATGTTCTATATGCTTATACATAGATGCTTATTTTGATATTCAAGCTGCTCTTCTGTCATGTCAGATCTGATCCTTAAATCCCATAATTTGTTATTTTCACCCTTGCGTTAACATCCGGTTAATATTCTCTCTCTTTCCAGGCGAACACGCTTCTCTCGTCCGGATCTGGCAAGCGGTGAGGTCAGCTGTGGTCGAACATGACCGGGGGGGCGGTCAAACCTTTTGGTCCGGTCGGAGCTTTCGGAACTGTCACACCTGCTTAGGCCTTTAACACCCCTAACAGAACCCTCTGCCCTCTCTCATCTCCGCCTCGCTCGAGGGTAACACGCTCTGTTTGTGCATGTCAAACTATTCAAACTCTCAAAAAGTGTCTTCGAGGTTGACTCGGACATAGTTAACGTGTGTTATTCTCTTCGTCTGCTCCGCTCTGTGTCTGCTTTTCATTTAAGAATGATTATAAAACGAAGAACTTGTTTTATAGCCCTCTGTGCTTTTCTTTTGTGTTCATGTTTTACCAGACTTGATCATCCAGGGCAGGTGTTCCCATAATACCAACTTTAAAAGACTATGTATACCTGTATGTAAACCTTACAATTGAAAAACACAAAAGAAGATATTCTGAAGGATGACCCCCTTACCCTCTTGATTTCCGGTAGTTTAGTGCCCATGGAAGTCAGTGTTTTAGTTTGAGTCCAATTTTGAAAAGAAATGTCATACTGTTTGAAACTGTGGGGTTAACAAATGATTGCAGATGTTTATTTTTGGAACAACCATCCTTTTAATGTACATTTTGAATACAGACATGAATAAAGAGCCTGTGTTGGCTTTGTTAATGTATTATTCATTTGATATCAGATTATGATCAGCCATTTGTAAAACCATATAGCTCTGACAATGGTAATCTTTAGAACCATTTAATTATTATATGTATATTTTAGCTCAATTAATTCTTAAACTCGACCCCCCATACACAAAGAACAGAAAACTAGACATAAATGATATCTTTTTAAAGATCAGAACACTATTCTTACTAGTGACAATTTTGTATTTATATTGCATTAATACTCGATTTCATAACCCAAACCTGAATCAAACATGAGTGAAACATCAAATGAAAGCCCTCACTTTCAAAAGTTTCATTGCACATTTCATGGAGTAACATAACATACAAAAATAATCAAATTGTTAAAAGTTTTCATTACCTTATATTTGGTTGAAAGTTATAAATATGCACCAGAGCTAAAGAGGTTAAAGGCACATGAACACCTGCCCTAAACAGCACAGAAATTCTGCACGGGTTTAAATCAGTAAACTTTCCTTAGTGCTCTTAATAGTGCTATATTCAAATGCAAACTATTTAAAATGATTAAGTTAATCCTGAAATCAGTTTTGTCACCAGCACACTGTCAACATACTTGGCCTGAGGCATGCAAACAAAAAATCTAATATAAAATACACATGATAAAAAAATGGCTTTACTGAAAACTGCCCACCAGTTACTAAAATGCAGAGTCTTATTAAGTACAATAATAGAATTTGTTATCAACACCAGAAATAAGAAGTCACAGTCACGAGGTCAGATTCTTTCAGAAGTATTTACAGCATGATGTCACTGAATCCAGAATTTTCATTCCAAACTGAAGATAATTCATCATCATCTAACTGTATCTCTGTATACCTCTTCCACGTTCGATCCCTCAGCAACAAAATACAAGAAACAACACAAATTAAAGCACTAAACCATCAATATGACCTAAATAAAAACCCATAAATCTGAAATACGCTCATTCAAGTTTCTATGATGTCAGAACTCATACAGCACCTGATGTGAAAAAGACTCAGAAAGAAGAACAACACACTCTCCCGCATGAGGTATATTCCCAAGATCTCAGATAATTAATTATTGCCGGCTTTGATTTCTCAAACCCGCTTAAGAGCTTTAGGATCAGTTTCCTGAGAAACAAAGAAAAGCACAAAACATTCATTAATGATGCTGAAATAATCACTTGAAATGAATAACATTTTCAAATCTCTTCTGCACGCGAGCGCAGACTAACACACCAAATGCAGGAGAATGAAAGCTGTATTGTGATTCTTCAGTTTTCCTTTTGATCAGTTTATATATAGAGTACCAGTGTGTGTTTGAGTAGAGTCTTTGAGATCAGAAACAGACCTGCATGTGTTTGGATGCTATAGCATTTGCTGAAAAACAAATTAAAAATCTAGATACAATTTTTTTAACCTTACAGAATTTTTGTATAAAAACAGGCCATGAAGTACAACTATGTTAATATAAACTCATGTCCTACATCTTCTGTTTTCTCTTTTGCTGTTTTAAGTCAGCATACGTTTAACTATTAAGTTTGTATAGTTCTACTTGCAGTTTTTCCATGTAGGGAACATGCTCATGTGTTGACAACCCCGTGGAGTGAGACGCAAATGCTAAAAAGTCCAATAACACACATTGCTTCTTGTAAAGAAATGTCACATTTGTCCAATTCTATGTCATACCGTGTTATAAATCATATTCCGTTTTTTCCAATTCTGTCCGTGTTTAATGCATCACTGAATCCTACTAATCATTGATAAAAAAAAACACAAAAAATCTTTTCCCAGTGTGACATCAAGGCCAGATAAATAGGATAAAATTCATTCCAAATTTCCAAGTCACACCCAAGTGTTCATAAATCTATATTTTGAGACATGCTTTGATCCATGACCATAAAACCTTCTTCCTTTGACTCTTTTGATTGGTTTATCACATTCACGGAGCTTTCCCCCAGTCTAGTCGAGCTACCGTCTACTCGCTGTCTAAGTGAATCAGTCAGGCTTGGCCTTTGGTTTGGGTAAACGCTTGTGGCCTTCACTTTCCTCTGCTGGTCCATCTGATTCAGTCAAAACACACATACCGTTGACAAGCGGTTAAAGTGTGCCACAAGCACAATCTTCACTTAAAGAAAACAGCATCCTGCCAGGATGTTCTGCGCTTATACTTACTTTGCACATAAAATGAAATAAATACAATGACACCATTACTCCCTCAAATGAACACCGAATGAAGTCGTACCCAACCTGGAGTTTCTCCTTCCCTTTAGCTGACCTCCGTCGAAGGTGTTTGTTATTCACGCCAATCACTTTAGGCCTTGATCGGGCAGCGTGCCAGTGCATTAAGGGACTTTATAATTGCTTGCACATCAGGATTAGCTCCCCGGTCGTCCATCTGAACAGTTTTTCTTTCTACCCCCCGAGTCAAGGCGATCCGTGTATTTAAACAGAGAAGACATTTGAGTATCTGCAAGGTCGGTGACATGTAGTTCCTCGGATTCCCCGGGGGATGTAAGACAGGTAGAGGTACTAATTACCACCTTACATGCTGTGCATTTTCTCGAAGCTCAGTTGAAATGTGACCGGGCAACAGAGCAAAGTGTGTGTCCATGCATAATTCAAATGCCTGAAAGACATGACGGGATGAATACGAGCGATATGGAAATCATCAACAGGGCGTGGTGTAGAGATTAACCAGAACTGAAAGAAGAATGGAGATGGGTGAGTTAACGTGGCCACACGCAGCAGGCCGCACTGTTTCTGATCCTAATCGCCTGTCAACGGACCAACGAGGGCCCTCAGCAGTTGACAGCGAGACCTTGAGTGCGGTTATCACCCTCGAGCCCCGGCTCAATGTCAGCCTGACCGTGTTCCCGCGCGTGTACTAACTCAAACGTTCAGATGCTGCCAACGAGACAAACACTCGGAGGACGGAGGGTGTAAATGACCTTTTAGAGCCGAGGCCTGATAGACAAGAAAGAGCAAAGTGGAATAACAAAACGTGCTCAGACGCCGACAGAAAACATCGACTCACGTAGTCGCTCGATTTACCCGGTCGCTTTGGGTCTTTTGTTGTTTACTGCACATCTAGCAACATGGCGAATTTCATTTTTGCAGAATGGATGAATTCCATCCGCTTAAAATAATGCATATTTAATGGAGGCGTATAACAGTGATTTCATATTGCTCTTTTCATTGTAAATATCTACGTGCAGTTTTTCCACACAGTGAAAATCGATATCAGACTTTTATTTTTGACTGCTTTTATTTCGAGTGCGTATTTGACAGCAGCTTTTCTAAAAATGGAATGCTGTAATGCAAGTGAGATCAATTCTAAGAGCAGCGCTGGAGATAGAAAGTTCATAAACAATATTATTTAGTTATAATTAAGTAAAAAGCTTATTTAATGCCTTTTCAATTCAGGCTTTTAGCAGCGATCCCGTAGAAAGGCTGTTCGGCAGACAACCGTTCACTCAAAACCTACTTTATGATATTGTAAAGATCCTTTTTCTAAACAAAGAACATTGTGAAGATGTAAAATTGTGGAACCATTTGGACAAAAGGAAGTCCGTTTAATTTTAAATGTGTTTCCCAGCTACTTTTGTAATGTAATGTAATTTAATTGTAATATTGAAGACAGTTTTTCGGGATCATTTTGCGTATGCGATACGCTCACCGTTAGCTCCTTTAAAGCCATCTTGAGGAAAACAGATCTAAGAAAGCCCTTTATAAAGATATGAAGGACAAATTATATTAAGAATTTGTTTTAAGAAATGTTCTTTTCATCATTAAAGCACCTTTACATAAATAAAGAATAACTTAAAATGTAGACGGGTTTCTAGGCTGTAGCTGCATGGCTTAGGAAGCAGCACTAATGTTGTTTTTATTTCATATTTACTGATATATTTTTCATCTTTAAGGGACTGTAATATTGATGCGCAATTACATCTCTTCCTGCACTCTAGCGGGCCGAGTCAAAAGCCCAGTTGGCTTAAAAGACGGAACGGGAGGTCGAGCTTTTAAGACTGCAGACCATGTTCCTCATTGTAAATGGATGGTGTCTTGCCTTCTGAAAGCTTTTGAAGTCCTCTCTTGATTTAGCAGGCCTGCAAGGATCAGTGTGGCCATGACATATGTGAAAGAATGTGCTGTCAGGGGACTTCTGAGAGCGATAATGTACCATCGCCAGATAAAAATGCCAACAGTACCGGAGAGATGCGGGAGAGGACATGCAAGTGCAATGAAGTATTCTTTGATGCGTATCATCACAAAACGATGAAAGTGCTTAAAACACATCTTCTTTTTTCTGATATAGGGTTTTATTTAAAAAAGGGGAGCATGTTGCTTTGTAATTTCAATTGATCTCAAGACAGAATATGGGCATACATTTTACAAGGCAAGGCCTTCACAATAAAGTAAATCATCCTTTAAAATATATATATTTTTTTTTTTTTTTGCCAAAGGCATTGCAAATCAGATTTGATGTGCACAGAGACCTTTTGGGGTTTTCAGACAAGCAAAATAACTCACTGAATTTAATCTCATCTACTTGCTGAGCAAGCTTTTTTACCCTGTATCCATGAAGGCCATAAAATACTGGCCGTTTCCAAGGATTATGTTGTGATTTTCTGTTGGAGCGAGGACTGTGAACAAGAGGTTGACAGATTCAGGACGGTTAGCGTGATTTCTTTTTGCAGCATCTCTTTATGGTGGCTAAAATAGGACACGCTGAATAAGTGCGGGTGCCAAATCTGGATGTATCACCCTCTGAAGGGCAAACCGGTCACTTATGTTCTTTCGAAACACTCGCACTTTAATGTTTTCTTACCATTTGTGTCGTCCACACATGATGAAATGTGAGATATATCACAAGGTAAATGTGATAATGAGCTCACAACAAGAAAATCACCATCAGTCAGATGGCATATTGTGATATCTACATTTGATGCAGTGCATTATTTATCTAATCACTCTACAAATAACTCAGATGTGTGTTATCATTTACATGTCGGCTATTTATGGACTTGCTTATTCTGATGGATAAGGATTGTAAAAAGGTGTAATCATAATTTTGAAGAGATTCATAATTCTGTATAGCTACATAGTTTTGTGTTTAAAAGATTGAAATAAATTGAATAATTGTGTTTGTGTTGTAATTTTTGTCTTAAGCACTCCCAGTACCTCTATGTAGACATGAGATTGGTCCTCTAACATGTTTTAAATGACTGGCTTTGCTACCACCTTGTGGTTTATCTATAAAACAGACTATGAATTAGTTTGTTAAATTATAAATATAATGCAATTCTTCATTAGATTTATATTCACATGGAAGTGTGCTTTAAACATTTGAAGGCATAGTTTAACCAATAAATTTGTGATGAATAATTTGACCTCTAGGTCTCCGAGGTGTATTTTCTGAAGTCAATCTTTAAAAAAAGATATTTGGAAGAATGTTAGCAGCTAAGGTTTCTGGGGCAACATTTACTAATATAAATTATTGTTAAAATAAATTGTTATACCTTTTGTTCTGTTGAACACAAAAAAAAAACATTTAAGAAAACAAACCGATCCTGGGCACAACTAGTCAACGATGCCCCAGGAATCCGACATTCTTCCAAATATCTTTCCGTGTGCTCAACGGAACAAAGAAATGTAAAAGGGTTTACAACAGCTCGAGGCTGATCAATTCATGAGAACATTTTTGTTTTTTGCTGGACTATCGTTTGCAACTTGATTAAAAAAGTAAATTTAAGATGGTTCCATAGGCCTTGATGTTTTACACATCGGGCTTCAGGTCAGCTTGACTGTCATCTTATATATTTTTGCCTCAATTAAAGCCATATATCTTAACTGGAATAGAAGTGTACTCACATATCGGCTACAGGTATCAGAAAACAGAAGTATTGAGTCGAAATAAGTGAACTAAAATGGGAAATATTGATACCAACAAGATACCAACAAGATATTGTATAGCATGAAACAAGAATTTATCTTGAAATTCATTTTAATTCATTTATTGGTGACAAATTATCATAAAAAAATATATTTAAAAATATTTATAAAATATATTTAAGTCTCTTCAGACATTTTTATCAGTATTAATTTTACTAAATATCTCCATCAGGATGTATCAACTCTCATGTGAGTTAAAATTTAAAATCAATGCCACGTATATACAGAAATGAAGCGAAGACCAGCTGACACGAGATGAAGTGATGTTGAATAAACTAAATATCATTTAATAAATAATCTCAGCCTTGCTTCAATGCTCGGTGTTCAACTTTGTCCGACTAGAAATGTTATCTCACAAACAATATTGAAAATAGAAAACAAAAAATACCAAGTCATACTAATAAAAAGTCAATTATACTAGTAAAACTGAACATTTCTGATAAATTAAATCTAATAAATGCACAACCTTAATAAGGAAGAGAATATAAAATAGAAGTAATAATAAACAGAATAAAAAAAGTAAATTGAAGCAAAAGTAGAATGATGTATAATGAGAAAACAATTTAAAATTGTCTTGCAAAACTCAAAATGTAAAAATGCTGACATTTTATTTCATTCACAGACAATAAACAGATGACCATAAGCAGATAAAACACACACAGCATTTTCCACCTCATGTGTAGTTGTGCGTCTCCTGGCAACAGTAACCAAGGAGAGAAAGAAGACACTGCACACAGTCCATCAAATCTCATTCAGGAAAACCTGACCAATCAGCTGTAATATGAACAGTCAGTCCCACCCCTAAATGGTGACCATGTTGGAACAAAACCCTTCTTGTGCATTTAAATCCAGTATATGTTTTTGATATGAGAATAACTTTGAAGAAGATTATAGATTATTCATGATCAGAGAAGTGCTTATTTGTCCGGCTTTAAATTAGATTTGCAGTATAGTTTCATGTTCATAATGTACATATACCATATGTTGAATGAAAGACTTCATTATGATCAAATTCTGAAAATGTAAAACATATCAGTCCACTTTTATGTGGTTAAAGAAACAAACATGCTGGAAAACAATCACAAAACATAAAACCTGTCTGTCATTGTTCAGATAACACCATAAAGTATTAGGAATCAGGAAATAACATTGGTCATATGAAATGACATACTACACAATACTTTTTTAATGTAGTATGTGAAATATATTTCTCGCAAAAGTATTCATATTTGTTCCAAATTTTATAATAACAACAATAATAGTAAAAAATAATAATCAAAGTTATTTAAACTAATATCTTAAAATGATCCAATGAAGTCACCCTTTGACTGCAGACGTGTTTTCTTGACATTTCCTCAAGTATCTTCTTAAGGTCTGAGATGCTCTTGTTGGTATCCTATTCTGCTATTGTTTCTTCAATAGTCTTCAACATCTTCACAAGCTTCACCATGAAAAAAATTGTGTGTTAACTTCCTTAGATGTATTAAACTAATTTCACACATTTAGACATACACCTTCAGATGAAAAGTAAAATGTAAAATGTATGTTTAATCCCTTGAATATCTAATGTCTTAAGAAATATTGTGAGTTTCTGCTGTTCAAATATTGTGTTACTGATATAGACATTTTATCAGTTTTTATTAAAGAATAAATTCGTATCCTGTGATTCAATCTTTTTCTTTTTAAAAGATGATATTTTGAAGAATGTCTCATTGGTTTTGTAATCATGCAATCACTTGTTCCCCAGAAGATTCATTACAATCAATCATATTTTAAAATAAAACTTTGTGTTTACATAATATGTGGTTGAAAACAAAACATCTAAAAATGTTAAACATATAACCATGCAAGTGTATTAATTGTGATGATAAATAACTTGTTGTATAAAGCAAACAAAATTGAAAAACAAAAGCAACACAGATCCATAGAGACCTGCACTGACACCTCTCCTCTGATGAGGGATTTTGTTCTGCTGGATCTGGCAACCCTCAGCATTTGCCCTGTGAATTGGTGTGAAGAACACAGATCTTGTTTTGTCCTTTCTCCACCACATGTGTTCTTCTTCATATCTCCTCTTCATTTAAAGGACATCTCCAGACATTCTCACATCATTCTTCAGGAGAAGTGAATAAGATGAGTTGTGCTGGATTCACCTGCTCCAAGAATTCCCTGTGTGTGCTCAACATCCTCTATGTTGTGAGTATCCATATGGACATATTGAGCTGGATTTATTCTTTAACATTCAGATATTTGGATAAATGTGATGTTTTTTTTCCACGGCTTTACAGCAGTGTTGGCTCTTGAGGTGTTCCTGTGAATTATTTAGATGGATTCTTTGTGTGGATTGAGGCCAATGAGAGGTTCTGGTTTCACTCATCTGCTTTAGAATGACATCCCATATCCCACAATATTCCCTTTTCCTCTCATCCCATGGTTTTTGCACTCATATCCTGTGATTTTGCACTCATATCCTGCCTTTGTTCAGGGTTTACAGCCTTGGATCTTGTGACATAACACTGCATACAAACACAGTGACCTTTGAACTCGTTACTTCCCAGGTTAAAGGAGAATCTTATAACTGGAATCTATTACACGTGTGTCACGTCTACTTCCTTTTCTTCTGCACGTTTGTGTGTTGTTGTGACTTGTGTATGTGTTGTGTTACTGTTATCTGATAGTCACAGCTGTTGGTCACTCTCGATGCCATCTGTTTCCATATAAATCACATCTTATAGTAAAATCTAGTGATGGACTAAATCACATCGTTTGTCCGACCCCTACATCATTTTTTATTTTAATCAGCTTATCTGAAGCTTTATGCATCAACGACACAGAAAGAGGAGAATATTGAATACAATAACGATTAATAATTGGCAGATTCAATGCAAATGTTCATCTGAAGGACATCACTGAGACGTCTGCTGTCAGTAGACCTCTAGAAGATGTCTGGAAGATGTCTGGAAGATGTCTGGAAGATGTCTGGAAGATGTCTGGAAGATGTCTGGATGATGTTTGGAAGATGTCAGAAATATGTCTGGAAGATGTCTGGAAGTTGTTTGGAAGATGTCTGGAAGTTGTTTGGAAGATGTCTGGAAGAAGTTTGGAAGATGTCTGGAAGATGTTTGTGATTTAGAATGAAAATTTAGATGTGGAACTGCTTTTTGAGATGTTTAGCAGATCTTTAGAGTCGTCTTAGAAATGTACCTGGGTCTCTAGTCTGAAGTCATCTATCACATCCAGTACAATTTCTTAAAGAATGGGCTCATGAATATTAAAATATATAAATAGTCGCAAAATATTGTACATTTGCTAAAAGTTGTGTTGTTTCTTTTTTTTTTGTAACATCCAGAACGCTTTAAATTTTCATTCGATTAAAAATAGCCAACTTACGCTTCGACTCATATTCTGAAGTGTGGACTTGGCAAGAATTACATTCTCTGAGAATTACATTTTCAAGTGTGACTGAAAGCGTCACATTTATAAAGTAAGATTTTTTTTTCCTTTTGAAATAGAAAACTTGTACATAGGCTGATGTTAGGGTCGGGCAATATATCGGTACCCTTACCGATATTCGCGAATACATGTTATTTTTAGTGTAATTGATGTCCAATAATAAAACAAGGCCGATATCTTACGGACGATAAATGAGGTATTATTTCTGCTGTTTGAATCTTCACACTTCTGCATACTTGCAACTGGACATTTAATCATCACTTGCTTTATTTATGCTTTATCTTTGCCAAGCAATGGATTTTATGCCAATAAAATTGGCCATAAAAATGTGTAGCAACTATAGTTCAGAACTTTTTGGAAGTTTTAAAATTAAACTAGTTGTTCCCTGTATGTGTTTGCCTTTTGTTTCATGCTTAGAACAAATATTTATCGGCCTGTATATCGGCTATCCGCCTCCGAAAGAGTTATCGGCCAAAATGTCTATAACGATGCATCCCAAGTGATATTTTTCTGACGTTTGGACCGTATCAAAGGCTTTAGAAAAATCTAAACAGATGATTTAATATATTGTTAAAGGCTACATTCACTAAGAGTTTATATTTTAAGTTTCCCCTGAAAACACCGCATTCATAATGCTGAAACCGCCAACATATACAAAATAATATTTTGAAATAATGTTAATAAATAGCAAAAGTTTCCCTATGTTAATATGTAACGGGGTTTGTGTTATATCTGATTTTAAAGCTTTAATTTTAACTGTGATTTACTGTATGGAAAGATCTATCCGTTATAATGTAACAGGCAAAACATTCTATCAGTTGTGAAAGTTACGAATAGTAAAAAAAAAGCCACATGTGATGATGTGTACACATCCGGGTTGTGTCGTTATTTTTCCTGATTGCTGTTTACAAAATCTTTGTTGTGTTTGTTCCTCTTACTCATGGTTTTTCTTTTCTCTCTGAGCTCAGATGGTGAGTTTACTGATGATTGGCATCGCCGCCTGGGGAAAATGCTTCGGATTGGTGTCTAGCTTCCAGGTGGTGGGGGGCATCATCGGGGTGGGAGTCTTCCTCTTCTTTGTTGCTCTTGCTGGACTCATCGGTGCCATGAAGCACCATCAGGTTCTGCTCTTCTTTGTATCCTTCACTGCACTCGTGCAGACAGCTCACCCCATCTTTGCAGTGTTTGGACCGAGACGAAGGTTTACATGAGATGGAATACATTTCTCAGATGTGAAATATTCATGTTGAGGGGTGAACGTTTGGGTCAGCGTTTTCCATACATGTTTCAGACACATGCAACAAGATCCCTGTGTGCACAGTCCGGTTTCAGTGTAGTCTTTTGTAAGCTGAAGGTCGCTGACGACTGTGAGATCGGTCCAAACAAAAGTTATCTCAACAAGCCTGTTACTAGAAGCTGAAATGTGATGATACCTTTTTTCTTAAATAAAATCTTCATACTCAAATATGATCCTAATAGGATTTAAGTTCTTATAATAATGTCAACGATATAACTAGTTGACTGAATGGTAATGTAAAACAAAGCATAATAATATAGGTATAGATATAGAATATAAATATAGACACTAAATATAGAGTGAAACTAAATATAGAGTGGGTAACAAAAAAGGAATTAAATGAAAATATATCTGTGTGTTATGTGGTGAAGTGTATTATTCAAACCTCTATTAAAAACTAGGCCAAAAGAACCGGATTTAATACATGATGTGCTCTAGACTGTTAATCTTTTTAAACCAGGTCAGGATTATGATGTACATATGTGAAGCATTTTATTCTGTGACCACAGAGGGGTGCAGCTCACATCAGAAATACAAGAGCAGCTTCTGTCAACTACTGTGATGTCAATGTACACATGAAATCTCCTTATACTAAAAGAACTTAAAGAATAAATATAAAATCAGCATGAATGGTGATAATAACACCAATAATAATAATAATAATAATAATAATGATAACAATAGTAATAATAAACAATAATAAAAATAATAATAATAACAATACAATAGTAATAAAAATAAAAATAATAATAATAATAATAATAATAATAATAATAATAATAACAATAATAATAATAATAATAATAATAGCTATGTGATGAATTTCATGTAGGGAAGATTTCATTATAACACTTAAATCATTTTAACATAACTTACAGTGCCATTTGAATTTGTGTTTGCTTGTTGTATGTATTGGATTCTCAAGAGTTTCTTGATTAGTTTTCATGTTTTTGTGATTCCTGAGGATCAGAAAGATTAGGATATTTATTTTTGCACTCAGTTTCAGTATACGGACAGCATTAATATGTTAATATTTATATTCAGCTGCACAAAACATTAAGAGATTTCAGTTTGATTTCATCAGCATTTCTAGATGTATTGTTAAGGTTGAGTGTCAAACCTCATGAGCATCAAAGTGACAAAAAGACTGACAGCATGACAAGACTCGTGAAAACGATGAAAAATGAAAAATTCAGTTTGTTTCATAAAGAGTATAATATTTATAAACACATGTACAAACATACCGCTTGTATTGCACGTGAATATGTTTTGTTTGCAAGTTTCAGAACTAACAAAAATAATGATTCTGCCAGCACTCATACTTAAGATAGTACATTCAGTCGAATTGAAAAATGACTCTAATTCTTTATTTTGATTTGTAATATAATTCACTATCGTTGATTTTCGCCAGAACGTTTGTTTCGATCCTTTATTCATTCACACCAGTACATGATCGTTCTGTTCCTGGTGTTTGTCGTTCAGTTCTCTGTGTCAAGTGCGTGTCTGGCTGTCAATGAAGAGCAGCAGGTGAGAGATATACATATGAATAAAAGAAAAATGTTCTGACACATCTTTCCCAAATAACCCGTTGAAACGTTCAGTCTGTAAATCTAGGTTCATCTTGTATGTGTCTGTGTTTTGTAGAATCATCTTTTGGAGGTGGGCTGGAATAACTCCCTCACCACACAGAGAGACGTGGAGAAGAGTCTGAACTGTTGTGGTTTCTCACACATGGCCGTCAATGAAAGCTGCGCCGCTGTAATTCACTCTTCTTAACACACGCTTTACTGTTTAACCGAGGCCTTGCATATGCTGAATGATGTATTGCACCAATAATGATGTTTGCATATCATTTTATCGCTCATTATTATTTCTTGGTATATTGTAGGCCTTGGCAATCATGTTGTTTGTCGGGTTATAACTTGATGTTCTTGTGTGTCTTGGTTTGTAGCCCTGCTTTCATTACAGCACCTGTACCACCTGCGCAGAGAAGATTCAGAAGCACGCTGGGAAGGTTCTGCGATTCGTGGGAGGGATCGGACTCTTCTTCAGCTTCACTGAGGTCAGTCACCCAAACCTCGAAGGCTCCAAGGGGAAATTGCTTCTGAACATGATTTTTTCCTTTATCTTTTCGGGGAAACTACAGTGGAGGCAAGGGATTCTATTTGTTGGATGTTAAATCCTATGGAAAGAAAGCCCAAAAGACACCATAAAAAAGGACATTTGTTAAAAAGCTGATTGTGGTATTCTAATCGAAACCATTAGAGTTGTGATATTATTTTTTATTGGACATTCAACCACTATAGACGATTAAATAGTAGAAACACTAAAAATATCACATTAACAATTAAAATTAAAGATGTATAAGAATTTTTAAAAGGTGTCCCTCACTATTAAGTTATGTTATTTAAATAAATTCTAAAAACCCGACCTACTATAACCTCTTACCAGCTTTGTTCTTTAATCTCACAAACTCATTCTTTAGGCCTTCTTAATCTAATTTAAAATACGTTTGGGATCATCGTTTACTTATTTGTTGCTATGATGTCCAAAAAAGTTATACAGAGATCAGACTTTATGTTTTTTGTATTATATAACAACAAAACAAACACTGTGAAATAAATCGGTCAACAAATAAATAAATGTAATAGAAGTATATCATAATTAAGGTACATGCATTTTTAAATCATTTTTTTGTGTGGATTTTATTATGAACCATATTCTTCATCCTGTTCACTTTTTCGTCTCATGTTTGTTTCAGATCCTGGGTGTTTGGCTGACGTACAGATACAGAAACCAAAAGGACCCTCGGGCGAACCCCAGCGCCTTCCTGTAACCCTCCAGGTTGGCATCTGACATGGGATTGTGTCGATCCGTCCCGAGCGCTCGTCTAAACACTGGAATTTTCTTGAAAGGGAGTGTGTGCATTTGTTTCTACTGAAGATGAGACCTGCCTGTGTGTGTTTTGCTGCTATATATATATATATATACTACATGCTTGATTGGTCAAGAACAACACTGTAATTTTTTCTAGAATATACTGTTTGAAGAATTCTGCCTAAGGAAAGAAACATAACCAGATCCCAGTACACATGAGACACTAATGGGCTAAACATCATGGAGATTTAGATTTTCTTCTGTTTTATTAGTGGATGAGCTGCTTTGATGAAGATCTGCTGGGTGTACGCATGACAATGTTTATGTTGTGATCTTTTTTTAGTTCTAAGATACATTTCTTAAAGTGACAGTTTATCCACAAATGAACCGGTCGAAGCTGTACGAATTTATTTCCACCGGAGAGAAAAAAGAAGATAATTTGAAGAATGTTGGGAACTGGCTGCAATTGATTCATGTTTGTACTTTAGAAGTAAATACTTAGTCATTTTAAAAATCTATTTCTAAGAAATGCTGTTAAGTAACAAGTTCTTCGTGTTTTAAGAGTTTGAAGTGATGCAGAACACAAAAGAAGATATTTTGAAGGATGTTGGGAATGGGCACTCATTCACTTTCATTGGTTTTGTGTAAAAGTGAATAGGTGCTTTATTAAAAATGTACATTTTTGTGTGCTACGGAAGAAAGAAACTTATGTTTGAAATAAATCGAGTGTACAGAACTTACAACTGAATTTTCATTTTTGGGTGAACTATCACTTTAAGAGTAGACAAAATGACTCTTAGCGTGACTGACATGCAATAGATTTCAGTGCTATAAAGGTGCGATAAACATAAACAAACATCTTTTCTATATATAAACAAACGCGTTTAAAGAATGGCCCTCCTTAACAATAAATATTGTTATCATTTATTTATCCTCATGTCAGTTAAACACCTATGTGACTCTTTCCTCTGTATAACAGGAAAGAAGATATTTTAAGAAATGTGTCAGTGGTTTTATGTTCATAATATGGACGTCAGTGGCCCCAGTATTGTTAAGTTTCCAACATTCTTCGAAATATCAAGTCATACAGGTTCCAGGATGTGAGGGTGTAAAATAATGCGACAAAAATACATGTGTGGGTGAACTATTCCTATACCAATTCTATCAATACTTGGCTTATAACCAATATTGAACGATAAAAATATAATCAGCGTGCAATATAAAATAGTTATATCACTGACACATATCCATCTCTGTTTTGTGTGTTTGAGTTTGCGGGTGGTTTGGCCTTCTGGCACGACTTCTCGATTGAAATGTTCATCTGTGGTTCTGTGAGCTGTCATGCATTTAAAAAACATCCGAAATAAAAATCCGAAAGAATCAAAAGTTTGCCCGTGTTGTGGAGCGTAATTGCAGGGTTTTCGTCTGAAGCTTTATTGTCATATTTCAAAGGGGTTTTTCAGAACTGAAACTTCCTCCACAGCTCAAACCAATCAGAAACCGACACACTGGGGTTTAACAAAGGCTGCTTGTAACCTGGCAACGGCGTGACTCGGGCAAACCTGTCGTTGGGTCCCTCCCAACAGGATGTTAGCAGGAGACACCGAATGTGAAACCGTCACGGTTCACCGGTGGGAAATGAATGAGCCGGACCAGCGCACTGTTGAACAACTCAATTTATTTCAAAAACAGTGAAAAACGTTAAAAGAAAAGGAAGGCCTGAAGATGCCGTAACAGAGTCTATTCAGAGAACATGGTTGAAATTTGTACAGGGCTTTACAGTGCGCTTCTTAAGTGTCAGTAAACAAATGTCAAAGTTAAAGTGACCCTCGGTGAAGTCATTTCCTTTCGGTGAACAGACGGGCCATGCTGATGCGTTCACAGCTCGGTCTTTAAAAACTTCAGGGCTCTTTGCATGTTGCTTAACACTGTTGAAGCAGGAATAGAAATGCGGTTAGTTAAATTATGTATATATATATAAATGATAATTTCATTTATCTAAAGAAGTGATTTCACTTACAGAGTTTAATGTCACTCGGCTCATAGGCGTACATGCGGTTGGAATAGCGACCGGTGATGTCAGCCCGGACGGTCATGGAGGGATCTGAGACGAGAGGAAGGATTTGAGTTACGTTACATGTTTTAGCCAAAACCAGACTATTCCGCGTGAACCGTCGAACTCACCAACAAACAGAATCCTTGGCACATATTGGCCGTCGGGGGACAGATGCTTGTCTGTTGTTTCGTACTGTAAAGGACACAAACCCCTTAGTAATCTAGACATTCACGCCATGGCGCACATCTTTGAAAGATCACCATCTCCGCAAACTCACCATGAGGTTCAACACGATAAATTCTTCATCGACCAACTTCTGGATCTCTTTATCCTCGGCGAAGGCCTTCTTTAAAGCTGCGAAGCATCGAAATAAAAGAAAAGTGTCATGTGGAGTTTCTTTCCCAGACCACACAAAAGAAGGTATTTCGAAGAATGTTGGTAACGGGCGTTGATTTGTGTTCGTACACTGGAATGAGTGCCACGGCCCATTGCTTGCCAACGTTATTCAAAGCACCACATTTTGTGTTCTGCAGAAGACCTATTTTTCTTTTTGCCTGGGTCAAGAGTCTTACCCTGGCTGTGTGGGCAGTCCTCCAGGTGAAATATAACCATGAGGGGCTTGTTCCTAAAAGAAATGCATTATAAGCGACATACAGCATGCTTATACCACTACACATATATGGAAGTGTATGGAAGTACATATAAAGTGTCATTCTCACCTGGATCGGGACCAAAACAAGCCTTCCTCGTATGTCTGAGCCCAAATCAACTGATCACCCCAACCTGAGAGGAAATGCAAATAAACTAAGTACGCATACATATTTATACATACATGTGGATGACCGTTTCTAAAACAGCCCCTCAAATCATAGAAAAGACAAAAGATGGATAAAGAATGAGAAAAAGATAGGTAAAAAGAGATTGTGGAGGCCGTCTGTATACACACTTTAAAAATGGGTTTCCATTATTTACAGAGGTTTTACCTATACCTTTTTAATGCATTAAATTACATTAAAGCTTTATAGGAATATTTGTAAATTAAACAGAAAATGCCACAAATGCCATGATAGTTTTAAGAAATACTGTACAGTTTATATACGCAAAAAATTTTTTCAGTGAAATGGCTCGATTGTATATAACATAACTTGATACAATAAAAAATGATGTGTATTTTACAACATTTTAAACTACACATTTAACAAAAATGTTTAATTCAACGCTAAATAGTAGTTCGAGTGATGTGTGATGTGGAATGCATTTTATATTCTATTAAGCCATATTATTATAGAACGTATATCCCATAATAATAACATTATAATGATATTCGTTCATCTCTCGTTTTATCACTGCACTTCCAAAACTAGATCTGAACTCTGTTCTAGTAACTGGTCGAAATCGGACTTTTCCAATTGAAAGTTGGAACTTTCACGATGGCAAATCATCACATGGACAGACATGTACAGCGCACGAAAGATGTCCTGTATTGTTGGGACGTCTTTATGATAAACTCACCTCTGGAGAGAGTTTGAGGAACTCTCTTCTCTTTCTTCGCCGGGTTCTTCTCTGGTTTGGCCATCGTGAAGGTCAAGGTCGCCAGGACCAAGAGCACAGACAACAGTCCTTTAAGCATCTTTACAAGCTACAGGAAGAAAAAACACATCCATACACAAACTGTCAGTGCTCAACTGGAACTGTACACGGGCAAAGCAGTCCGTGTCCTGTGTTTCAAAGAAATGTTAGTATGGAGAAAGGTTTGGGATGAGTTCTCACCTGTTTCCCGTTTAGTTTGCTCTGACACGGTCTCCAGTCGTGCTGTGGCTCTTTCTCTCTCACCTGTATGCCATTTATACACCTGTTCACCTGAATCCCCGCCCACCTCCTGTTCTGGAATGTGATCCTGCGCTTTAATGCCGTTCGACTGCGCATTGCAAGGAAAGTTCCTATTTATTCTTGGATTTGTCTCTGTGCCAAGGCCAGATCAGCAGAGAGTCACAGTTTGAGATTGAGTTCATGTGTGATGAGGCCTTTCCCCATTGGCTAGGATCTGATCCGTGACGTCAGACGGGAATGGGGTATCATCATTCGTGGCATGTTCCGATATTATCCTAACTATGTGGTTTACGGATTGGTATCATAATGCAAATTGATTATCGTGGGGAAAGACACGATCAAATTTAGAGGGTTCCAGATTTTTATGTTTCGTCTTTATACGTCTCAAGATTGTTCGCCATGGTTTAAGATTCTAATACTGCAAGTTTCAAATAATGTTTGTGAATTATAAGGTTGTGTATGGCACACAGGACTGTGAATGAGTCTATACGGAGTGTGTTGAGTTCAGCGGTGAAAGCCCTTCCCTCAAACATTTGCTCAATGAGGCATTCAATAGGAAGTTTGCTGAATGAAGTCGCCTTGAAAGACTGACGTGTCCTTAAGGACTTCATTTTTGCTTCCTGATTATTTCAAATGTATTTTAAAGCAATTCACACAATTTGGCATTGTGGCAAAATCAGATATACAATACAATACAATAATACAAGAAAAAATGTAAATATTTTTAAAGGCATGGTATTATTGTCATAATCCATCAGCATGACCAACTACAGTTTTGTGATTAGATGGTGTATTTGAAGAATACCTGTTTCCTAATAAATATGTTATCATGTATTTATTGTGTAAGTTGTATAGCTGTTAGTTGCTTAATTGATATTAACAGCAGAGCACAATAAAAACATGATTAAAATAAACTCTTATCCAAATGTATAGTTTTATAACTAATAAAGTCATTATTTTATATTTATATAACAAATGTATGTCTATCATTTTTACAATTAAATGTTAAAATATTGCTTAAACTAAGTAAATATCAGTGAAAAATCAAATCAGAGTAACTCAAATATTTCCAGGAGAATTTACCAAAAAATGTTAAGTGTGCTTTAAAATATGTATCTTCTTATTACTTAAAAGTTAAACGTCTTCACAGATTCAGTCAAATGTTATTTTAATAATTTTTTTAATTTTTTGCTCAGCTTGTTTGCTCAGTTTTTTTGTTAAGACCACTTTGGACAGTCGGCCGACAACACACACTAAATGTGTTCTAAACTTGTCTTTGTTTAACAGAACAAAGACAAGTCCAGACTTCCAAGATTTTTGGAAGAACATAAGCATCTTGTGTTTTTTGGGGCACAATTGACTACCATTGTAGAAAAAACATAACACAAGCATACAAAAAAGTTTCATAATAAATTCAGTGGCACTTTTGACTACCATTGTATTTTACTGTAATGGTGCATATTGCCGCCCCAGAACAGCAAGTTGCAGACATTCTTCTAAATATCTTTCTTTTGCTCAAGTTCAAAACTTTTTTTAAACATTTTCTAGAACCATCCCTTTAATAAGACCTCTGACGGATCTAGAAAAGCATCAGTACTCATACACCCATAGGCAACTCTGACAGTTAAAGACATTATTGTAGTTGTCATCCTTTGTCAAGCTGCAGAAACGTGCAGACAAAGAAAATGTTTCAAAGCAAGTCAATGGAACTGTGCACATGACCCGGAGATGTAAAAATCAGCGTGGAGAGGTAAATATTCAGACTGGACCGTTCTTAATACAACGTTGAAATTCCGGCCTGAGAAACGGTTTTTCCCCCAGCAGCTGTGAGATAATGTGACCACCGGTGGATCAATGGAGTCTTTGTGTGAAACAGGGCCTCTGTGACACAACCACACAAGCTGAATCAAGTCTTCTTACGACTTCACTAAATGAACTACATTCAATTCACCGATGCAGGTTTATCAAACTGCATATAACTTGATCATCATTTACATTTACATTTAGTCATTTAGCAGACGCTTTTATCCAAAGCGACTTACAATAGTCGAGGAGACAATGAAGCGGTAAATAGCCGATACAACAATAGGTGAACAAGTGCTACAACAATGTAACCGAGTTAATCGTTACTAGTTTTTTTTTTTTTTTTTGATAGAGTGAATAGGTTAGAAAAGAAGTGAGTTAGTGAGTTAGATGTAGCCGGAAAAGATGAGTTGTTTTTTGAAGATAGATCAAATGCCAAATGCAGAAAATGTCATTCACAGATTCACTTTAAATACCATCACACATTGATCAGATTGTGTCGATACAGCGCAGCAATAAATGACAATACATGTCTGGAATAAACACACAAATCGGTCATCGGGAAAGATGTGTATACCTGTTTGTACCTGGAAATATCAATTTATGAGCTTTCTGAATAGTACACAATAGGGCATAAAGTTCACCACTCGAACATGGAATTTGCTCAAACCATGTGACTTTCTTTGTTCTGCAGAACACAAAAGAAGATATTTAGAAGAAAGTTACTCTCCAAAGAGCAGCAGCACTCTGTGTAACACTTCCATGGACTCCACTTCCATAGTTCATTCTACAAAATGTGTTCCGCAGCACTTTAAAATACAAGAAATAGTTCCTTAATGGAAGTTAACAGCAGGGCGATTCCGTGCAAATGTCAATCTTACCATGAAAATGTCATATATTTATGATTAACTTATTGCATAGATGTCAACATTTGGTTATTCGAATACAAAGTAAGATCTCTTTTTAATTTTTTTATATTTTTAGTGCATGAAGTCTTATCATTTCATTTGGGGATTGTCCCATAACTCGGATGCAACAACGGACACATAACATAAAAACAAAGTTATTATTTTATGTTCTATAAAGAGCTATCCCTTTGCCATTTGTTGATTCTGCTTTGTGCATTTTAATTCACGTAAATCTTTTCATAAAAGACTCCCAAAACTGGAGTCCGATTCTTGTAATGTCCATAACACAGGTTAGTTTGTCTTTTTTAAAATAGAAAACTTGTATATAGACTGATATTTTTCCGATGTTTAACTACTATCAACAAAGGTTTTGTATAATATAAACAGTTGGTTCAGTTTACCCGTAACAATTATATTCTAATTGAATTTTAATTGATTTAACTTTGATTTAATGCAAAAATGTGATATATATTAAAAAGACAATGCAAACGCTTTCATGCATGCCTTTATGTGAACCTAATTTAATCTCAGATTTTTGTTTTAGGGAATGTAAGAGTAAAATGTATTTTAACTTTTTTTACACAAGATATTTTCCACTTTCCACGCATGTCCATTTGGGCGGGCTGCTTAAAGGATTCTTGCAAAAAGTTTTATTGATAAAATGTTTTTCTGAATCCTGAACTCATATTTAATATCTCAGACTATGACACAGTTGGAATGATTTGCTGAGGTGTCCTTAACACTCATTTTTTCCTCCTCGACCTCACAGGTAAAACGTCTCCATGTCAATATTTGTCCTTGAGGGTTTGGTGCACAGGCCACTCCTTATCACACACAGTGCAGCGGCCATCTGGGCCCGACTCCGCCCTGAGAACACGGATCTGACGGCCAGGAACGCAAACGTGGGACTGTTAGGGATCTGACTGGATTGTTGTAAATGGGGGAGGAGAATTTGAGGTTCCAATGAACCTTTCCAAAAAAAATCTAACGTAACCGTGTTTGAGGTGCACAAACAGAGAGGGATTTGCATGTCAAAAAGCAAACAGGCACAGAGCGTGAATGATGATTATATATGCATACATTGTAGCAAGTGATGTCGGACAATGTTAGTTATTATCAAAAAAATCGAAACATGTGAAGATAAGGAAACGCATCACATTCCGATTCAGTTCTTCACATTTATTAATTTACACGTAGAAAAAAACGTTACATATCCGAATATGCCTTTCGTGTTCACGACACATAAATGATAATGAAACCTCGGATAGAAAAAATATCAGGTTTGTATCAAAATAAAATCATGGGGAAAACACTGAGTTAATCCAAAAAAAAAAAAAAAAAAAAAGTCCCACAAGAGACACGACGGCCACTGTTTTCACAGAAAACACCTGAATAAATTCGGCCTTGATAGTGGTTGGTAGCCCGGTTAAGGGTCAGCTGAACACTGAGGGAGCAGGACACACGACACAGGAGTCGGAGCTGAGAATCTTACAGCAGATCAAACAATAGCATCAGCGAGAGAGAACAAAATAACAACATTCCCCTGATTGTCACATTATGAAGAACTACAGTTGATATTTCTTTAACAGGCTTGGATCTCTTTCCACAGAAAGTTATGATCATTGGACTGAATTCAAGTATGAAACGGGCCTTCAAAGGTTTGTATCTTCTGCCTGGGAACAAAAGGCATCGTATGCGTGTAGTATTAACCCTTTAAGCTGAGATTTACATGCAGGAACCATTATGGCAATACAATTCAGTGTGAGAAAATAAAGCTTAGTATCAGATCTCTTATTTGAAATGTCAATTTGTAAAGCATTGAAATGTGTAAACCTGACCGCGAGGAAACTTTATGCCAAATGACTGAGTGTTTGCGATACGGTAGAAGGATATATTCCTGCAAATAAAAGAAATCATTTGATAAATCCCACTTACGGGAACTTAAAGAGGGACCAAATGAAACGGTAAGTATTGTAAAAAACCTCCATAAATGTTTCTCGGTATGACAGTTAACTTAAGTTTATACTTCATGATGAAAGATTGAAATGAGTTGATGTTCAATCAGGCTATGTAAATTTGTAGTTTTAACGTTTTGGCCTCCAGGGGAAGACACTATTTACACTTGTCCTAGTGGTTTAAGTTACGTGTACAATCTTAAGCAGTCGATTCAGTGGCACACAGCATCACAATAAAAATATACATATGAATCACCTTCTTCAGGAAGCAGAATTTACATAGAGAGCAAAAAGTCAAATAAAGTGTCTCAACGTCCGGTTTTAGAGAACTTTGTTCCCCTTATGACTCTCCTTGAGAGTCCTGCATACTGTTTGTGGACAGCAGTGTTGAATCAAGAAGAAACCGATGGAAACTGTACGTAAGTAGCAAGACGGGATTGTGCAGTCACAGACGCAAACATCCCTGCTCTTGCTTTCTGTTTCCTTGAGTCGGATTCAGTCACTGAGGCTCATTTCGAGTCCTGTCGCCCACTAGTGTCAGGTTCAAGAAACAGCAGCTTTTATATTAGTGTCCGTGCTGGGGAGGAAGTGGCGGTCCGTTTATGCCAGGGTGGTAAAATGCACAATTGTTTTCGTAGCGACAGTTTCCCTTCATCATGAAATGACGACACATGGGCCTCTTTGACATGTCTGAAATGAAAAGAAAAAAATGATCAATGTTCAGCCTAAAGTTAAATCAAAATTGCATTTGTGCGTCCCACGACTTACCACCCATGCTGTTATGAGCTCCACGCAGGCCTCCACGGCCACCTCGTCCTCTAAAGCCCTGATCACCACCTCTGAAGCTGGGATCTCCTCTTCCTCTCCCCCTGTGAAAGTGTCCTCCTCGGTGTGGACCTCCTCTCATGGGTTCGTCGCCCCAGTAGTTGCCGTTGTCGGCTCCTCTTCCCTGCGGCCCCGGCGGAGGGCCCATCATTCTGGGCCCGTTGGGATTGAATGGTGGCCCGTGGCCATGGGGAGGAGGCGGGTGGTTAAAGTGCGGCCCGCCGGGGGGCTTGTTTGGTGGGAAGCCGCCGTTCATGGGCATCTGCATGTTCATGTTGTTCATGTTCATTCCGGGCCCGTGTCCGAGCAAACCTGGGTTTACTAGAAATACAGAAACAACATGATTAAACATGCTGCCTTTTCACAGTGCTGCTGTAACAATGTTGATGGGATGTGTGAAGACATACTTGGCGGAGCATTAGGAGGTGGGTTCTGATTCTGGTTTTGATTCTGTTGCAGAGAGCCCAGAAGCTGCTTGATTTTGTCTGAAAAATCAGGCTGTTTGATCAGATCCTCTGGTGACTGGTTTGTTCCCTGAGCGCCCTGAAAACATGCGGAATTGATTAGAAAACATATTCGAAACACATTTTAACAAATAGAAAGCAGAAAACAAGCAATCATACCATGATGGAAGTCAGCAGTTCCTGCACATTGACAGCTGGGTTGTTGCTGACTGGTGCCGGGCCGCTCTGTGCCTGAGGGCTGCGGCCGCTGGTGCCCATGCTGCCCATGAGGTTAGCCAGAACAGGAGGCAGTTTGGAGCCTTCTATTCCAGAAGCAGAACCAACAGGAGCCGTGGGGTCGTTCTGATCCATATAATTCTCTTCTGTCATTGTAGAGTCCTAAAGGCAAAACCCACACAAAAGGTCAAAAGTCTGTTTGTTATACAACAAGTAATAAAAAGTGTGGTTTTGTGGAACCGATTGTCTTACCTCATCCAGTGGGATGAGACGGGGCGGCATGGGCTCATATGGTTCCGGATCTGGCTCATGAGGAGTGTCTGGAACACTGTAGAGAGAAAAATAACACATGTAATTTATTTCCTGAATCTCGTGTTGATCTGTGAATATTTTTGTATGTGTGTTGCTATTGTTGTCATGATGCCTTTAGTGAAGAAGATTGGGTGAAAGATCTGTGGGTTGACTTACCTATCTTTACTGAGGAAGATCTCCTGCAGAATTCCCATCTCGCGGTCTCTCTGGATTGCCTTCTCTCTGCTGCTGGAGCCTGAAATGATCAGGCTACCCACCATGGTCAGCGGTCGTGGGGGTGTCCATGGCACCCTCTCCTCCATGGTGTCGTGAGAATGCCGACGGGCCATCTCAAACGTCTGCCTGTCCATGGCCAGCTCCCGTTTGGCAGCCTCGCCAAAGTCTTTAATCTTATTAACGTTCACTATGGGAGAAGAATGGAGACAAATCTGATCAAATAAGGCTCATGCAAATGTAAAAAAAAAGGTAAATCCCACAGATGTACTATTTTAAGAAAAATTACCCCTCTTACCCCTCTCTGTCTCATCCAGGTCAAAGTAAAAGTATTCTTTGAGATTGTCTTCTTCCGCCCACCGAACACTTTTCTTTTTCTTTCCTTTCTTAGTGAGTGATTCCTCTTCGCCTCGAGGTTCAGCAAGTGCGTTTGGTTTATCACCTAAAATTAAAATTAATACAATTCAGCACGTTTGTTTATTCATACAATTAGTTATGCATAAAAGCTCTCTGTTACCAGTGATCGAATCCAGGACGCCACATAAGTTAAAAATAAATAGACTTTAGGGTGTTCCCAAGATTTTATAATCTAATAAGCCCCTCAATGGGAACCCACTTAAAGACTCGAGTAAAATGGAGCCCTGTCTGCAATCATTGGGCTGAACTTGGTGTTATGTGACTCACCGGTGTCCATTGCTTCGGGATCTTCGGTGGGCACTGGTGTGCCAGGCTGCTCCAAGTCTTGGTTATCATGAGGAGGTGTGTGAGATGATGAAGACTCGGGTGAAGAGGGTTTGGCCTGCGTGCCTGAGTGTGGCCTGCTGTCAAACGGACAGGGCTGTGACGGAGAAAAAACACGGTTAGTGAATGAAATTAGAATTCATTTAATGAAACACAAACACAAAAGCTGCCTAGAGAAACACACCTTATTAGAGGTTGGAGAAACTGCTTTAGATTTCTTCTTTTTTATTTTGATGCCAGGAACTGGGGCAGAGTTAAGAGCATCCAAAAATCCAGTTGCCTCCATTGCTAAAGAAAGAAAAACAAATATATTCAGCAATAGTCTACAAACCTCTAGATCAATTTACTCGGCTTATTGAATGTTCTTAATGTAGTTTTGTGTTAATTATCATAATTATTTGGCTAAATGGTCAATTTGCTGAATGGTCAAAAACTCACGCTGTGCAGGTATAAGTTTGACTTTGATCTCTTTGGCAGAGTTGGGTGTTGTGTTGAGGGGTTTGTACTTCTTCTCCACTGGCGGTGTGTCCGACAGTGTTGTGCTAAATGTACAAAAAGCCAATCTTTAATCATCTACTTTAAATTCTTTCAAATAATAAGGAAAAGCAGGTCTAGCATCACCACTTTACCTTGGTCTTTTAAGCATAGCAGGCTTGATGTTGTATTTGTCACCAAGAAGGGGTGCGGTGGGGGTCTTCTTTAAAGGAACTGGTGCTGGGCTCTCCACCTCCAAACCTTTTGAAACGAATAAAGTTAAACTTTCTTTAAAACAAAAACATCATGTTATTTTAATCGTACGTCTTTTCTCCAAAATACCAACCTGTAAAGCGGATCTTTGCGTGACTTGGAGCGTATGCCTTTGGTTTCTCTTTTTTCTTCTCCTCGTCTGGTCCCTTGTCACGGGGTTTTACCTCTAAACGAGGTTTTCCGTCCTCCTTTTTCTTTTTCTTGTCTGGTAAAAAACAACAACTTGGTTATGACTGGGTTATCAGTTGGTTGATCCTTGGGTTATCATTCACAATAAATCCCAATGTTGGTTGCAATGAAAGTGACCTACCATTGGGGGAAACTGCACTGGAGACGCTCTGAGAGCGGATGATGGCCATCCAGCCCTCAACCAAGACTAATGCCAGCTTCCTAAGTTCTAAAAAAAACCACAACTGAAGATTAAAACCTAAACTCAGAAACTTGTATTGCAGACTGAAGATTCATAGAGACTCGCTC
The DNA here is from genome assembly GCA_033220385.1 of Triplophysa yarkandensis. Taxonomy (NCBI): domain Eukaryota; kingdom Metazoa; phylum Chordata; class Actinopteri; order Cypriniformes; family Nemacheilidae; genus Triplophysa; species Triplophysa yarkandensis. The sequence goes on along the minus strand of CM065657.1, from coordinate 21,890,814 downwards.
TCACCTTCTGTCTCTCCGCTCTTGCTAAGTTGCTTCACCAGCTTGGCTGTGTTATTCTGGAAGCAGAAGAGAAAAGTGTTAATGGCCTTGTGTAAGACTATCCCGTGTGTTCTCTGGAAGGGTTAGTGTGATCAATTACCTGCTTGAGATGATCTACGGTCAAGGGAAGTTTTTGGAGGGTCAGCAGGATGAGTTGAAGAAGGGGGGTGTTGGTGGTGGTTTTGGAGTAGGTGAGCCATGAGTTCAACAACTTGTATCCTCCCACTCGGATAAATCTGTGTTGGAAAGGAAAACGTTATAAGCCCAATTGAAAAAAGAAACTAATTTATTTTAAAAAAAGATTTCCTATTTACCGATTAAGTATATCATGTGATTTCGTCTGTAGCAAAATGTTAAGATACATGCATCTGCTGACCATCTTATGAGATGCCTTCATGAGACTGCATGGGAGAAAGAGTCATAAATGTTAGGAATAAAATGATTTATGTTTCTTTTAATTAAATGTAATGATTTTGAGAATAGCCCCTCACCTGAAGACTTTAGCTACTCCCTCAAGGCTCCGTAGCTCTCCATCCTTCCCCAACAGAGCTTCAACTCCTTTCAGCACCTCTCGGGGGTCCACGGGGCCCACAGCCATAACTGCTTACTGAAAGACAGAGAATAAAGGTTTATTCATGCACTTGAGCAACAGAATGTTCTGCGATATTACATGAAGTACAGAAGAACCTAAAATTATGTTTTCAAAGGAGAGCTCACTGGGACGGCACGAAAACTCAATATTTGTTAAGTTGACCCCAAGACTAAAGCGACTTGAAGATAATAGACAAGATGAAAGGACAATGGGGATGATGAAAACAAGAAGGCTCACATGGCCATTAAGATATATCATACAATGATGTAAAACAACCCTTTCTGTATAAATAAGATCTCAAAGAGAGTTGAGTATTCTTTTCCTCCATGTTAAAAGTTTTTTCTTGGAGGTGTTTTCAGGATATCATTCAGGTTTCCATATGCAAATTACTCATACCAAACAAACGACCAAGCAGTGTTCTGCATTTCACAATTTCATGTACAAAGTCACGCCTTCACAACAACGTTCATGATTACACAACTTATGACACTAGAATGTAATGTGTTTCCTTAATAAATATGTTTCACTAATCAAATTACATGTGATAATGCAAATGACTACATGGCTTGCTATGTACTAAAGACTACATTCCAATATATGTTGCCTGTTCAGACTGTTAATATTTACCTTTCATTCTACAAGCAAAAGGGACAGTGGGCGTAAATGTTATTGTTTAACGGCATATAGACAAAGTGTTCAATTTAACACGATTATTTATATTCTACATTATCACTGTCAGATTGAATTCCAGATTAATAAGCAAAATGTGTTGCTGTAATAAAATAAAATGAATCATTATATTTGTGTTTGTTATGCCATTCTCATAAACCCACCTGCTTTTCAGACATACTGTACATTATCGCAAAGGAAAAGGTACACAGGTAAAACAAACGTTGTTTAAGTTATATTGTGATGCCTGGTATCAGTACTGTGCATTCAACTCCATATTTTATTTAATAATATGAATGTAAAAGAGTAGAGGAGAAAAACACAAAAATAAAACATACCAACAATTACTTATAGGATGCACTACAGTTTTACATAGTTGGTTTATTTGAAATGTTTTAATGATAATCTTACCAATACCAATAGCTCTAAAATTTATGGAAAATATTTCCAATACCATTTAAAATTTCACACTTATTTAATTAAATACTGGGTGACGAGATGAGTTTCTACCTACATTGCTGAACCATGAAGATGGACAAACACTCGGTCAGTTGTCGAGTGACAGCTGTGAACCACATTTGGAAAGGCTGAACAACACTCCCTTATCTAAACTGATCATATTTATTACAAAATATTTTAAAAAAGCTTTTCGTGTTAGAAAGAAAAACTTCAGTTTCATTACATTCCCATATTTTTATTAAATGTAAAATATTTAAAGGGATTCTCCATCCAGATAATGTCTCATAAATAACTCAACCTCAAGTTGTTCCTCACAAGTGTATATCTGTTTTTACTGACCAGCAAGAAGGATATTTTGAAGAATGTGATTTCAACTGAGATTTCTGGAGAACCAATGACTAGTAGAAAAACAAAAGGGAAGTCAAAGAACTGTTCGAGTTCCTTTTCTCTACGTTTTTCAAAATATCCTCCTAGAACCAAAAAATTGAGCATTTGTCAACCCTGGTGGTCAATTGTGCTCCACAATTCTCAGTTGAATCTCACATTCTTCCAAATATCCTTCTTCCAGATCAACGAGATATACACAGGTTAGGAAGAACTTGAAGTTGTCGAACATTCTGTCAAATATCTTTCTTTGTGTTAATCCGAAACTATGTTACACACTTGAAATAAATTGAGGGCAAGTTATTCATGACAGAATAAAAAGAAACTAAACATAACACAAATATCTGTAAGTTTTCAAGCTTTCAATGTAAACATGTATATAATGTATTGTAAAAAATATACCTAATTCTCTCTATTATATCAAATGATGTCATCATCTCAGCACATTAACCTTTAAGTTATGCTGTATATCGCCATCATGTGGTTATTTTTATTTTACACTGTATTTGCCACTTAGTTGTATAAACAATATTATTTCATTACAAATATCATAAGTGAGACAAAGATAAACATTAAGATACATTTTAATCAAACTTAAATGGACATATATACCAAAAACATGAAAGCTATCTGACGGAAGTGAGAGGAGGGGCGAGGGAGGCGCTTCTTGTAAAGAGAGAGAGAGAGAGAGAGACACGTGGTCTGCCCTGCCCACATGGAGCAGGAGGGATTATTTGTGCCTTCAGATCCTCTCGCTACAGCACAATCGACCGGAAACAGCCACGATCTCATCTACTATCATAATAAACGAGTTCAGCATGTAAACAACGCCGAGGGCACCATCACAAATCAAAACACCGAGGAAATATGGATCATAAATACTACACATGCAAGTTGCAACGCTGTGATTGATGTGTCATCATAAATATGAGTCTAAAAGTGTAAAATTACTCACTTTGGGTCGGATAAATATCGTGTGAGAAATCAGGTTTGCTCTTACCCGTAACACTGTTGTTGAAGAACTTTATAAAGTCTCTGAATCCCTTAAACACGGAACATTACACACAATTCCTGGAAAACGTCACAGTTGTCATAACAAACAAGAGTGTGAGAGGTAAACAAGAACGTACAGTGAATAAATGTGGACGATCAGAGATTGTTTACAGGGATTAAGGGTGGATTAAAACAATCCAGAGTGGCATCATTACTTATGACTCATAGAACGTGTCCAGATCGACACAAATGTCCATTATAAACACAGATAATACCCTCGACAGGCATGCATTATTGATCAATAAGGCCGGTTGTGTGTCAACTCCATTGAAACGCACGTGGGGATTTTCCATCCGTCTCTCTAATCGAGCAAGCTGTCAGAGGAGCAGAGCGGCGGCTCTGATTGGCCGACGCCCGGGGTGAAGCCACGCCCTCGGTCCCACGGCACACGTGGCGCCGGAGCACACGTGCGAGCGCCGCCATTTTGAATCACAAATCTGTTGAAAACAACGCTCGCGACAAAGTCTTGCGTTTAAACTCGACAACAAATCCAGTTCAGCAGACAAAGACACAATCGCGACAACGCGCCGCCATTTTAAAGCAACATCTACACAACACGACGGCGGAAGCGTGAACACGACAGCACGGATGCAATCTTTATAGGCAGACTGCTGTAAAAATCGCTCGCCCGGGTTTATTACATCGATCCGACGGACACAGTGAAGCACATCAGGCCGTGTTTCCATTCGCCTAAATCCAGATGCAATCTTTATGTGTAGATTGCGTTCTTCCAGTGAGTTCTCCTTTGAAAAGATGTCAGTTTATAAAAAGCCCATAACATACACAAGTCACTTCCTGCCTCTATGGCAATCTTTATGTACAGATTGCTTATGATGCTCGTTTTTAATCATCAGAAGTCTCACACACAAAGAGAAACAGGGCGTTGAAGCCGCTGCTCGCACTTTGACGTGTGAGCTCATACGCTAGCTGCTAGCCTTAGCATGCTACCTGTGACGTCACGCGTCGTGTCTCTACCTGAGGTACTTTCGACGGCGACAACTGGTTAATTCGATTCAAATTGGTTTGAAAGTAAACACTTACTATGTTAACCTCTCCTCTGCGTCTCGGCTTGCTATTAATATATTGTGCTTAACAGCGACAGCTTTTGAACAGTTTAACGTCAACTGTCATGACTTGAGCATTATTGGCTGAAAAATGGCATAATGGGCGGGATTGTGGTGGCTCAAATTTAGCTTTTCCTTCTTGAGCCGAAAAAAGAAGAAGCGAATGTCCGTTACTCGAGTAGAAAGAAGTGAGTTATTTGGGCTTTGGTCGTCAGACACAGTTGAGAAAAATCCTCGACGCCAGATCTTCACTGAGACCGATTTAGACCTGAAATTAAGAAAAGCACAAAGAACGTTAGAGGAAGAATCCATGTTGAGTAGTTTGTGAGGTCAAAAAACACTTTGTGGTCGAAGATAAAACAACAAAAGCGCACAAATCGAGAGCCGTTTCTCCGATGCGTCACTTACCTCAGACAAATCCAGGAATGATCCAGAAGGGTGGGACGGGGCTTATATAGCTGTGACGTATTTTACGTCATGGCGCGTGATGTTCGCGCGCTTTTGGGCGTGGCCTCGACACAAAATGGCGTCGGTGATCACGCGCACGACCTTTGTCCGTTGAAGGACGCGCCCATCCCCCAC
>CM065657.1:21853472-21883472 GCA_033220385.1 Triplophysa yarkandensis | reverse complement strand
TGTTTTTCTCTGCAGAATGTGAATCTACTGCAGCAGTTTATTTCTCCTCACACAGGAATAGTATACGACCCCACTCGGACAGGTACCTTCCCCCTTCACACATCACAGTATACTGCTATTGACATTCAATATAGTGATCTGACCCATCCTTTAACCTGCATTGTTTTGTTTTCCAGGGGTGTGCATGAAACAACAGAAACTACTTAACCAGGCTGTCGTGAAAGCTAGAGATCATGGTAAAGACTGGTTTCACTTCCTATTGGTGCAGCAATAGATTCAATTGTGGTGATACGTCATTGCCTTCATTTTAAGGGTTACTTCCGGCCCAGTTGCCTCATGTGGACTTCTCGAAAGAGGACTACTCAAACACGCATGCTGCTGTAGGTCAAACTCCCGTGCCGTCTTCCCTCGTATCTGGTGAACCGTGGTATCCATGGTATGGCACTCTTGAAGCAGATGAGCGAACACTGGCCAGAGTGAAAAGAATCTACAAACCCTATCTGAAATAATATTTTATAAATTATGTGTATTTCCATATTGTTATGTTTGAAATAAACAGAATAACCTCTACTTCGTTGCAAAAGTCTTTTATTTGGTTGTACATGGCAACAATTGGATGCAAACTTTATATTCAAAGTTAGATAATGATGTTCTTTCAACACAATAACTGCAAATCCATCTGTCCCATTGAATTGGTTAAGCCATTGTTAACTGGTTCAAAAGTAGCATAATCCATTACTCATGGACTCTCTTTAAAAGTTTAATATTAAATGCAATGTAATTTAATCCCACTTTCTTTTAGTACGCTGCATACTTCTTAACGTTCTCTGGTTAAATTTGAGAGGTCATATTGTGGCAAGTGATATTTTCTAGTGATGCATTACAAATCAAGGTGTTAGAAATGGCCTGATTAAAGGCTATGAATAACGCAAGAATGTCAGACATTATGACCAAAGAACAAGTGCTGTATCTAACAAAATATTGATATGGAATCAGTCTTTAAATATACAAGGCATGACAAACCCATCCTACATTAACACTGCTCTCATATGTTCCTACCACCCACTCAACACATTTCGAATACGGGTATTTGGCATGATCTTACGCTTTAAAGAAACCGTTGTATTTTTGTGTGTTTTGATTTAGTAAGGAAGAGAGGTTCATCAAGCCCTTCAGAGATGCAGTTTGACATTCTTGTTATAAATACCAGCCTTTGTTCATTCTTTAGGCTTGTGGATGAGCGTTTCTCCAAGAGCCTCCAGCACTTCTCTCTTGTAGTCTTCAAAGTCTCCGTCTATCTGGTTGATCGACTGGTCCTCAACCACCCACAAATGACACTGGGTTTCAGTGATCAGCCTGGCATCATGGCTCACAATAATCACAGCTAGAGAAGACAAATTGACATTACATCGTTAAAGTTTTATAATCTTCCTGAATGATTTTACACAAATAGAAATTATCAAAGTCTTCAAAAACTTCACAAGAGCAAAAAACTATGTACACACCCCCTTTGTATTCATTGATGGCTTCTGATAGTGCGTCGATTGACTCAATGTCCAAGTTGTTAGTAGGCTCATCCTGTGAATTTGCATTAAAAAAAAGTGATGTTTTTATCCTCTCAATTCTTTGTTTTAGTGATTATATCAGTCAATTACAAAGGCAACAACTCCTTACCAGCACGAGGACATCAGGTTGCCTACAAGCAAGTTCAGCAAATACCACTCTCGCTTTTTGACCACCTAGAAGAAACAGCAAAATGTAAAAAAAGACAACAAGTGTAAAAAGAACAACAGAGTGTATCTCTGTAGTGCTTACCAGAGAGTTTGGAGATCTGAATGGTGTGTGCATGGCTTTCTAAACCAAATCGACCCAGGCATTTCCTCGCATCCTGGTACTGAAGGTTAAAGTTCCTCTGGAGATATTCTGTGGGAGATTCTTCCATGTTTAACTGATCAGCGTACTGCTGGTTGAAGAAGCCTACTTTCTACAGACAGAGAGAAGAAAAATGAATTCCCCAAATTTTTTATCATTGTATATTAATGGTATTTATGGTACAACTTACCAATCTGTGGTTCTTTCTCATCTCTCCTCTTGCCTAAATTAAAAGAGAGACATGCTGAATGTCATAATGCCAACAAACTTACAAAGATGGAATACAAATACATAATACAAAAGTATTACTCACAGGATGTAATTTTCCAGTCAACAGCAAAAGTAGTGTACTCTTTCCAACTCCGTTGGGTCCAACGATACATACTTAAAACAGACAACATTAACTCATTTTGAGATTGAGAATTTTGTCATTATTTTCTCACATTAAAGAATGTTGGCTGAACAACAGCCTTCCCCACTTGGATAGGTTTTTATCAGTTCATTGATGTAGTGAATGGGGACTAACTATTTTGTTTACCAACATTTCACAAAATACCTTTTTGGTTTAAATTGATGACGATGAGTAATTTATGAAAACATTCATATTTGCTGGAAGTGCGGAAAGTCTACTTATGTTCAGGTTTTTATTTTTCAGTTCTTTACAGTAGATTACTTACTTCGAGACTCCATGTCGATACCAAAGTCCACATTTTTGAACAGAGGCTTCTGGCCTTCATAACCAAAGTCAACACCTTTGATTGCAAAATAGACACATTATTAAAATAACCATAGCAAACACTGACAACTAAAGAGATAAAATATCAAAAATAAAGGCCTTGTTACTCACTGTGCAAGCCGAGAATTGGTGGTGATAGCGGCGGAGGGTTGGGAAAAGTAAATTTGACGGTGTATTCCTTTGGTCTCCTGATGAGCTCTGTGGCCTCGTTGCTCTCCTCCTCCTGACTCTTCTTCTTGCTTTTCTGCTGTTTCCTTGTCAAAGCGTCTTTCGTCTGTTTCTCCTGAGAATGAAGAATGGAGAATAAAAACGGTTTCTTAAGACGATTTAAATCTAGTGGTTAAACTCAAGAACTTACAGCTTGTTTGGTGGATTTTCCTCCCGCTTTTAGGTCTTTGAGTTTCTTCTCTTGTTTCTCATAGAGCTTAAGGAGTTCTTTCTGTTTTTGTACGTACATTTTCTTAAAAGTTACTAGAGACACAAACACACAACAAATACGACAAGCATTAGCATTACGTATAGAGTTATGCATTTGTAGATCAGCTTGGGATGTTTCTTGGTGTTTCGAGTTGTTGAGCGAGTTTTCCCAATGGCAATAACCTGAAGTAACAGTGTGGTAGTATAAAGAGCTTACAATTAAAAAGTGTAACAAAAAGTCTCCTTTCTTTTCATGCATCAGATTTTATTCAAGACGATGTGAAAATGGAAACTCACAGTAGTTGCCCCTGTAATAGTATAGTTTCTGATTGTCCAGGTGAATGATGTCTGTACAGACGTCATCTAAGAAACTCTGGTCGTGGGACACGATAAGCAGCGTCTTCTTCCAGCTCTGAAGGTAGCTTTAATAGAAAAGAAGAGATATGATTATAATTTATAAACAACAATTAATGATATTCAAAGTTAAATGTGTTCATTAATCAAATCACATGAAGTTAGAGTTTACCCTAAATGTGATAACTTTCTCGACATTTATTCACAATCATCATTTCAACCTGAATGACTTACTTTCTCTTCAATTAAGATTCTTCAAATTATCTTCTTTTAAAGGGGTTCCCATATTAAAGGCAGGGTCTATTATTTCTCAAAATCATACAGTTGGGTCGGAGCGCAATGACAATGGTGTCTTTTCTTGATGTGGAGGCGTGTTTGCTTAGGTGATTTCGAATGTCAACATTGACTACCAGAAATCGTAGACCCAGCCTTTAACGTGGTGTATTTAAGTGGAAGTTTATGAATTACTTGTTAAGCCAGATGACAGCGTTTAAGTCCAGGTGGTTCGTGGGCTCATCCAGCATCAGCAAGGTGGGCTCCATGAAAAGTGCTCTGAAAAGAAAATAAACAAGTGTCTCCTATCTGTTTTTCCACAAATCCATCTTTTACATCCCTATATGAACGCATTTGCCCACCTGGCCAAGGACACTCTCATCCTCCATCCTCCAGAGAACTTCTTGGTGGGTCGGTTTTGCATCTCTGGAGTGAAAGACAGACCAGCCAAGATCCTGCGGGCTTTGGCTTCTGCTGCTGCGGCTCCGATCACCCTCAGCTCCTCGTAGACCTGAAAAAGGTATGAACTCAGAGTTATCTTCCTGCGAGGGCTGTTTAGGTTTACATTTCTGATGGACTTTAACTCACCTTATCGAGTCTTTCAGATACGCCGTCATCTCCTTTATCCAGCCGGCTCTGCAGCTGTCTCTCCTCCTCCAGGAGCCTCAGTCTGCGTGTGTCGGCCTTCAGCACCGCCTGGACCGCAGGTGTATCGTCAGCCACCACCTCTGATGGAACATAAGTGACAAAAGTGAGGTGAGGAGAAGTCTACCAAGGTGTAGGCGATGACTGAACATGACATTACAATGCTGTGTACCTTGCTCGCAAAGCAGTACGTCAATGTTGGGAGGAATACTGAGAGCTCTGTTGGCGATATGTTTGAGAAGGGTTGTCTTTCCTTTTCTGTTAGTCAAACACAGCGAGAAGAAGGCAACAGAACATTAACAAGTGTGAATCAGGACAGTTTGTAAGAAATTCTTATATTGAGCATTATTAAGTAAAAGCGAGGCATTTTAAAACTATATGATTTCCTTCCATTTAACACAAAAGAAGAAATTTTGAAAAATGTTGAAAGTGGCATCACCCACCCATTTGGTCCAACCAGACCATACCGTCTCCCAGCAACAATCAGAAGGTCTGCATTTACAAAGAGCTCTTTACCATGGGCTGAAATGCTAAATCTTTCCAACTAAAAAAAGCACAATTAAAAATCCGTGATAAAGAAATAAGTCAAGATTTCAAATGACTTGAAGAAAACCGTCAAAGATCTGACCTTGATATCAGAAGCATTTTCCAGCATGGCTTGTCTGGAGGACATCTCAGCCTGTGAGATGGAGAAATCTCCTTCGATAGCGTTCTGAGCTCGTACGCTGGCCACCTGACGCTCATACTCCATCTGAAGAACACAAGACGAGTCGATGATCATTACATCAGTATTCTGCTGTCAGAATGTTAAGGGTTTTAATCATATATGTATATATATATGGGAGATACCATTTTCTTTTTCTTCTTCTTCTCTTTTTTGCTCAAGTTAGCGAAAGGGTCCTCTTTTTCATTGGTTTGCTCAGATGCCAGCGCATCTTCTGCACACTAACATATGAGAAATGAAACAAAGATATGTACTGTTGAACCGTAATGAGGTGAAGATTTGAAACGTGAAAAATAATGTCAATTGTACCATCATTGTGTCATTATCGTCACTCTTCTCCTCTTCTTCCTCCTCGTCTTCGCTGGGAGGGCGAAAAGGCTTTCCTTTCTGAAAACAACAAAACAAACTCCAGAATTGTAATTCTTTAAGAGGAAATCAATCCCAGAATGCACTGCAACAAGAAAACATTCTAGATGGAAGTGGAGTCAATGAATATACGTATCAAGCAAACCTTAGGCTGTTCCTTCTTGACTTTGGTCTGAGATTTCACTGGTTCTTTCTTCTCAGCTTCATCTTCCTCCTGTAAACATTACAGTGTTGGTCAGGTTTCAAATGCACGCATTATCATTATCGTTGCCTATGAATTATAAGGTTTTATCTTTCATTTTGGTCTAAATTGAGGTTATCGTGAAATCACTTTGTAGCTTATATAAGTTTTGCTATTTGAAATGCAAAACCTTTAAAGGAGAAGTAACACACTGAGTTTCTGTCACTCTTATGTTAATCTTAAGAACCTGTAGAACCTGTATGCATTCTTCATATCTCAGAAATGTATTTGGTTTACTCACATTAACAGACAGATACAGCTTTACGATTGGTCCAGAAAAAGTTGAGCACACTCCTGATCAATCTCTTCATGAGAGCTTCTTCTGGAATTTACACGCTGCTGCTCGTGCTCTTCTGCGCTCTCTGATTGGTGCATGGCCAGGATTTTACGAGTGAATGGCCATTAAATAACTTCTGATTTCATGACGTCCGCAAAGTTGAATATTTAAAAACAACTTTACGAAGCCTTTGGCTGTACAGCAGGAGTGTATTGAATACAGGAAAACTACATCATGCGTCTAACTTGCTGTTTAAGAAAGGGATCACGTTGAAAAGGACAACTCAACATGTTTAACTGTCTAAAGCGCTTATAGTGTATGGAACAGCGTGATAATTCCCTATTAAATCTCAGTTTCTCAGAACGCAGATAGAACCTTATAATTCCAAAGTGATAGTGTTAGCTTTTAACCACAAACATCAAAACTACCACCACAATCACCTTTTTTGCTTCCAGAGAAGTTTTCTTGCCTTTCATCACTCCTTTCTTTTCATTCTCATCTTTTTTCTCCATTTCTTTGTCTTGCTCATCATCAGAGGCCTCCTGAGTTTGAGATAGCAAAATGAGTTAATAATCCTGAGACAAGCGTTTGTGTGTGTGTGTGTGTGTGTTTGCGTGTAAACAGAACTGTTCAACACAGTGTATTTTATGAAAGGCAGACTGGAATGTATCTGCATCCAAGTATAAAAAAGAGATAAAACTGCAAATAAAAGATATAGACGCAGGTAGGAGACTGTCCAAAGAGAATCAGGAGGATAGAAAAATGAAATTTCAAGACACCTCACCCACCTTCACCACCTTAGGTTTTGCCTTATCTTTTTTCTTGCCCTTGGTAACCTTCTCAACTTCCTAAATCACATACATACATGTACAGAAACAGGCACATGTTTTTTTATCAGCACTTTCATCCAATATTATTTTCTTCTGTATCCATCCCAAGAAATGTGACTCTTTTACATAAACTGGATAAACGTCATAGGTTAATATAAAAATCAAAGACAGATTAAACAGGCACCAATGGCACACGAAAAAACTATTATATTATTTATAATGACTGCACATGAGGGGTCATCAAAAATGAACTGATCAGGAAAAACTCAACATGCTAAATGGAATAAAATCTGCAAGGAATGCTGGAGAGGAAGCAAAGAATGGCTGCTGAAAAGTAGACGAATGAGAATGTTAGAGACAATTAGGGTGTGATGTATAGATCTGTGTGCATGAGGTTTAGGGAAGAATATAATTAAATATTTGAGAATATTGTAATGGTAATATTAGCAGTGATTGTAGTTCAAGCACAAAATATAACTGTAATAATATATGAGATTATAAACAACATCTTTTACAAATTGTACTACAGGATAGATATGCACTAAGCTATAAATACTCAAAACCCGAGTTCCAGTTTTATTTCTACAGTTTAAATATAAGATTCAAAGATTAGTTCCCATTTTCATGAGGAATGGTTAGGTCATGGGAAACACACACCTTAGAGCCCTTCTTGTTTTTGAGTTTATCATCATCACCATCATCATCATCAACATCTCCACCTGTCCCCTTTTCTTCATCATCATCATCCTCATCACTCTGGCCCAAAGCAGCAAAAATGTTGCCACCCTAGTATTAAAAAACAAAGCCAAAACATCAAAAATAATTACAAAACATCGTACATTAATAACACGTTGATGCAGGATACATAGAGCAAGAAACTCACTTTGTTTCTCGTTCCTCCTTTGACTGGAGCAACAACTGCAATATTGAAATGAGACATGTCAGGTTAAATATCGGGTGTGATGCTTGTGAAGAGAAAAAATCTATTGGTGAACAACTCAGAGGTGTTCATTTGTTCAAGAACACAGGCATCTGATAAAAAAATATTGTTACCCTCTTCTTCTTCTTCCTCATCTTCATCACTAGGCTGAACTGACAGTTTCTTCAGACGCTGCATGACCTCTTCATCCTCATCCTCGTCGTCTCCTTTTCTGCCTTTCCTTCTGTCTTTCTTCTTCTTCTGAGGCTGACACAAAGCGACAATGCATTTCAGAAACAAAACACGCTTGATCGCTGTTCCTCGGATAAGGTTTACATGCTGAAATGTATGCAGGAAACGCATTGCAATCCGCACACCTGTTTCCCCTGCGTCTCTTTGACCGGCACCTCATCTTTATCGGGTTTATCCGATGCCAGCTCCTCAAAAAACTGGACGGATGAAACGTACGGGAGAGAAACACACAATGTATGATGAGGCGTTTATCAACATATATAAACATTATAACCATGTATAACATGATGTCATAATAGGTTTAACCATCATTTTCTCTTTTAAATGATAGAGAATGACTAAATAAAGGAAATAAAGTAGACTTACACTCTTCTTCCCCTTCTTGTCCTTTTTTCCTTTCTTGATATGTTTGTCTCCAACTAAAAGAAACACAAAGAGAGTTTTGTTCAGAAAACAACACAACACAACACAATGAATGTGAGCACACACACAATGACATGTGTGCATGTTAACAAACAATGAATGTGAGCACACACACAATGACATGTGTGCATGTTAACAAACAATGAATGTGAGCACACACACAATGACATGTGTGCATGTTAACAAACAATGAATGTGAGCACACACACAATGACATGTGTGCATGTTAACAAACAATGAATGTGTTTGTCAAACTAGTTAACCTGAGCATTATAAACACTTTATTTGTGTGTTTTAAGCTGTTTGTCATGAATCATAACATGATGACAAATGATGCAATGCTAATCAAGACCCCCTTGTGTTTAGCTAGTATGCTAACAATACCAGAACACAAAACAACACACAAGACTTTCACTCATCATCAACAAACTGACATTAATACACAGCTGTGTTTGTGTACATTAATGTCATTTAGCTTAAAATGAGCTCCATTGTGACATCATCAAACCTTTTGTTATTTTGTTATTATGTTATTATTTTACCTGTCTGTGGCTCTTCATCGCCTTCCCATTCAGCCACTTCTTTAGATTTCTTGGGCATTTTTCAGACACGTGTTGTTGACAGAGATGAGCAGTAATGGATGTTAGTGATCACACGTGCGGCCTAACTGCTGCTGCTGCTGCTGACACACACCGTGCGCGCGCCGGGACTGAGATTCGTCACAGCGCCGCGCTGGCATGCTGGCCGCTCGAGGTACTGCACTGACGTCACGACAACTCATGTTTCAAAGTAAAAGTCCTTAGATGTCAACTTTACCCTAACAATAGCCAACGTTTGTTTTATATACTTGTAGCATAGATGTCAACATGTAGTTGTTCAGATGTCCATGTGACCTCTCTCTTTCAATTTTTAGTGCATTATTTCTATTTTGAGTGCATGATTTTTATTCATAGTGCATAATTTTTATTTTTAGTGCATTATATATTTTTAGTGCATCATTTTTACTGTTAGTGCATGATTTATATTTTTACTGCATCATTTTTATTTTTAGTGCATGATTTATATTTTTACTGCATCATTTTTATTTTTAGTGCATGATTTATATTTTTACTGCATCATTTTTATTTTTAGTGCATGATTTATATTTTTAGTGCATTATATATTTTTAGGGCATGATTTTTATTTTTAGTGCATGATTTTTATTTTTAGTGCATGATTTATATTTTTAGTGCATCATTTTTATTTCTAGTGCATTATTTTTATTTTTACGGCATGATTTTTATTTTTTGTGCATGATTTTTATTTTTACGGCATGATTTTTATTTTTAGTGCATCATTTTTATTTTTACGGCATGATTTATATTTTTAGTGCATCATTTTTATTTTTTGTGCAATATTTTTATTTTAAGCGCATCATTTTTATTTCTAGTGCATTATTTTTATTTTTACGGCATGATTTTTATTTTTACGGCATGATTTTTATTTTTTGTGCATGATTTTTATTTTTACGGCATGATTTTTATTTTTTGTGAATTATTTTTATTTTTACGGCATGATTTTTATTTTTTGTGCATGATTTTTACTGTTAGTGCATGATTTTTATTTTTTGTGCATGATTTTTACTGTTAGTGCATGATTTTTATTTTTTGTGCATGATTTTTACTGTTAGTGCATGATTTTTATTTTTTGTGCATGATTTTTATTTTTTGTGCATGATTTTTACTGTTAGTGCATGATTTTTATTTTTTGTGCATGATTTTTATTTTTTGTGCATGATTTTTACTGTTAGTGCATGATTTTTATTTTTTGTGCATGATTTTTATTTTTACGGCATGATTTATATTTTTAGTGCATCATTTTTATTTTTTGTGCAATATTTTTATTTTAAGCGCATCATTTTTATTTCTAGTGCATTATTTTTATTTTTACGGCATGATTTTTATTTTTACGGCATGATTTTTATTTTTTGTGCATGATTTTTATTTTTACGGCATGATTTTTATATTTTGTGCATGATTTTTATTTTTACGGCATGATTTATATTTTTTGTGCATGATTTTTACTGTTAGTGCATGATTTTTATTTTTAGTGCATGATTTTTATTTTTTGTGGATGATTTATATTTTTACTGCATCATTTTTACTGTTAGTGCATTATTTTTATTTTTAGTGCATGATTTATATTTTTTGTGCATCATTTTTATTTTTAGCGCATCATTTTTATTTTTAGTGCAATATTTTTATTTTAAGCGCTGCATTTTTATTTCTATTGCATTATTTTTATTTTACGGCATGATTTTTATTTTTTATTAATTATTTTTTTATTTTCAGTGCATTATTTTAATTTTTAGGGCATAATTTTATTTTTAGGGCATAATTTTTATTTTTAGTGCATGATTTTTATTTTAAGTACATTAGTTTTATTTCTGGTGCATCATTTATAGTAAAGTATAGTAAAGTAATGAAGTATAGTAAATGTGCCTGGCATTCATCACAACAACACATTTTCAGAATTTAAACATTTTAATTCTTGACTTCCGCATCCCCAGGCATTATATTAACAAGAATAAGAGACGATTGATTATTTGCTAAATAATAAACACCAAGTGTCTTAAACAAAAAAAATCCTAAACACTTTTATTTTGAAAGGCAAATCCGAGGTCCGTCACAACCGGCGACGGTTTGCGGCAGCTGCTCGTGCTGTCGCTCTTGCTGACGTAACGCGCTTCTAGAACCCGAGTGGCGCATGCGCAGTGGCGCACCCAGGCGCTGGGCAAGGACACAAGGAGAGAAGTGACATTTGTGTTCCCTGACAACTCTTTCTTATTCTTCATCGGTCACAAACACGTGTGCGTCATCTCTTCAGACACATCCTCTGCTTGACATCGGCTTGACTGACAGCAGGTATGCATTAATGTTTACAAACAGGTCTCCTATGGACTCAATCTGTCAATATTAACTGTGATATAAAGTTCATAACCTTTCTTTTGATTCCTCTGACTTCAGATGTGTTTGTTTAGCATGTTAGCACTCTTAAGGAAGTGAGTTTAAGGTCACGTGGGATCTGATTAAGTTGATTTGTAAAGTGTGACTCTGTGCTGCAGTTGCTGGAGGGTCTGCGCATGCGCAATGGCCAAAATCCAGTTGATTGATTATTTTCAGCACTAAAAGAATCATTTTCAAATTCAGCATTTCTATTACACATGAGCCATAAGCAATGATTGTAAGTGTTAATGACTTTATTGTGTGTGACAATAAACATGTTCTTCATTGTTTCCAGGTTGACCAATAGGAAGGCAGATGGCGTCTGTCATGTGTTGAAGAATGACATCACACTGAGTCTGCATCCTCACTTGAATGGCGGTGTGCAGAGGGGGGGTCTCTCTTTGGGTGGGGGGTGTCAGGACCCACGGAGGCTGGCAGCCGGTGACGAAACGGTGCTGGAATTTATGTCAGGTATACATTTACATACATTTACATTTAGTCATTTAGCAGACGCTTTTATCCAAAGCGACTTACAATAGTCGAGGATATACACACAGATCCTCACGTCGGCCGAAGATCTAATGTGTGAACGCGCTGATTATTTTATATAAGAGCGCTTGTACATCCATTATAATCCATCAACATCTTAAAGACATCTTGTAGATGTACATGTGACATCTTGACAGCTGACGTCTCAGAGATGTGACGTACAGTGTCGGATGTCTTGCAACGTAAATGCAGATTGACATTTATTCATTTGGCAGACGCTTTTATTCAACGAGACTTACAGTATGCAATAGTTAATCATCGCTGCAGGGTAAACAGATGTAAGATGTCTCAAGGACACTTCAGTTATTGTCTGCTGGCTCTGGGATTCAAACCAACAACCTTCTGCTTAACCGCCAGGCCACAACTGACCCAGCAAACATGACTATTCAGTAGTTAAAATAAAATCTTAAAATGTACACATGATTTATGTTATGTACAATATGTGCATTATGTATTTTGAATCCTTAGGGACTTCTTTGGATTAAATTGATCAACGTATTAGAGTAGTAGTATACCGTAAATCACTTTTTATAAACTGTTTTACAATTAAAGTAAACTTTAAATTCATTTTGGAGTTCGTCCAAGGATCAGTCCCTTTTTATCTTCATTTGTTTGGCTTTTTATCTTTTCCAACAAATAGTTTTGGTATTACTTTGCTTGCATGTTGTTTATACCGTTTGTAAAAGGTTTTTTTTTAAGCGTTTAATACTTTAATAGCAATATATCTCTTATTTATTAGCACCTTTGTGGTGTTCCGGTGTGTAGGGCCCAGTTAAAGGTTTAGTAATAAAGGATAATCTGTTTATTTTTGCTACTCTTTTTATAAATATATTTAAAAACGCAAATAATTTGTTTGTATATAATACATATGAATTATTCCTTTAAAGTAACATTTGATCATTTAGAGATACGCTTGAACAGGCGTAAATTAAAAATATTAATTTAACGAGTATCTCAAGCATTGCTTTTCAAATAAAATAAAACCCGAGGAACAAAAAACATTTTATGAAATATCTTGCTGTAGTGTCTTGCATATTATTTTTTATTTACATTTTTTATTCGCATATTTGATTTTGTATACTTATTTGTTGCGCTGCTATTTTCTATAACCAGTATATCGACCTGCATTTTTTTTCCGGATTAGCAGACAACCGAATTTCACCTGCACGACAACGGTAGAAACCTGTGCAGTGCGTCATGGGCTTTGGCTCCCCCAAACGGTCTTCGCTACCAGTCTGTTAATCGCCCATCCCTGACCCATCCCTTCCATCCCTTCCGCCAGCCCAACAGAGTTCTCAGCGTTGAGGAGGAGCAGTGGGAGGAATCCATAAGTCTGTGTGTCCTCCTCAAACCCACGGAGACAGACGAGCAGCATGACGTGGTGGAAGTGCCTCTCCTCGGGCCGACCAAACTGAAAGACCTGTTGGCTTTGGGACCCAACCCAACCTTTGACTTGCTTTTCCCTTTAACCACGGTTGATGGGAGCAGCGAGGACGATATTAGCATCAGGGATGTTAGGGAGAGAGGCTCCTTCAGGAGTCTGTTTGAAACGGAGGGATGTCCCGCACCGTTTATATCGGGATCCCATTTCTATTGCTTCCATTGTCCTGGGATGGAGCTAAACTTTGAGAAGGTCAAGACAGCAGAAAACCTACAGGAAGCGCAGGACTATTCAGTCTCCTATAACACGCACTGTAGCCATGTTGAGATGCAGAGACTGGACAGGAGCTCCAGCCAGGAAGATATGGAGAAGGAGGAGAAACTGGCCCAGATGTTTGAGAAGCTGAGGGTGGAGGTACGTTTTGGTCGTCACGTTCTTCTTAAAGAGATTGTTTACCCACAATCCTATCCACCCGAATCTATGCACGGCTCTTTCTTCTGTGCAGCACAAGAGAAGATATTTTGAGATTTGTCCATACAACGGAAGTCAATGGGGATGAATGTTGTAAACGTTCTAAAAAATGTCTTCTTTTATGTTCTGCAGAAGAAAGTTTAAAATAACACAAGGGTGAGAAATGACCGAAAATCCTTTTAGGTGAACTTTAAGTGTCTTATGGACTCATTGTGTTCCAGCTGCCCAGTTTCTTTATGAAGAACCATGATTACAGCATATACTCTGAAGATGTCCGGTTCATCAATGGTCTTCTGAACACCAAGACAAGGTACAAGTATCCTAGATCAACCGTTCTTCTAGATCTGAGGCTTCCGTTGACCAGCAGAAGTCACTGAATAGGTTAACACTATATAACGCATTGGCTGGCGTTAAAGGAATAGTTCATTAAAGAAAAGCATTATTTGCTTACTATCATGATGGTTTGTAACTAGGACATTTTCTGTTACCATTGACGTCCGAATAAGTCTTTTGTCCTCCTTTGGAAGTCAATGGTGACCCAAAATGACTTAGATTCAAACTTTCATCAAAACATCTTCGTTTGTGTTTGTTAGTGCACCACAAAGAAATGTTAATGATGTTATAGTAACATTTCTCATTTGAAATATATCTCCGGTTCGTCTGCAGGGGTCGTGTGGTGTACCAGCTGACCGTGACCCTTTGGAGACTGTTGTGTCAGTGTTATTATGCGGGGGCTCAGCTGGAGGTGCTGAAGCTCACCAAGCATCCAGAAGACTGCTCAATCCAGGCCCGCTGGAGAGTCAAAGGCCTGCCCTTCCTCTCCCTTCTGGTGTTCTTCTACAAAAGAGACAAGAGCCAACTGTACAAGTAAGAGAAACTATTATTATCAAAGCTGTGCCTGTTTTTGCTCTTCTGTGAATAATAACATTTCCTTTTATGCTTAGAGCATACGATGCCTTGTCCACCTTCTATCTCGGCTCTGACGGACGGATACACTGTCATAAAGTTGAAAAGGTACCGAAGGAACAGCTTGTTTTAAAGGGACAGTTCACCCAAAAATACAAATTCTGTCATCATTTACTTACCTTCCAGTTCCAAAATCAGAGATCGAGACACAGAGAATGATATTTGGAAGAATGCCTGCTACCAAGCATTGATTACATTTGACTACCGTAGTAGGAGAAAATAAGATATTTGGAAGAATGTAGGAAAAAATAATAAGGAAGTATTCAGGGGTACTTTTGATTACCATTGCAATCTATTGTAAGCAATAGTAACAAAAACTGTTTGGTTACCAGCTTCAGTCCAAATATATTTTCTTGTGTTCAGCCAAACAAAGAAGTGCTTACAGAATTGTCATTTCAGGTTTTCTTTATTTTGGGGTGACCTATCCTTTGAATCATATATATTTAATGTTTATTAATATTGAGAAATGTCAAGAATCAATAAGGAAAAGTAGATTGATTCTTGCAACCTACTCCAGGTAAACCTTAAAATTGATCTTCTCTGTGGTTGTCAGGTGATGCAGGCCCGACCCCCCTTGCTGCCCAAAGTGACCTCAGTGCTGGCAGGGGCTTTGGTGGCACTGGGTATTCAGGAACACCGACCAGCCCTTAACTTGCTCCCACTCCTCCTGTCCTCTCTCCGACAAGCCCGAGCCTGAGCATGTTGAGAAAATGTGTGTGTGGTCAGACCATTAAAGACTGAGAACGATGGAGAGGTGAAATGAAAAATAATGTCATTGCGTTTGTTGAGTGAGAGAGATGGCAGCATTCTTTGGAAAAATTACTGTTTGAAGGAACATAAAAAGATGAACATTTTCAACACTCGCCATTTGAAATCTAGTTGATCAATGAGAGATAGTTTATTTATATTTTGTCATTATTCAACTTCACATTGTTTCAATCCCGTATATGACTCTTTCTTCTGTGGAACACAAAATAAGATATTTCGAGAAAGTGGTTTTTATATGTTCGTACAATGGAAGTCAATAATGGGTGTCTGTGTTGTTTGGAGATGTTCTTCAAAATATCTTTTGTGTTCTCCAGAAAGTCATAAAGGTGTGAAATGACATGAGGGGGAGGATGTGATGATAGACTTTATTTTTTTAAGGGGGAACAATATCTTCTATATACATTGCATGATTAGACCCAGGGTAACCGATAGCCCTCATTATTTGAGCATCAGCACCATCACTTAACAGGTGATTTACAACTCATGACGCAATGTGGTTGTTCAATGCACATACACACACGCACCAGTAGATGTAGAATAAGAGGCTTTTAGCAGCTGAGGTTGAAAATATCTGTGGTTAATACAGCTTTGATACACAGGGAAAGGTTCAAGCCAAGCTCAGATACATTTGCAATGGCGTAAAAGGTATAAAAGGTTTCTTTATATGTACATTATTTTTTTGTATTTATATTCATTGTTATGGATGTTCCAGGACTATCACAATTTCATAATGTTTTGGGCTGCTAGGGGTTTCGTGTAGTTCAATAAATGTGATGCCAGAGACTGCCAATGCAAGTAGTAGATATCCGAATAGTTTCCGGGACTTGCCGGTGTACGGTGTGTGATCAATCACTATAGTGGCTTTGATTATTACAAAGCCAAATCCAATACCGCACTAGGCTTATAAACGCCATGCTGTCCAACTTTCACCTGAAAATGAATATTTTGTCATTGTTTAAACCCTCTCTTAAATCTGTAAGCAGAACTACAAGAAGATATTTTGAAGAATACTTGTAAATGAACCGTGGCAGCACCTATCTATCACTCTCTGCTGTATGCACACAAAACCATTGCAAGTAAATGAGTGCCGATGACCGTTATTCTTCAAAATATCTTCTTTTGTGTTCTGCAAAAGAAAGTCATATAGTTTAAAAGGACGGGAGGGGGAGTCAACGAGGACAGAATTTTCATCATCACTTTAAAATGTTTGAAGACCACATTTGCTTGAAATGCTTTAATTTCTCTATGGATTCATGCGTCAGTTCTTTGAGTCCAGAAGCATGTGTTTTTTCGTTAGGTTTGATTGGTTTTAACAAAACAATCCAAGGACTTTCATTTAGAAACACACGAAACATTGTAGTGGACCTACTGTCACAAGAAAGCATGTTAAAGCTGAACCTACACAACTGCTTGATTTCCAAAGGGCATAAAACAACTATGTAAAACAATAACCGACCGGTGATGATAACCCAAAAATGTGGTGTGGATGTGTTGTGTGAACAATAAATATGCACACTGACATCAGTATCTCTTGCTTGTGTTCTTCTGTCTTGCCAAATGACATTAAAGTGCTAGTTCACTAGAAAATGCAACTGTGATCATCATTTACATTTACACCATTATTAACCATCGTATCACTTGAATCCTGTATGATTTTCTTTCTTCTTCGAAGCACAAAAGATCTTCTGAGAAAGTTGGCAGTCGAAAAGAATTTACTTTCCATTCCATTGTGAATGGGTGTCAGTCACAAACATCATTTCTATGGTTTTTGTTCACACAATGGAAGTCAGAGGGAGCCACCCATTCTGCCAAAAATCTTTTGTGCAAGGAAGTCATACAGGTTACCTTAAAGAAATCTTAGTATCACTGTGCAATACGGTGCTTTTATTTAACAATTACATAACACACTAGCTAAAATGAGCCAATGAATAATACCAACGCAGAACTATTATTAATGTAAGTTTACATTAATTTCAAATCAAAAGTTTTCCTGTTAACATTAGTTATTGCACCACAAACTCGTATGAATAACTTTATCATTGCGAGCTAAAATAATCATGTACATTAAATACCAAAATACGAAATTGTTCATTAACAGTTCATTTCAGATTTTTTAAAACTGCTATTTGATAAAATATTAAAACAGCCTTGACTCGTTTGTTTTAAAAGAACTTCTAGACTTCAGGTTTTATTGTCACAGCCACGTTAGTGTGAAAGTTGGATTTAGGAGCCAACAAGATTTGTTTGCCATGCAAGAAATGATAACAGCTTTGCATTATCATGGTTCAGTTACTTCAAGTCCTCAGAGATGAAGTGTTCAAAGTGTCTGAACCCAACAAACATCTAACTGTGCGTCCTGTTTGTCACATCAACATCGACCTGCAATACAATTGCTACTATTATGTACAATATTAAAACAACTTACTACAACAATATAAAGCTCATTTACAATACGCAGAGACATTAAGAGTATTAGATGCCATTCCTACAACAGTCTATCTCACGCCATGGGGAAGGACAACATCCTGGTATATTCCGTAGCAGGTCTAGTTCACTGGTAGTCTATAATTAGAGTCTCTATACACGAAAATGGCATGACATATGAGTTGGAATGTGTCAGATGCCGATTGCAAAACAGCTGGCCCCATAGCATGAGAAGTTGGCCTGCGATAAACTGAAGTGTTGGTCAGAAGTCCTAAGAAAAAGCTTTGTGTGAATTGGGAAAGCGCTGTTTGTTGTAGTCTGGATCATCACTCAGTCTTTTCTGTATATCACTCTTGACCTGTAAGACAAAAGAGGATAATGATAATGTATTGAAACAGATTTTGAGTCCTTATAAAGATCAAATGTCTGACCTGTTGTGTGTACGCTTCCTGTATCTCTGGTGCTTCGAGCTCTCCCTGCAGGTTATCTGGTCTGGTTACAGGTCGCGCTCCCGCTGCCCGGGCAGCTCGGCTCACGGCCTCGGCGAGAGAGAGGGGAGGCGCGTCACCCTGTGCTGTCTAAGAAGACAAAAATGCGAAAATATTGGTCCAATGAACCACTTTATAAAAATGCTGAAAACTCTTCGTATGAATGTAAAAGTAAAGACACCTTTCTCCTCTTGGCTGGCATTCCGTGCAAATAAGCATCAGATAGAGGTGGCTGTGCTTTCATCTTCCTCTGTGTCAACATATCATGTCTTATGATGGGTACCCACTCCTAAAACACAAACGGATTCCACATTACTTAACAGATATCCAAATGATTTTCTTCAAAGGAAAATAAAAACACTGATACCGGTGGAACAGTTGCTACCCATGGCTCAACCTCTCCTGTCTCCCTTTCTGTCATTGTATTGGCTGCAGCACCTCGCGTCTCCTCTGACCTGCATGATGGTTCATCACGATCGGCGTCATCTCTTGAGGATACCATGACTTCTTCTGCAGTGGTAGGACACAGACCTTCCTCCATCTGGAGCATATAATCAAATAAATGTATTTTGTAACACAGCTCTTAAAGGAAGTTCTAAGAGAAATGTTCAATTTTTCATGATTTTTTGAAAAACAAAAGAAGATATTCTAAAGAATAACAACATTGGACCTCAGAGTTTTTTACTGTGTGAATACCAAACCACTGATACATTTCTCAAAATATCTTATTCTGAGTTCAAATGAGGACAGGGTTTTGAATAACATGAGGGTGAATAAGCTACGACGGAGAACTTTAGAGAACTTTGTAAACAGGTCTAAATGGTCTTCTATAAATTCTTAATCTGTTAATTTACAACAACAATAATAAGACACACCTCAAGACTTGAAGTAAGTTCTTGTTCATCTCTTCTCGGTGAGGACTCGCTCTGTATGTGAAAAAGACATGTAAAAATAAACTTTACTCTGTCTTTTTTCTAAGTGGATCCTGAGAAAGTGAATCAGTTTGACAGACCTGTCTGAAGATAACATAATGCTGGATCTGATCTTCTGTGATTGGATTATGATCTAGAATCAAGTGCAGTCTCATGGACATCATACTGATCAACCAGTTCACCAGACTGGGGTTCACGTCTGCCGACATTCTCCTCTGTGGAACCAAACGTGAAGAAAAGGTCAACCTTCACATCACATTTTCTAAAAGACAAGCAAATGTTAAAAGAAGTCAAAAAGTCTTACAATGCGATGGTTGATGACAACAGTGACCGCCCTTTGGTCTCCTCTTAAGCAGTAGAGATTGAGGGCCAGACACTCAAACAAACTTCGAGTACAGAGATACAGCAAACGCTGTCCAAATGTATTATCTGGAAAGAGAGGAGAAATCAAGCACTCAGAACTGTGTGTACGACCACTATAATGAATAAATCATTTTTATTAATAACATTTTTGTAGACCCTGCTGTAGTCACCGTTGCAACGCAGAATGTGAGTAGCCATGCGTGTGAACTGCTGCCTCAGGAAAGACGTGTTGGTTTGGACGATGTCCACTCCCTCTCGAACAGTCACTGTGGACTGGATCACATACAGTAATGTTTGAGCATTAGATATACAAAACGTTACAGGGTAAATGAGTACAGGGGACAAATCATGCAAATTACACTCACAAAACTCTCTTCAATATACTCCTGTAATTCATTGATCAGATCCTCAGCAGCACTCTACAAAAAAAAAAAAAACATTTAAATGGTTATTTTTTCAATATTACAATCATTAAGGTTCGATACTTTTCAAAAGCTTTTTGACAATTTTCATTCCTAGCTGTAAAAAGTTACTCAAAAAAGGAGTAACTTTGTAAAACTGACTGCTCAGACTCAGTTCAGACTGGACGCTCAAAAATGAGCTTCATTTCAGACTCACACCTGTAAGAGGAGTAACAGCTCAAGCTTAAGTCTGTAAAAGGAGGGATAAAATGCCAAAAACAGCTTTTGGACTTACGTCCATAAGAAAAATTGACAGCTCAGACTCATGTCTGTGAAAGGAGTGACAATACAGACTCAAGGCTGTAAAAAGTGTGACAGCTCAAACTCACGGATGAAATAAGAGCAAGAGCTCAGACTCTCAGATGTAAAAAGAGTGATAGCGACATATAGGACTCAAGGCTCTAAGTAGAGCATCTAATCAGACTCACGGTTGTTAATAGAGTGATAGCTCAGACTCACAGCTGTAAATAGAGTGATAGCTCGGACTCACAGCTGTAAATAGAGTGATAGATCAGACTCACAGCTGTAAATAGAGTGATAGCCCAGACTCACAGCTGTAAATAGAGTGATAGCTCAGACTCACAGCTGTAAATAGAGTGATAGCTCGGACTCACAGCTGTAAATAGAGTGATAGCTCAGACTCACAGCTGTAAATAGAGTGATAGCTCGGACTCACAGCTGTAAATAGAGTGATAGCTCGGACTCACAGCTGTAAAAAGAGTGATAGCGACATATAGGACTCAAGGCTCTAAGTAGAGCATCTAATCAGACTCACAGCTGTAAATAGAGTGATAGCTCAGACTCACAGCTGTAAAAAGAGTGATAGCGACATATAGGACTCAAGGCTCTAAGTAGAGCATCTAATCAGACTCACAGCTGTAAATAGAGTGATAGCTCAGACTCACAGCTGTAAATAGAGTGATAGCTCGGACTCACAGCTGTAAATAGAGTGATAGATCAGACTTACAGCTGTAAATAGAGTGATAGCTCAGACTCACAGCTGTAAATAGAGTGATAGCTCAGACTCACAGCTGTAAATAGAGTGATAGCTCAGACTCACAGCTGTAAATAGAGTGATAGCCCGGACTCACAGCTGTAAATAGAGTGATAGCTCAGACTCACAGCTGTAAATAGAGTGATAGCTCAGACTCACAGCTGTAAATAGAGTGATAGCCCAGACTCACAGCTGTAAATAGAGTGATAGCTCAGACTCACAACTGTAAATAGAGTGATAGCTCAGACTCACAGCTGTAAATAGAGTGATAGCTCAGACTCACAGCTGTAAATAGAGTGATAGCTCAGACTCACAGCTGTAAATAGAGTGATAGCCCGGACTCACAGCTGTAAATAGAGTGATAGCTCAGACTCACAGCTGTAAATAGAGTGATAGCTCAGACTCACAGCTGTAAATAGAGTGATAGCTCGGACTCACAGCTGTAAATAGAGTGATAGCTCGGACTCACAGCTGTAAATAGAGTGATAGCTCAGACTCACAGCTGTAAATAGAGTGATAGCTCAGACTCACAGCTGTAAATAGAGTGATAGCTCAGACTCACAGCTGTAAATAGAGTGATAGCTCAGACTCACAGCTGTAAATAGAGTGATAGCTCGGACTCACAGCTGTAAATAGAGTGATAGCCCGGACTCACAGCTGTAAATAGAGTGATAGCTCAGACTCACAGCTGTAAATAGAGTGATAGCCCGGACTCACAGCTGTAAATAGAGTGATAGCTCAGACTCACAGCTGTAAATAGAGTGATAGCTCAGACTCACAGCTGTAAATAGAGTGATAGCTCGGACTCACAGCTGTAAATAGAGTGATAGCTGGGACTCACAGCTGTAAATAGAGTGATAGCTCAGACTCACAGCTGTAAATAGAGTGATAGCTCAGACTCACAGCTGTAAATAGAGTGATAGCTCAGACTCACAGCTGTAAATAGAGTGATAGCTCAGACTCACAGCTGTAAATAGAGTGATAGCTCGGACTCACAGCTGTAAATAGAGTGATAGCTCGGACTCACAGCTGTAAATAGAGTGATAGCTCAGACTCACAACTGTAAATAGAGTGATAGCTCAGACTCACAGCTGTAAATAGAGTGATAGCTCAGACTCACAGCTGTAAATAGAGTGATAGCTCAGACTCACAGCTGTAAATAGAGAGATAGCTCAGACTCACAGCTGTAAATAGAGTGATAGATCAGACTCACAGCTGTAAATAGAGTGATAGCTCAGACTCACAGCTGTAAATAGAGTGATAGCTCGGACTCACAGCTGTAAATAGAGTGATAGCTCAGACTCACAGCTGTAAATAGAGTGATAGCTCAGACTCACAGCTGTAAATAGAGTGATAGCCCGGACTCACAGCTGTAAATAGAGTGATAGCTCGGACTCACAGCTGTAAATAGAGTGATAGCTCAGACTCACAGCTGTAAATAGAGTGATAGCCCGGACTCACAGCTGTAAATAGAGTGATAGCTCAGACTCACAGCTGTAAATAGAGTGATAGCACAGACTCACAGCTGTAAATAGAGTGATAGATCAGACTCACAGCTGTAAATAGAGTGATAGCTCAGACTCACAGCTGTAAATAGAGTGATAGCTCGGACTCACAGCTGTAAAATAGAATGATAGCTCGGACTCACAGCTGTAAATAGAGAGATAGCTCGGACTCACAGCTGTAAATAGAGTGATAGCACAGACTCACAACTGTAAATAGAGTGATAGCACAGACTCACAGCTGTAAAATAGAGTGATAGCTCAGACTCACAGCTGTAAAATAGAGAGATAGCTCAGACTCAAAACTGTAAATAGAGTGATAGCTCGGACTCACAGCTGTAAAATAGAATGATAGCTCGGACTCACAACTGTAAATAGAGTGATAGCTCAGACTCACAGCTGTAAATAGAGAGATAGCTCGGACTCACAGCTGTAAATAGAGTGATAGCTCAGACTCACAGCTGTAAATAGAGAGATAGCTCGGACTCACAGCTGTAAAATAGAATGATAGCTCGGACTCACAGCTGTAAATAGAGAGATAGCTCGGACTCACAGCTGTAAATAGAGAGACAGCTCGGACTCACAGCTGTAAAATAGAATGATAGCTCGGACTCACAGCTGCAAATAGAGAGATAGCTCGGACTCACAGCTGTAAATAGAGTGATAGCACAGACTCACAACTGTAAATAGAGTGATAGCTCAGACTCACAGCTGTAAAATAGAGTGATAGCTCAGACTCACAGCTGTAAATAGAGTGATAGCCCGGACTCACAGCTGTAAATAGAGTGATAGCTCAGACTCACAGCTGTAAATAGAGTGATAGCTCAGACTCACAGCTGTAAATAGAGTGATAGCTCAGACTCACAGCTGTAAATAGAGTGATAGCCCAGACTCACAGCTGTAAATAGAGTGATAGCTCAGACTCACAACTGTAAATAGAGTGATAGCTCAGACTCACAGCTGTAAATAGAGTGATAGCTCAGACTCACAACTGTAAATAGAGTGATAGCCCAGACTCACAGCTGTAAATAGAGTGATAGCTCAGACTCACAACTGTAAATAGAGTGATAGCTCAGACTCACAACTGTAAATAGAGTGATAGCTCGGACTCACAGCTGTAAATAGAGTGATAGCTCAGACTCACAGCTGTAAATAGAGTGATAGCTCAGACTCACAGCTGTAAATAGAGTGATAGCTCGGACTCACAACTGTAAATAGAGTGATAGCTCGGACTCACAGCTGTAAATAGAGTGATAGCTCAGACTCACAGCTGTAAATAGAGTGATAGCTCGGACTCACAACTGTAAATAGAGTGATAGCTCGGACTCACAGCTGTAAATAGAGTGATAGCTCGGACTCACAGCTGTAAATAGAGTGATAGCTCAGACTCACAGCTGTAAATAGAGTGATAGCTCGGACTCACAGCTGTAAATAGAGTGATAGCTCAGACTCACAGCTGTAAATAGAGTGATAGCTCAGACTCACAGCTGTAAATAGAGTGATAGCTCAGACTCACAACTGTAAATAGAGTGATAGCCCGGACTCACAGCTGTAAAATAGAGTGATAGCTCAGACTCACAACTGTAAAATGGACAATCCATTTGCAATTGTAATACAGTTGGGCAGTCGTGGCCCGGTGGTTCGAGTCTTGGGCTCGTGATCCGAAGGTTGATGGTTCGAGACTCGGAACTAGCGGGAATACCACGACTGATGTGAGTCCCTTGAGCAAGGCACCGTCCCCCAGCACTGCTCCCCGGGCACCGCAGCATGGCTGCCCACTGCTCCGGGTGTGTGATCACAGTGTGTGTGTGTTCACTTACTGGATGGTTTTAATGCAGAGCACAAATTCCAAGTATGGAACACCATACTAGGCAATACGTCACGTCACTTCACTTCACTACAGTGTGTGCCTTGACCTTCACTGAATCTTCACTAATATTCCAAATGCACTTTACCATATACTTCAATACTGTAAATTATGTTCATAGTTCTGTCTATAGTGTACATACACTTTACATAATGTATAGGATGTTCATAGCACACCTGCCTGTATATCTGCTTCATATTTTAAACCTGTAAATTTGTCCATAATACTTATCTATACTATCTATTCTGCATAATTATTGCACATATTACATATATATTCTGTACTTAATGCTTATTGCACTTTTGGTTAGATGCTAACTGCATTTCGTTGCCTTGTACCGTACATGTGTAGTGACAATAAAGTTTCATCTAATATTCTAATCTTATACACCCTACTATATAATAAATGTGTGCAATACTTTACCTGAGACATTTCACATATAGCACCTTAAAACGTGTATATTTATAAAACATCTTTATATAATTTAATCTATCCGGAGCATTTCTAACATATTGCATTTCCACTGTTGTGTGTTTGACATTTTATTTTATTTTATTTTACTTTTCGTTTCCTATGTTTCTTGTCTTGTCACCTTACATTGTGTACTGGAAGCACCTGTAACAAAAACAGCACACCTAAAATAAAGCTCATTCTGATTTTAAGTTAAATAAAAAAAGAGCCTCTACTCAGACTCAGGGCTATAGAAAAAGGTGACACTTAAGACTCATGACGGTAAAAAGACCGTTTCTAACTCACAGCTATGTTGGCGTCTGTGGGTTCCTGGCCACGCAGATAGTGCTCAGTGAAAAACGATGTGAGCTGAGGTTGAATCCGGCTCAGAGGCTGAGGATTACCATGCAAGAGCAAAACCATGTCCACCATAGAGAAGCTTTGACATATCAGAGAAAGGAGATCTCCAAAGAAACCTAGCAAACAAACAGAAACAATGAGTCACATTAAATCAATGAGCACATTAATGCTAAAGAATTTCATGCTGGGATTCATCTATGAACCAAACTGCTTTAATACAGAGAAAATGAACATGAACCATGGCCATAGTTTTGCCGCTATCAACCTAAAATTGCTTTAAGTTATGCTACTGTAATGTCTTGTGTCTTCAGTAACAAATATAGACGGAGCATGATTTCTTTTGAAAGCAATCCCAGCTTACCCACTGCATCTCCAGTTCCAGGTGTGAAGAGATTGCTGGTTTGGGAAAGTCTCTGGACAAACTGTGCGATGCTCTCAGTGTTACCCTGACCACCCCCTAGAGAGCCCATCATGGTGGACAGGACTCCCTGCACAATCCCTGTGAAAAGCTCAGGGCTGAGGCTCTCCCCGCCTCCAGTAGGGGGTATGGCTTGTACAGGTGGAGGCTGCTGGTTTGGAGGAGGAAATACTGGCTGGCCAGACTGTAAGAAAAGCACATCTAAATCAGTGTAAGAGAAAATATTTAGGTTCAAATGCTTGGAGCTACAGTAACTGTAGCTGTATATAAAAAGCACTTACATGAACAAAGTCGGACAGGCCCTGAATGAAGGAAGAGACACCCGGAACAGTCACTGTTACGGAGGAAGGAGCTCCTCCATTAGATCCTCCTGCTCCACCCAGGAAAGAGCTCAGCAGCTGTGCCAGATTATCCCTGGTGTTACCCTCCTGAGGCTGACTCACAGACGCCGTACTCGTGGTGTGAGTGGACGTCTGAGCAGATGTGTTGGAGGATGAAGGAGCATTGGATGATGAGGCAGATAAGGTGAAAGAATGGGACGAGGAGGTAGTAGATGTCTGGTCACCTAAAAACAGGACATTTATAAAATTACACAATGAAGTTCTGAATCAGGTATTGAAAAGTGATCAGACTCACCTGTGTGCAATGGCATCAAAAGCTGCCCAACCAAACCACTGACCATTTGTGTGAGAGGAGAGGACGTCACAGGGTTACCCTTGATGGTGTGGATAAACAAAGTAAAGAAACAAAATTCTGTTTCATTTATTTAAATTCCCACACCATAGTATAAGTAAACACCACGTCATAAAGACATCCAAAAATGCTTCTACCTGGCTGGTCTGTTGTCCTGCAGAGGGGGGAACTGTTTCTTGGATGTTGATGGTGGTCCCCCTGGTGCCCTGATACTGGGAGAAGAGTGGGGATAAGGAGGGCTGTGTGATGACCACCCTGGCCTGAGAAGGCAAAGGGACCGTGCTGTCACCTCTCTGAGCACCTGTGCCATGCTGCTGCCCTTGTTGCCCATGAGAGGCTACGGTTGCCAGGGCAACAGCCTGCTGAGAGATCTGATGCATGATGGCCTGCATAAAATCTGGGGGTAAACCTGGAATGTGGACGGGCGAAGTGGTGCCTTCAGAGAACAGGTAAAGAGATTTTTATAAATTGAAACCACAACTTTGTTTGAAATAGTTCAGTATTACATTTTTGTTTAACTATTACTTACAAAATGTTATAGAGATAGTTCAACCCAAAATGAAACTGATTTAATCATGTACTCACCCTTAGGTCATTCTAAACCTGGGTGACTTCTGTAGAACACAAAATAAAATATTTTCAAGAATGTAGCAACCAAACAACTTTGGCCCTCATTGACTTGTTTTGGACATTTCTCAAATTATCGTATTTTGTGTTGTACAGAAAAAACATCTTTACGACTGAGGATGAGTAAATGAGCAAATTATTACTTTTGGTAGAACTCTCTACTGTTAGCTGGCAATGGGCTATAATGAGAAGCAGATAAACTAACCCATCTCTTCAGCACCGCTGAGGTTCTGTTGTGCTCCATTATTTGAATCTGCTGCAAATAAACCCACAGATCAGCACCTGACACTTTTAAATACCTCTTTCTGTAGGCAACTATGTACAGTATCCAACTATCAAAATACGTTTTTTGGCATCAGGACAAGGAATCGACAGTGAGATGATGCGACCACAAAAGCAGTAAGCATACCATCCAGATTCATCTGCATCATGAGCACAGGCTCTATAGTCTGGTGAGTTATTCTAATCACCCTAGGTGTCCCCTGACCATAGCCTGTCTGCTGATTGGCTCCAGCGGATGGAGGTTGAAGAGCCTGGCCCTGCTGCTCTGATTGGTCGGTAGACTGAGAAGGCTGGGCCTGATTTTCGTTTGTCCGTCTGCTATTGGAAGTCATGGTGACTGTGGTTCCCAAGTTCATCTGACAGAATAAGTATTTTTGGTAAGAGCGTTTATTTGCTATTATCTGACCTGACTTGTGGGGGCAAGCAACTCACAAGAGGAGAGGTGTAGTGGGACATAGGCCTTGCCACGTGTAAGTGCCGGGGCGCTGGAGCGGATAAATTGCAGCGAAGGTCGCTTAGAGCCAGCAAGGTGTTGCCAAGGAGATGGAGCGATTCTCCAATCAAATTGAGAGTACGCTGAGCTTCCTCTCGTTCTTGTGTCTGTCAGAGAAAAACAATAACTTAAACCCTGTGATGGGGCGCATGTCAAAAATACAATGCCACTCATTACCTACATTGTTATTGTAGTCAGCAGTACTTGCTGCTCCAAGGATAGACTGAGTTCTCTCCATGAAGGGACGGAGTCGCTCCTCTACCCTTCGCACCTCTGATAGAACCTCAACCAGCTCCAATGGGCTTGGATGACTGAAGATAAATGCAGAAACAAGGCTATAAAATATTAAATAATCACTAAAAACCCTCTGTGCAGATTTGGGTGGCATCTAGACAGCTCATTCCATCACTCACCCTCGTTTCGAAACACTATATTGGCAAGACCTTTATGGCTTAAGTTTAGAGATGGGTCAGGCTTTCCAGAAAGTATGATGTGAAATGCAGAATCTTACTTGGGATCAGAGTGTCGTGGTCCCTCTGTCTGTGTTGTGTAGGATGAGGAGGATGGTGCTGGTGAGGTGTCCATCTGCTGTGCTGAAGATGCTGAAGATGACTGAGGAGGCTGTGTTTCTTGTTGAGGCGTCAATTCACTTGGCTGACCCTGAAAACATTTTTTTATTATAAATCGTCATGTTTTCTGGTGCTGGTGTACCTGGGGTCTGTTAAAAACCCAACAATTGTTTTTGTGGCATTTCCAGGCATGGATGTCAAAGTGACTGATACGCACCTCAAGTCTGTGGATTAAGGCCTGAGTATTTCGCAATAAGCTTTCAGTCAACTGGAGCCTCATTCTTGGTTCACTTTGAGCTGATTGGTCCATGTTGAAATGGATATCCACAGAGCCGCTGCTCTGTAAGAGATAAAACATAAGATCCAGATGAGCCAAGATATAACCTTCAGTTTAAATTGTAATAGCAAAATTTACAGAATTCAGGCCCCCTGAGTCAAATATTAAACATGTTTGTGGGATGTAGTGTAGGTTAAAGGACTAGTTGATCTAGAGATGAAAATACTATTTTACTACTCAATCTTTTGCCATTCCAGACGAATGCACTTTGGTTCTTTCAGATGGAAAAAAATTATTAACTGTACATTAAAGAGCAGGAATTGTGATGTCCTGAACAGAATATTTCATGCCAAATTGACTTTAATTGACAAGTTATTGACTGTATTTCTAATTTCAGTGCTGCACTGGTTTGCATCACTAGATAGCACGCTTTGCATTTTAAATTTTTTTATTTTATTTTTATTAATCACAAATGTCCTTGTTAAAAAGCTTTTTAAATCTGTTACACAGCCATTTATTTCAGGATTATGTCTGGGTCCCTGCTTACATAAGACGTATATTTATTCAAAACTAGATTTTGGTTAAGGTGAAGAATCACACAGTTTCATACAGTTTAAGTGCTTTAGACAGTTAAACATGTTGAGTTTTCATGTTCAACGATATCCATTTGTTAAAAACGGATAAGACGCATGATGTAGTATTTCTGTGCTCAATATAATTATAAATGTTTTTGTAAGTTTGTTCTATAGGAATATACATATTTCCTATAAGAATGACATTTTAATAAAAAAATTGTGTTTGATTTAAAAAGGTTAAATACATCTGGAATTGATTAAGGGTGAGTCTTTAATTGAATAATTTTTATACTAACACTACTGCTGGTGACTCACTCCTGTGCTGGTGTTCATTCTGATATTTCGCCCTGTTTCCCCGGATAGTATCTGTTCCACTTGCATCTGAAAGAAGCAGACACTTCATTTAACATTCATCATGCACACATTGGTAGGCGATGACAGCCTTACCTGTATTTGCTGTGGATCCATGATATTCCCAGGCAGGTTAAAGGTGCCCAGCATGACGTAGTTATTGCCATTGCGCTCATGTGGAGTTCCAGTAAAGGTGGAGGACTGAGATGAGGTGGATCCCTCATCGGCTGCACCGGAAGAGTCGGAAACACCTCCTCCTCCACCGCCAGACTGACTGCTCTGAGGTGGCGCTCGCTCCACAAGATGAATGACTTTTCCATTAACATCTAAAAAAAGAAAGACCATAGTGGAAACAAAAAGACACAACATCCTTTTTGACTTTATTTATTTTTATACTGATCTTAGGTTTACCGCACTGGACGCTGT
>CM065657.1:21750972-21848472 GCA_033220385.1 Triplophysa yarkandensis | reverse complement strand
ACACGTGCACACAACTCACACACACACACACACACACACACACACACACACACACACACACACATTTTACAAGCCATAGCTTTATTTCTGTTCTGCTCTGTTTGTTCATATTGATCTTTGTCTATTGCTCAACCCAACTCAACTTTATTTCAACATTGCTTGTCTTACTATTTGCATCGTTGCAAAGCTAAAAGTGGAGAGCGTGCTTGATGTTCTGTAGATGACCTCACTCTCTTGACACTAGAGAAATAGAGAAAGAAATGTCAAGTGTTTCCTTTAACATAGTAACATGATGTCATTGAATATCGCTTAATGGAATGTGCAATGCTCAATACACACACTCCATAAGAGAAGAATTCCCTTCATTCACCAATTCCACAAATTCATTTGTTTGTTATCAAAGATGTCCAAACGATGAGAGATCCTAACACATAAAGTCCTTTAGGTAACTACGTGTTTATTAACTTGAGTTATTACACTCTTCATCAAATGCCATTGGCTTCATGCGGCTGAAAGCACATCCATCCGTACGGTATTCACTGAGCATGATCTCACCTCCCCTTCGCCTCATGCGTATGGTGCCTGCCCACGGCAGCTCATTCATACATTCAGCCTCTCTGTCTCTCACGCTACAACGCTCTCCTTCTCTGACTGCTTTCACACATCGGCAAGGTTGAAGAGGAGACCTGCAGCAAAGAGGTAAAAGAACCGATGCATGCTTGCTCTCGGATGCATTATTACAGCTTTCACCCGTACTCTCTTTTATAGGGCATCCGTGGCATTTGTAATGATGCCGTTCGTCCTACAGCATGCAAGGAATGAATGGCTTGTGCCGTGCGTTAAACTGATTTGTGAGAGCGTTGCGTGTCTGGCTGTACAGTGTGTACCGGCCGACGTCGAGTCTGGGAGGCTGTGTGCGGAGCAGTGTGTGCCATTCAAATGGCTGCCAGTACAGGAGGAAGGATGAATGGAGCGACTGTACTGCGTATGCTTCCCTTTTACGCCACTGCTGTATGAATGAGACAGAATCCAGGACTCATTCATTGGACAGAGATGGATGGACAGCGTAAGTCACCGCTGAGGATGAGGGGAAGATGGAATGAGAACGGGGTTTTAAACGTGTCACAGAGGCAGGATTACTGCATTATTGCATGTTGGTTATCCTGAGGAATTGAGGAATTTGGTCATTTCGTTACGATCACGCAGGCTACAGACAAAACATTTTTGCTGGGAAATGTTCCATTGCTCAGATGTTTTTATCTACTATGATTTCTAGCTTTATTCTACAATCCAAACCATATATTGTACTTTGAAGTCACAATACCTTTGGCCATCCAGATCTGCTCATTTAGATATTTTCCAAACATGTATGTGCTTTGTAAATATTGTTATTTAGTAGAAATATCAGTGAATTTTCTTTATTAATTTCGAACACTTCATATTTGACTTGGATTTAAATAATGAATATATTTACCCGTCTAGTAAGATGAGGATATTTGGGAGGCAGGGGCCATGAGAATAGAAACACCTTGGCTTTTCGAGGCTCGTTCTGTGGTCGGGAAGGATGCTGGGAGGACGCTGGGAGATTTGGAGATAAATTTAGCATTCCAGCTTGGCTTCCATCTGCCATTGCATGGTTTAGGGCTGTTGCCATAGAAACCACCACTGGGTGCATACAGTGAGAGAGGGCGAAAACTGGCAAGGTTTTTCAAATTTATTTAAACAACATATTTTAGATTTTATTAAGTACACTGTGACCCAATTAAATATACTACTGGCCCAATTATGTAAACTGTACATTGATTATTTCCTTTAATACATTAATTGTTTAAAAAACAATATGATGGCATCACATTGCCTGGCAGTGTTCTTGTACTGTTATGTTTTTGTTGAGGCAGAATGGTAAAATACAATTTATTTCTAATCAATAATATTTTGGGGCAGGGGAGGGTATAGGGGGGGGGGGGTATAACAGGGGACGTATAAGGGGGATTTACATTTACATTTAGTCATTTAGCAGACTCTTTTATCCAAAGCGACTTACAAGAGTCGAGGAGACAATGAAGCGGTAAATAGCCGATACATATAATATAATGGATATATAAGAAGGGACATATAAGGGGGGATATATGAGGGGGGATGTATAAGGGGGTACGTATAAGGGGGTACGTATAAATGGGGACATATAAGTGGGGACTTATAAGGGGAGCATAGAAGGGGGGCATATAAGGGGGGAGTCATGTCTTAGTGGTTAGAGAGGGGTTGAGGGTTCAAGTCTCGGGCCAGCAATATCATGACTTAGGTGGCCTTGAGCAAGGCACTGAACCCCCATCTGCTACCCGGGAGTCACAGCATAAATGACTGCACACTGCTCTGTGTGTGTAGTCAAGTGACGTGTGGCCAAATATGGTGTACACACATAGTAAGTGAACACACTCACACTTTTAACACACACCCGGAGCAGTGGGGGGGGTGTCTTGCTTTAGGGACTCACCTCGGTCATGGTATTCCCGCTGATACCGAGTCTTGAACCAGCAACCTTCGGATCACGTGTGTCCAACACTAACCACCAGGTTACGACTGCCCCCTAAACACTGTGTGTTCACGGTTGGTGTGTGTTCACCATTGTGTGTTTTCATGGTTGTGTGTGTGTGTGTGTGTGTGTGTGTGTGTGTGTGTGTGTGTGTGTGTGTGTGTGTGTGTGTGTGTGTGTGTGTGTGTGTGTGTCTGTCTGTCTGTCTGTCTTTGTGTGTGTGTGTGTGTGTGTGTGTGTGTGTGTGTGTGTGTGTGTCTGTCTGTCTGTCTGTCTGTCTGTCTGTCTGTCTGTCTGTCTGTCTGTCTGTCTGTCTGTCTGTGTGTGTGTGTGTGTGTGTGTGTGTGTGTGTCTGTCTGTCTGTCTGTCTGTCTGTCTGTCTGTCTGTCTGTCTGTCTGTCTGTGTGTGTGTGTGTGTGTGTGTGTGTGTGTGTGTGTGTGTGTGTGTGTGTGTGTGTGTGTGTGTGTGTGTGTGTGTGTGTGTGTGTGTGTGTGTGTGTGTGTTCACGGTTGGTGTGGGTATCCACTGCTCTATGTGTGCACTTTGGAGCATAAATTCTGATTATGCGTCACCCTACTTGGATGTCACGGCCGGTCGCATCACGTCACTTCACTACTACAAATTATTCTACAAGGGTTTTAAAAACTTAAAAGCAGAATTTATTCTTGGTTTTTATTAGAAATGAGAAACTTGAATGGGAAATCAAAATTCGGTTTCAGTAAGTTTGCAATTGCCTTATGCGTTACAGCGAAGATTCAAACCAAAAATCTTACATCAAGCCAACTTTCCATCTCTTGATTCTATAAAACCCTGGTGCGCTTAAGTCATCTTATGTCATCACACATTTGCAAGGCATGTGCAATGTATGCTTTGTCTTCCTTTAATCCAAGGTAAACTACCAACACTGTGATCTCTTAAATTTATTCATTGTAAACCCATGGTTATCGTCTTAAACCCATGCTCAAGGTCCTGATGCCCACGTTAGTTTGCTCCAGTCAGTGTTAAAGACGGACCAGTCTCTCTTTATATGTTGCTGTTGTACAGAACTGTAGAAAAGCCATAGTAGAGCTATGTTTAAGCTTAAAGAAGTTATAGTCATGTGCCACTGCAGACTGTGGTTCAATGCCCCCAGTGCTTTTCGAATGGGAATACAGAACAGGTGGAGAGATAAATGCTTGTTTGACTCACATCCATGTACAGAAAACCACTGAGGTCAAGCCAATACATCCATTTACTCCAAGAAATAAATGAAGCTGTTATGGTATGATCATCTAATCTTAACAGCGTTCATACAAGAACAGTATTCTTCAGTTATACACCCATCAATATTTTATATCCTCAAATAAGGCTGTGAACACTAAAAGTTGTATTCATGCAAGCTGTGAGGGAATTCATAGTTGGCAGTGGTCTAGAAATATACCAGCAGGATCTCCTTTAGTCCCACTAAAGTTAAGCGTGGGTGCCAATGCCAGCTGGTCAGCGAGTGGGATGCCTTATTCCTTATTGTGTTTGTACTCACAGCAATTTCAAAGGGTTTATTATTTAAGAGCATCAATGGTGACTTCAAATGACTTTGGCTGAAAAATATACAAACGCACAAAATTACACAAATGCAAACACAATCTCATTTTATCTTTTCTGGTTTTTACACAGAGATCACAAATCATTTGTTTAACGTCAGTTCCCTTTCTGTCGGTCTCTCGACGTTGTGTCGAAGAACGACAGTATGGGTTCTCAAGAGCGAACCCATACTGTCGTTCTTCGACACAACGTCTCGTTCCCTCCATCAGGGAACCGGGGTTACAATAGTAACCTAGACGTTATCGTGGAACAACTTCGTTTTTATTAAGGACTGTTAGTTATTGAGTATGGAAGTAACCAAACCAAATGTGATGAATTCTAAGTTTCAAGCCCTGGAAGCAACTATATGGCTTCTTATCCTGAGTTTAAAAGAAAAAGAGCTATAAATTGGAATGTAGTGAAGTGACGTGACGTGGCATGAAGTGACGTGATGTGATGTGTGGGAAGGTATGGTGTCCCATATTTGGAATTTGTGCTCTTCATTTAACTCATCCAAGTGTACACACACAGTAATTGAACACACACAGTGAAAACACCTTACTATCTTTAGTACTGATAGAGTGGCCATGTCAACGATGTCTAAGATGTCTATGTTTCGCAATAATGCACATCAGTTGCTAGACGGCAGTTCTTTCCATTTGAATGGGGGAAGATAAATCTTTTAAAAATAGAAATAAAAATGGAAATATAAATCTTTTAAAGAGGGGGGTTGCGTAAGGTGGTGTAAGCAATTCTTTGTTTGAACAAGATATATATAAAGTATTGCATATAGGCGGAATGTACACGGGGGGTGGGGGGGGTGGGGGGGGTTTGAGGTATTGCACATTGAGAAAGAAAGAATTATTATTATACAATGAAATTTATATTGTATGGAGTTTATTGAAACTTAAGTAAATTTTTAAACCGGTCCATGTGTGAACATGTGTGGGGTCAGTGCACGTGTGACTTCAGGGTTGAAAGGGCTATTCCCGCTACAGATGCATAAATAACAATTTAAAATCACAAATTAATAAAAAAAAACCTGTTCCAGAAGTGTTGTTTCCCAGGCTTCAATTGTGCTAGAAAATACTTTTAGTCACTTAAGTTTATGCGAATCACAAGAGTCCAGCTTAACTGTATTTAACTGGAAGTGATGCATCTTCATATTGTCCATCATCTTCGGTCGTGTCATGTTAAGATTCAAAGTCATCCCAGCAGAATTTCCTTATCAATTTAATAAGCAACAAAGCAGCTTTAAAATTTATTTAAAAGAGTTATCTAGTTGAGCTACAAAACAAACAAGCTTTTTCTGAACTTAAGATTAAATTTATAAAAAATATTTGAACGTATGACCTGATCATACGACCGGAGGTTTACAGCAATAAAAACACAGTATAATTTTTATGGCATAAATCTAATTATCGTTTTTGCGACTTTAATAGGAAAATCCCGGCCTGGGTCACAGATAAAGGATAGACCTAAAATGTTTCACATTACCAAAAGGGATATTGCTATTTGAAGATTCTATCTATAATTATTTGACCAAACAATTTTTTTTACTTTTTTACAGGGTTTTTGAGCAGATTAACTACGTCTGACATAAGATAGTCTCCTCAGTTGATGTGGACTTCCAATAAAACGAAGATACAAAAATCAGGATGGAAGAAGTTGCAGTAGCGCCTCTCTTTTGCTTTCGGAAATAATGTGTTCTGAATTCTCCAGTAGTGACGAACCTGTACATCCCATGCATATGTTAAATCAATAGAAATAATGAACAAAACATTCTAAAATGAATGACATGAAATAACTGGTAATCCAAAAAGTCTTGAATAAACACTAAGCCTCCTTCTATGGATGCCTTGCATAGCCAGTTGACCACAGGGGGACAATCTCTAGATGTCGAAAAGCCTCAGAATGAATCTCCAGAGGAGAGCTCAAAGTTACATTCAGTACCCCAATGTGTTGCCGAGAATGAGACAGTTGTGCAGCAGCCTCCACAACAGAAGACACCAATTCCAAGAAAGAATCTTGGGTCACAGAGAAACACTGCTCACGAGACAGACACTACTGAACAGGAAAATTATCAAGGAACATCTGGTAGTTCTGAATGTGTTGATGTTAAAATATGTCAGATGGATGAAGTGTTATCCACAGCATCAGCTCCTACTTCCTGTTCTGCGGATGTAGCACTGGAGAGCGTACCTAGGCAAAAACAAGAGAGTAAATCTGGGAAATATGTTTGCTCCTATTGTGGTCGGGCCTGTGCTAAGCCCAGTGTGCTTCAGAAACACATTCGATCCCACACTGGAGAGAGACCATACCCTTGTACATCATGTGGCTTCTCCTTTAAGACTAAAAGTAACCTTTACAAGCATCTAAAGTCCCACACTCATAAGGTAAAAGCTGGTCTGACTGCGGATATCAAGGGTCCGAGAATTTCTTCAGAAGAGCCTGTCACAGAATCAGATGAAGAAAGACAACTATCGTCCTCTTCTACTTTAGAAAGACAAAGGACGTCTATTCAAAAGTCAAATGCTCCAGAAAAGTGCTCTGAGAAACAACATAAGGCTAAAGAAGACTCCCAAGCAGTCAAAAAGAGACTTGCAATGAGACTTAGCCGTGGACGACAACATCCTTTAACATTATCTGATGATGCACCACCATCTTTTGATCGAAGTACCAGCGGAAGCACGGAGTCTGGCTATTTCTCAAGATCAGAGAGTATGGAAGTCCCTCAAGACAGTCCCCCAAACGCAAGTGGCAAAAGCTATGCAGAGATCATTCTTGGAAAGTTTGGCCGTTGTGATCACACAAAAAGGATGGCTCATCAACAGCATATGAATCCTAATCTGCAAGAAGGGAGAAGAATTCCATTCACCGTGCCTAAAAAACAAGTCATTGACCATATCACAAAACTAATCACCATTAATGAGGCTGTGGTAGATACCAGTAAGCTAGACAGTGTCAAACCTAGACGGTTTTCAGTCTCCAGGAAAAGCAGCACAGAATCGAAGCCGTCATCTTCTAAAGGGCCGATTGCTCCGATTTCAAAGGAATTAAATGTAAGCTCAATGAGCCATGGTTCAATTACTCTTGGTGTACCCTGTGAGAAATTTCAGCATCATTCTATCAGTATTCAAGATGTGTCGGATTTAAGAACTTCTACCCCTCTTCAGAAAAGTCACTCTATGCCGTCAGATACAAGTGTTGGTGACATATCAGAAACTTCTCATAGCCTTCGTCTTGGCAAGTCTTTTGATGACCAACAACTTGTTCAGAATAGACGTCAAGGAAGGCTTAAACGACAGTCTGCTATTGAATTGCCCATTGGTGCGGAAATCTCTGTGGAGGACCAATCTTTTTCCAGTTCACTGGTTTCTACTTTAGTTCATACAGAACCAAATCACCTTCGGAATCAAGAACTATTTGAGTGTGAGTCATGTGGTATGCTTTTTAATGATTGGGAGAGATTTCAAACACACAAACAGAGTTGCATAGATTGTCGGTCTTGTAAAACGGAAACAGAACCCGAAGAAATGCTTGCATCTCATTCTTGTGCTTTTGCATTTAGAAAAAGAAGAAAGGAGGAAAGTCTTGATCTTGAAGATACACCTTTAACAACAGTTCCTTTCATAACACCAAAAGAATGTACAGCAAGTTGTGAATCTTTTTGTAAATTGTCTGCAAAAGAAACTTCTGAGCATGTGAAAGATAGTGCTTCAATGTCAATATCAGTTATACAGCATACTAGTTCATTTGAGAAACAATCGTATTCTTTACAAACTGCTGGATCAGAGGAAGTAGTTTACACTTCTCAATCAGAATCAAAGCAGCTGACAATTAAACCATCATTCCGCAAACTTGCGCGGCAGCCAAATGTTCAAGATACTCTGATCCATGAAGATTTAAACAACAGCACTAGTGAAGTATCTTCCCCTTCAACTTTCCCCAAAACAAAGGATGAAGGACACTTTAGTACGTTTCAGTGGCCCCAGAGAAGTCGAACTTTGGCTCAGCTACCAATAGAAAAGTTACCACCTAAAAAAAAGCGTCTCTGTCTTGCACAGACTTTAGGGGACTCAAGCTTTGACCCCCACTCTCTACCTCAAAGTCCATTTCAAGACAGTTGTGTCTCCAACATCTCAGGTCAGTCAGCATTATTCAAGTCCTGCAAAGCTGA
The DNA here is from genome assembly GCA_033220385.1 of Triplophysa yarkandensis. Lineage (NCBI taxonomy): Eukaryota > Metazoa > Chordata > Actinopteri > Cypriniformes > Nemacheilidae > Triplophysa > Triplophysa yarkandensis. The sequence continues at coordinate 21,840,198 of CM065657.1, read as the reverse complement.
TGTAGATGTAACACTAACAAGAAGATCCAGAGCCACTCATACCTTGACAGTTCCTTTAAGTTCTCACAGAGAAATTAGGCGTTCTGCATCTGAGCAGGCGCCACATATTCTGCAACGTGACAATCTCATCATAGAAGCACGAAGCAAGTCATTTGACCACAGATGCTTATCCCCAGAAAGTACCGCTGCCGGCTGGAAAGACAAGCAAAAAGGTCTTCTTATAAGATATGCTACAGTGAGGGATCACGTGGAGAGACACCAATCTTCAAAAGTCAAAAACACCAATTCTCACACTCAGACAACTTACCCACTTGATGAAACTGAGAACATAAAGTCACATCATGTTTTATCAGAGAATGATCAACATAATACCTTGCAATGGACTGACCAGCAAACCGCAGTGGAAAGTCTGCCATCTGGTGCTGCCAGAGCTCACTATTCACAGGTGTCAACAGGACTTAAACTTGAAATTTTAATGGACGAAAACATTGGAAATTCTCCTGCAAATGTAGACCAACTACACTTGGCTCATCATCGGCAGAATAAACCTCTCTATGCTGATGTTACTATGAGTTCAGAACAATTGAGGACATCACCTATCCAGAGAATTCCAGTTCGTCTTCATTCTAACCTTACATCCCATGTAATCCCTATTTACACAACAGTTTCACAAACGTTTAATGCGAAGCCCCAGGAACCTGGCTGCTCTCGAAACAGTTCAGTCACATTGGTTACTAAGCTTGATGTAGACCAACAGCCTTTGTTTATCGGACCCAAATTCGTAGGTTATGGGGCAAACAAACGTGTGCTGTCGCCCACATACAGTGATGAGCTCAGCCTTGATGAGAGTGAACCACAACAGAAACAGATGAAAGAGGAGGAAAATAGAAAGGGTGATGAACAAGAAAAAGATGTTTTGATCCCATGCAACAAGGGCGAGAGACCGTGTAAGGAAAATGCCATCTTAACAACAGAAAACGAAGAACCATTTACTACTCTCAACACAAATCTCACTTTTAGCTGGTGCTGTCTTCATAACACAAAGCCCAATTCATCAACACAGAGTGAACATCAAACTTCAGTCTATTCTTCATGGTCCACAAGCCCTCACAATCCGTATCCTCCCGGCTTAACAAGCAAAGAAATGCTGTCTCTATTGGACTGCAAACAGAGACAAACATCAGTTATTTACACCATGGCAGCCATGTCATCCCTCCTGGACACGAAACAAGAGGCTTCTAACTCCCAACAGCCAGTTCCGACTGAGGTAAGTTCTCTAGGACAATGTATTTATTTATTGATGCCTGAACAATGGGAGCAGATCACACAAAAATTTAAAGATGACAGCCTTTTTTGTCGCATTGTCCAGGCATTTCTAAAGCATAACTATGCTCAGGCTTACAGATGTGACAGCTAGACTTTTCTTCTTTGCCTTGTAAACGTCAAAGTAAATCAATGTTTGCAAAATGCTGAATGAGAATTCCCCCATCTTTGTCTCCCCGGGCAACCGGAGTAGGGTTGGTGAAGTTGCCCGTGTCTCTCTCCAGTGTAGGTCTGTGCCACGCTCACAGAACTGAAAGAAGCTCAACAAGCTGAGTCGACATCAGTAGAAAAGAAAGCATTGAAGGAGTCAGACCAATAATCTAACTTCAAATGCACCTTAATGGTTCAGATCGGTGTGGAAGGGTAAGTTACTGTTATTTTAACAGGCTGTGACACTTATTGTGTAATACAAATAATGTACGTCTCAATTCACCAATGTTCACATAATCCTGCCAACCTCGAGATATTCTTAAAATATACTTTTTTATCATTTACATGTACATTTACATTTAGTCATTTAGCAGACGCTTTTATCCAAAGCGACTTACAATAGTCGAGGAGACAATAAAGCGGTAAATAGCCGATACAACGATAGGTGAACAAGTGCTACAACAATGCTACCGAGTTACACAGAGAGCGAAGTTACAAAATATATATATATATATTTTTTTTTTTGATAGAGTGAGTAGGTTAGAAAAGTAGTGAGTTAGTGAGTTAGATGTAGCCGGAAAAGATGAATTTTTAGGTGTTTTTTGAAGATAGAGATCGAGTCTCATGCATGCTAAATTTAATATACATTTTGGCCTTAACATGACTTGTATAATCAAGATTCAGAAATCTTTTTTTATATCGCAAATAACCAAACCACAAATGATAACACATTTCCCGTTTTACGAAAGATAGAAAACTGTTTGTTCATACTGTCCTTGTATTAAAAAAAAAAAAAAAAACTTCTTTTGTAACTTCGCTCTCTGTGTAACTCGGTAGCATTGTTGTAGCACTTGTTCACCTATTGTTGTATCGGCTATTTACCGCTTCATTGTCTCCTCGACTATTGTAAGTCGCTTTGGATAAAAGCGTCTGCCAAATGACTAAATGTAAATGTAAATGTAAATGTATTATTGGCTGAAAATTGGTTGGCCCCAGGGTTTCCCTTTCCTCCTCTGTTTGCCTTGGAAGAAATGTTCAGGCTCTCTTAATGTACATGTTTGAGCTTAGGGTGGTGGTAAAGGCCATCAGAAGAAGGTAAGGGCTCCAGTAACATCATGAATGGCTGTCTGTTCATGGTTTTGGGACATTCTAGACAAGCAGGTTAAACACCCAGCCAGACTCCCTGCATGTGTCCTTTAATAGATTGAGAATGTGTATGGATATATGTACTGTAAGTGTGATGTCTAAAGAAAGCCTGTATCAAGAATAGCATGTTTAGTGTTGGTTTTTTTGTTGCGTTTTTGTCACAGCTACAGGTCAAGCGGAGAACATGTGTATTTTCGTGGGTGCGGAAGAGGGTGGTATGTTTGTCAAAAGTGTGGGCTATGCTGTAAGAAACCCAGCATGCTACACAAACATGTACGACTATACACGGATCCTAGATCTCATGTCTTCCAGCACTGTAACGTTCCCTTTGAGACCAAAGGTACCAAACACCTGACACACTGAAACAAATGCATTTCTGATAAGCCATAACATTTTGTTATCAGCGAGACTGTTTGATTTTGGATTTGGACTGTTTAAGTTTAATCGTTCACATTTTTTACATGTTACTGTGCGCAGGAAATCTAACTAAGCACATTATATCAAAGGCTCGTGGGAAGAGATGTCCAGGGGGAATCGCTCCAGGCCCAACTCACAGGGTTCTTTCAGTCCCTGAAAACCCGCAAGAGACATTTTATTTCAAGATGTCATTTTCCAGGCCTGGAAAAGTTTTGGGAAAGCAAATAAACCGAAGGAATTCGGGAAAAGTCATAGAAATTTGTTTCACAAACTCAATACGTTGTGTTTTATTCTTTAGGATATACTGTGGTGAATTTGAACATGGATTTTTCTTCTTATATATCATATACATTTACATTTAAAAAAAATGGATATTTATGGAAAAGTCATGGAATTTTAATGGACAAAATGTGTATGAAACCCAGAACATGAAACACATGAAAAAGGTAAGGATTTTTTATTAAAACCTCCTTAAAATTGTAAGAATTTGAACATGGTAATATGTAACATAATACCTTACATAATACCATGCATAATAATAATGCATCCAAACCTTGATGGTTTAATTTGTTTGATTAAATATATTCAGTTGTTTTTCTGTTCCTTTAGGTGACTGGGCAAACATTTGATTGAAACAGAACATGTTGAGAAGTGTCGGTTTCCTGATTCAGAAGAAGCAGATGATAATAATGAAGCTGATATACATGTTTCATCATGTATGAGCAGGCCTCTCTCCAATGAAGATTTGAATTCGTGTAACACTCCAGTCCATTTGGAACTAAGGCTGAGGACAAAATCCATTTCCCCAAAGGAGATACAGCCTCCCTCTCATTCTCATATCTACCTTTGGAGTCCTCTCCACAATAAAACCTTTCCCTAAGTTTTTATTTTCCCTTTAGCCTTGACTGGTTGGGCCTGTAGGACCGTTAAGAGTCAAGTAGACACAACCAGAGGTTCAACAAAGGTTTCACTCGAAAGATGGTAAACTGTTTCTGTTTGGAATGATATTTGTGTAAAATGAAGTCCTGAATGTAGTTTCGTCTCAAGATGATTGTAAAAATAAAAATATTACTCAGCTGCGACATTTGTTGGTTACGGTGTCATCAGTTAATCGCCCCATATAGAGATTTATAAGGTTTATGTTTGTGGTGTTTGTTTTGATTTCATAGTTTTGCCCACATCCTCCACTTGGTGTCAGGGTTAGACAGTGTGTGTGTGTTTGTGTGTGTGTGTGTGTCTGTCTGTCTATGTGTGTCTGTGTGTGTGTGTGTGTGTGTGTGTGTGTGTGTGTGTGTGTGTGTCTGTCTGTCTATGTGTGTCTGTGTGTGTGTGTGTGTGTGTGTGTGTGTGTGTGTGTGTGTGTCTGTGTGTGTGTTATGTATGTGTGTTGTGTGTGTGTGTGTGTGTGTGTGTGTGTGTGTGTGTGTCTGTGTGTGTGTGTGTGTGTGTGTTATATGTGTGTGTGTGTGTGTGTGTGTGTGTGTGTGTGTGTGTGTGTGTGTGTGTGTGTGTGTGTGTGTGTGTGTGTTATGTGTGTGTGTGTGTGTGTGTGTTATATGTGTGTGTTATATGTGTGTGTGTGTGTGTGTTATATGTGTGTGTGTGTGTGTGTTATATGTGTGTGTGTGTGTGTGTGTGTGTGTGTGTGTGTGTGTGTGTGTCTGTGTGTGTGTGTGTGTGTGTGTGTGTGTGTGTGTGTGTGTGTGTGTGTGTGTGTGTGTGTGTGTGAGGAGGGATTCCAGGTGAGATATTTGGCAACCCGTGATCTCTCTCAGCTCTGACGATCGAAACCTGACCGTGAACTGCAGAGTTTGGTCCGAGTTGACATCAGGGTTAACCCATCGAGCTAACTAGTCTCACCCCGGGGACAGGCCAGTGTTCTGGATCAGCACATGCTTCATTATTCACACCACAGGTTTGATTTCTCCTTTCTGAGAGGAGTTTGACTGACAGGACATACGCGAGGTGAACCGGAGGATTAAGCGGTTAAAACTCTTCTCCACATCACAAATGTTTCATGGAGTGACGCTTCTAACACATTAAACAGGTGAGACATTCAATACCTGTGTACGGCTTTATAATGACACTTTTAATAATAGTGCTTTGAAGGGTTTAAAGTTGGTTTAATGACTAGCCGTCATGCTAACAGCGCAACAACCTGTTGCTGTCAGCGTCAACAAACCAGGAAATCACGACCTGAAACTCTCATACAAACACCTGAAATTATCATACAAACACCTTAAACTCTCATACAAACACCTGAAATTATCATACAAACACCTTAAACTCTCATACAAACACCTTAAATTATCATACAAACACCTTACATTCTCATACAAACACCTTAAACTCTCATACAAACACCTTACATCCTCATACAAACACCTGAAATTATCATACAAACACCTTAAACTCTCATACAAACACCTGAAATTATCATACAAACACCTTAAACTCTCATACAAACACCTTAAATTATCATACAAACACCTTACATTCTCATACAAACACCTTAAACTCTCATACAAACACCTTACATCCTCATACAAACACCTGAAATTATCATACAAACACCTTAAACTCTCATACAAACACCTTAAATTATCATACAAACACCTGAAATTATCATACAAACACCTGAAATTATCATACAAACACCTTAAACTCTCATACAAACACCTTAAACTCTCATACAAACACCTTACATTCTCATACAAACACCTTAAACTCTCATACAAACACCTTACATCCTCATACAAACACATTACATCCTCATACAAACACATTACATCCTCATACAAACACCTGAAATTATCATACAAACACCTTAAACTCTCATACAAACACCTTAAATTATCATACAAACACCTTACATCCTCATACAAACACCTTACATCCTCATACAAACACCTTACATCCTCATACAAACACCTTACATCCTCATACAAACACCTGAAATTATCATACAAACACCTTAAACTCTCATACAAACACCTGAAACTCTCATACAAACACCTTACATCCTCATACAAACACCTGAAATTATCATACAAACACCTTAAACTCTCATACAAACACCTTAAACTCTCATACAAACACCTTACATTCTCATACAAACACCTTACATTCTCATACAAACACCTTAAACTCTCATACAAACACCTTACATTCTCATACAAACACATTACATCCTCATACAAACACATTACATCCTCATACAAACACATTACATCCTCATACAAACACCTGAAATTATCATACAAACACCTTACATTCTCATACAAACACCTTACATTCTCATACAAACACCTTACATTCTCATACAAACACCTTACATTCTCATACAAACACCTGAAAGAGTCCAACAAACACCTGAAATTCTCATAAAAAACACCTGAAATTCTCATACAAACACCGGAAAGTGTCTACCAAACACCTGAAATTCTTGATTAGAACACAGATCACATGGAACGCAACAGGTTTATTATTATTATGAGTTAAGTTATGTGACTTCTGTTCTTCTAATATTTGACAGGTTTATATTGTTTATATCCACATATTCAGTCCTATGTGGCTTCATCAGTGTTGTGTAATGTCAGAAGATGTGTTCTGTGATCCTGGACATGTTTCAGCAAGCATCCGCTTTTGGGAGACACCTAGGAAAGAAATGACCAGAGGGATTCTTCTCTCAGACACCTAGACAGACACACACACACACACACACACAGAACGACCGGCACGCACGCACTGACACTGACACTGACACTGAGACAGACAGACACAAACACACAGACATACGGATGGGCGGACGCACGCACGCACTAACACTGAGACAGACAGACAGACACACACACACACAGACAGACAGACAGACAGACAGACAGGCACGGATGGACAGACGGACGGACGGACGGACACACACACACACACACACACACACACACACACACACACACACACACACACACACACACACACACACACACACACACACACACAGACACAGACACAGACACAGACACAGACACAGACACAGACACAGACACACACACACACACACACACACACACAGACACACACAGACACACACACACACACACACACACACACACACACACACACACACACACACACACACACACACACACACACACACACACACACAGTAAACACAAACCTTAGCACTGATGCTTTCAAACGATACTTTACAGAATAATATGGTGGTCCCTATAACACAACAATATATAGTGAAATTTACTTTCAAATAACTTTGTTGTAAAGATGCATCGATATGGTAATTTTAGCAGATAACTCTTTTATATTTGGAGGCCGATTGCCTTTATACAGGCCGATAATTATTTTTTTTTAAGCATGAAACAAATGGGAAACATATACAGTGATCAACTGGTTTTATATAAAAAATTCAGAAAAGTTTCTGAACTGGAGTAACTATACATTTTTATGGACAACTTTATTTGCATAAAATCTATTGCTTGGCAAAGAAAAGCATAAATACAGCAAGTGTCAATTAATCCCTAGTGTCCAATAGCAAGCATGAGAAGTGATTCAGCCTGGAGAAATAATACCTCATTTATCCTCCTAAAGATATCAACCTCATTTTATCATCAGAGCGATAATGATAGTACTAAAAATAACATTTATTGGCCGATTTTGAACGGCTGCCGATATATCGCCCATCCTTACTTTGTTGTCTGTTGTACCAAACACTAATACGGAAACCACAACAAAATAACATGCACAACAATATGAACCACTTCTATTAGCCATAAATACCAGTTGCAGAAGTTGTGTTCTTTCACAAGACCAAGTCCTTTGTTGTGAGACTCGGATCCCCCCTCCTCAATTGGCATTAATTAAATATAATATTATAAATAATATTTAATCCTTGGTTTGTATATAAGTGAATTGTTTTTTATGATGGTTTAATGGTATCGGACCTGATACCCCTGCTGCTTATAGATCCCGCTGTATACCATATTCCCGTATAAGCTCCCGAGCTTATAGTGTATAGACTCATCTGTAAAGGAATTCACACTTGTCATTCCATTTTGTTGGCCTTGATTTTACGGCATCCATTTGAATGCATGATGGGCTCAGGGTTAATTATTAATGAGAAGCTGACTGTGTGCAATTGCAACAGTGATTGTAGGTCAGTGGATGACCGAGTTTAAGCTTTTCTGCGTCCTTTTTATCTTCCTTTCAGTTTGGTCATGCAACGATGACTGTTAGACAATAGATTGTGTATATAGGGTCAGTAGGGAATGAAAAATGTATTATCTGTGCATTGTATAGTTATTATGCATTGACAATATCTTTTCAAGATAAACCTGAGACGAACTCAAAACTATTTGCAGATTAGGACAGAAGATTATTTGTTTCTATTTTGTATAGTATTTCACATCAGCAACACAATTCCGTGTTAACATGATTCTATTCAACAACACTAATGATGACAGGTAAAGAATGTACAATATAGTGATTTAACGGTATGATTTTCAGTGACCAAAGTTATCACGGTTGATATAACTTTGGTTTCAGTGACCAAAGTTATATCAAGTTATCTATATAATCACTTTTTTTTCCAAATGAGATACAAATATTTAGTGTACAACTGATTAACACACTCAAAACATTTAAAAAAACAAACACAACGGAATACAACTATTTTAAAGCAATGAGAACACATTGACATTGTAGTTCTAAGTTGTATAAGCTTCCTAGTACAGGTTTTAATAAAAAGTACCTTAAATAAGTCATCAAATGCACGCTTAAAAAACTATTTGCATGTTTCAAGCGCTGTCACTGTCTTCCACCATATTATCTTGTACAAAAAAACAATGCTTGCTGCTTCCCGGCCAGATTAAGTTGAAAGGATTTACAGTGAATTTAAAAATCATGACAATTAAACACAATTTTAATGATTACATTTTAAATGATAGTACTAACCGTCAGGACATTTTATTGTCCTTTATCATTAAACCGTTAGTCTTTTCATCCGTATGAATGCATTGTCGACGTCACATTTTTATCTGATGCAGGTTACTGATTCTCTTTTCTACCTAGAAATGCTAAAATAATGAAGAAAATATCGTTTCAAACGTAGGACTTTGTATTGCCAAGGACCTTACGATACCACACATATCACAATAGACGTTTACATTTACATTTAGTCATTTAGCAGACGCTTTTATCCAAAGCGACTTACAATAGTCGAGGAGACAATGAAGCGGTAAATAGATGGGTCTCGAGAACCAATATATGATACATTTGGAAATATGTTAGTGTTTTCCCATACATTAACTAACTAATGGTCAGCCCTAGGGAAATAATCAAATGTAGATTATTTTTGACTAATATTGCAATTGCCATTTAATTTGTAATTATTTTTAAGCTCTTACTGTTCTGTATTATTAATAAAGATAGCCATTGCAGCCAATGCGATCACATGGGTTAAACTTTTGTATGTTGTTATGAACTAAGATAATGTGTGAACTGATTGACATATTTTTGACAACCATTTATGTTATCGCACACTATACACTACACAGCATCATCCACACAACACAGTCCCGCACAACTGACGGGTTGTTCGATGAAATGTTCTGTTGGGCTGAGCCGATTGTACATGGCCAGTGTCAATGTAATATACATTTTTAAATGCATATGCACAGGAAGCGCGCTTGCATGGAGACAGACTTGATGCAAAACTTAATGACGTAGTGTTAAGAAGGTTTCGGAAGAAGCAGCCAGGTGCATTCAAGTTTAACATCTCGTTCCTTTTTCGAGAGACCCATCTCTGAAAGGTTCATGTGATCATAATGTTGTAAAGTCGGTGGTGACATACAAGGACAGTCGCCCGTCTTGCACTTTCTTAAAGACACTGAAGCCAAGTAAATCTGCTGCCTTCAGATGTAAATAAATAATCCAGGAAAATCAAAGGGAAAACAATAACATTAACCATTACAAAAATATAATTTAGGTAATAAATGGTAAACAATGCAATCCAGATAACACCTAAATTATGTAGCTGTGTGCCTGTTTTTTTTTTTTTTGTGTAAATAAGACTTTGATTCTCACCGTAGCATTAAGGATTTTACATGGCAAGTGTGCCTGAGCTTAAATCAGGGCTGAACTTAAAAATCCCTAAGCTATGTAAATGCGGCAGTGGCATCGTGTCACTGACATAACCAGTCAGGCCAGCTCAGTGTCATTTCTTTTTGTCCGTTTTTTTGGTTGCACTGCTGTTTCTCTGCTTTGCTTTGATGATAGAGCTCGACTCCTTCATGTGGTTAATGATTAATATTACTAATAATGTACCACTTGAGGTAGAGGTCGACCGATACTGGATTATAATGAAAATGATTACTAAGGTGGGCAGTAACCAGTTACATTAACTGATAGTTTTGACTGTTTGCTTTAAAACACTTCTAATAACTCACTGCGCATTCACAAAGCTCAAACATAAAGTTGTATGGAACTTTAGCAAATTAAAACGCAGAATTTAATAAATAATAATAAATATAATCTGTATTTTGTTGGAAAGTAAATATTAAAAGACATACCAAACTTTAAAGTTAGCACACCCAAATAACCTTCTTTATTTTAATATCTTTATTTTGAATCACCTTTTCTTTAGCAGTTGTAAATGCACTTTAAATTGTCATCATGAATTTTTAATAAAATAGTTTTTTCATGCATTTTGTTGTTCTAAAAACACAATTATATTAAGAATTTTAGATAGAACTTTAATTGAACAGATGCTACTTCATTTATTCCACCACACCATCAATTAAATGCGTCTCTCTGTTGTACTCCGAGTACCTGGCCTGTACTGCTACGCCTGCTATCATCAGAGCGTAGTTCTCACTTCTTTCTTTCATGATGGTATGATCCTAGTCTGTCCTCTCACGTGATTGCCCGCATGGTGTGCCCATCGGTACTAAGTCCAGCCTCTACCTGCAGCTAAAGATAAACAAAGATTTTGGCAAGCTTAGACCGCTTTGTTGCACTGATACCCTAAAAAAAGATTGCTGCTAAGCCGTGTGATTTCTCAAACTACCTTAAAACACCCTAAGATAAAATTAACTAACCTGTAAAAGTTTGATGTTATAAAACAGCCGAACATAATTGACTATATTTAAACCTAGGCAAAACAAAGCCACAATCAGTACATACAGGCTAAACAGTGTTGCGTATTCATGTATTTTTAAGTTTGTGTCTTAATGTTAACATGATTATAGCCTTGTTAAAATGGCTTAACCTAACATTTCAAGGCAACTAACTGCACAGCTTTCTACAGTTTACTCAACTCTGGACAAAGTTGTTTAACTCAAGTCACTGTGTAACATCACATGAACATGCTCAACTTAAACAATGTTAGAACTAATTATATACAATAAATAAGCAGCGATCCAATCTATGAGTTAACTTAACTATAGACTTGGTTGACACAATTTAAAAGATTGTGTTTGAATTTAATATACAAGTTCTCATTTTTTATATACGCACTTCATTTACCTAACGTATACATTCATTAAAAGAGACCAACACTTGGTAATGCAGTTTGTGTGCAGCACATTTGTAATAGTGTCATCTCTACATCATTCACTTCAGATCTCAACACTGAAATCACAATCATGGTAATAATCATTAATCATCATTAAGTAAAAAAAATAAACGGGTAACTTACATTGACTACAACAATAAATATACAGCCTGTATACACTGAAGCATCAATCATTTAAATACATTTAACCAGCAATGTTGAGATTACGCAGTTTGGCATGTTGGTCAAACTTCTTGACGCGCTTTGTTCAATAACTTCACTATGCAATAACAGTCAACAACACAACCTTTGTAAGCATAGTATTTTAACTAAATGGGTGTATTATACTTAAAATAATACATTCTTCTACTCATGCTTTTATGAGGTCAAATTCATGGTGCAGAACACAGCAAAAATCACATAGATAATAATAATGAAACCGTTGCTATTTTGTATTGAAGTATTTATTCTAGCCATGTGTTTATTCATTTTCTCTTGGTTATTTAAATATTTTTATTGACACGTAGTTTGATATTAATTTCAAGCATAAATGTTGAATGTGGATATCATGGAACGGTTCTAATTTCCAATGCATTTAAATTTTTTCGTATTTTTAAGAATGCAATTAATCCTAATTGATTTTCAATTTTAATTTTGGCTTCCAACAATTATGAAAAAATAATGGGTTTAAACACTTTTGCCACTTTTAGTTTTTCATATATTTTTAGGATTGATATATTTATGTATTTAAATCTTTGAATACATATCTTAATATGATAATTTTTATAAAGTCTTTTCACAGTTATTCGTTATGAAATGGAATATTATTTCAGATTATTTATATATATATAGATATATTTATTTAATATTATTTATAATTACAGATTTACTAACTCCTTTTCATTATGTAACCATGTTAAATAATCGTGATTGTAATTTTGTCATAATCGAGCAGTCCTACCTTTAGGTATGGGCTGAAATGCCTGAGAATTTTAAAGCACACCTATACTCTGAGTTTCCTCCACCCACATCAGAAGTCATAAGTCCAAACATGTCTTCTTTGTGCATTCACTATTTAGTCTTCTGCAGGTCTACACAGCTGAAGTGGCCAAACCAGTTTGACGAACAGAATGAGATCCTTAAAATAAATGACCGCCTTATTTATGATGCGTTTAATTTGAACTGTTTTGTTATGCTTGGTGTTATTCTGTTTAATGAATCATTCAACTTTAACAACTTTTTACAATTTAAACTTGCTGAAATCTGCTAATTTACGCATGCTTTCTGTACCAAAACTCAGTTAGTCAAGATTAAATGTGTGTTCATGTGTGTTCCAGACATTTCTTACAATTGTCTTATTTGTGTTTAACAGCTACATTTTCTAACGTAATAGACATGTCTACAGAGTGATTCACTTGGGGAGCTCAAAAAATAAAATATTATTAATTATTATTTTTTAATAAATGTTTTTTTTTGTGAAATAATCACAATCTTAATTCCAATGGAGAAAATCGTGATTAACATTTTGTAAAATTGTGTGGCCAAATTTCTCTATGAGAAATTATTTGTCGTCTTCTGATACTATGAACTCGGAAGGAATAGAATGATCTGTCTATGAAAAAGATTGTCCAACATCATTACGGTTGTCAGACTGACTGGCTTTGTAAAAAATGTTTGTTTCTAAATGTCTATGATTGGTTGTAAATTTAAATTCTACTCATTTTTTTTTCAGTATCCTCTCAGTTGCTTGCTGACATCTTGAAACAGGAATGGAAAATCAAGGTAGGAGCCACCAAACTTTTGCAATTCTTTTTTAAATGAATTTAGATTTCATAAAAACATATCTGCACTATAATGCAGAAATGCTATATTGTGTACCTAACGCTTCAGTTCCACAGGGCTGGACGACAATGTTTGATTATTCGGTATTCGATCGGTTGGATGGCATTCGATTTTCAATTTTGATATTCGAATATTTGTTTTTTTTGCTTGTGACATTGATCCCCAAAAGGTTTCTCATTTGACTTGAATATGACTTTGAAGCACTGCACCGGCCTCAAATCTTCTTCGATAAGATGCGTCTCATAGTCCTACAAACTATAAGAATTCTTAGCGTAAGCCAAACATTTCACCTGACATGTTCCACGCTGCCATTGCTACTGTTGCAGCAATTATACATTTTCTTAATGGAAAATTAATTTGTTTTAGTTTAGTTTCAATAATTTAGAAGAGTATTTTTCGTTAATATGCAGTTTGATTGTGGACCGTGCTCAACCGAGTGTATGTTTAAATTAATAAGAATGTTCAAAGTTCTGCAGCCATTAAAATAGTTTTCCTCGGTTGTTTATTGAATAACTTTAGAAAAAAATTAAGTTTGAAGTACTTTTTGTTGTTTGTTTAGTCACAAGTTGTAGTTTGACAAACTGCGCTGAAATGCAGATTTACACTGAACAAAAATATAAACTAGGTTTCTCATTTGGTTAATTTTCCTAACCTATAACAGCAGGTTGTTATCTGAACATTAACCGTTAACGATCAGTTTAGAATCCGTTTTAAACTTTGACACATCAGTTCTTTTTTTGGTCATGGCTTAATTGTAAAGTAACCTGTTTTTTTTCTCAAGAACGATTTGTGTAATCTTATCAGAAATATAAAATAAATATGTAAAAGATTTCTTGTCAGACTTATCCAAGATCAAGTCATGTTTATCATCTGCTCCTCTCACACGGTTTCTTCTTGCCTTGTCAAAACCCATTTGCAGGAGTTTTCAGGCATGTTCAAAACGATTCGATTTCAGTCATAGCAAGTCCACAGTTGACTATGACATTAACTATAACATACAAGCTTAAACTACACTAGAGTTCCCCTTAAAATGCCGCTTCAGCTTAAGGGTGGATGATAAGACGACTTCTACTTTTTCAGAAAAAACGTGTCTACGCGCATCGTATTGGTCCAAAATATAGCATGTTCTATTGATTTTGCCTAAATCCGGCACTAGGTTAAGCAGCCCTTGTATAGCTCGTAGATTCAGTGAGAATAAGCGATGCGGTCAGTTTCGATGAAGGAAACCGGCTCAGTTCATCAGCTTGTTGCATGAAGCATTTGGACACTCAGCGCATCTCTCTCGCCCTCTCTCTATCATGTTGCATCTCTCTCAGTTACATGACAGAATATTAAAAATATTGTTAAAGCATATGATAAAGTCTGTATGTTTATGGGACATTAGTTTGGCTTGATTGTAGCTTTGTAATTTGTTTACTATTCTTAAAACCAACATGAAATTAAAAATCGTGATAGAAATTGTTCTCTATATCAGCCCTACTTCAGCTTCTGCTCGTGTAAAGCACAAGCCTCAACTTGTTGATGTTTTCTTCCTTATTATGTGCAGTTCGCAAGAAATGCTGTACATTTGCGCAATTGCAAAAAATGCACATTCATTTTAACAATAAAAAGGACCAGAAAATGTGTTAGGAAGGATTTTTATGCCTTCGGCATAAACGAATATGTTAAGCTGCTTCCTAAGAAGCTTAGAGTATTCTATATTTATTACTATCGAATACTCAAAACTCAATGAAGAGTGTTCGTTCCAGCCCTACAGCCCATTTTCCATTCCATTCCCCTGTGGTTAACTGTCCATTATTGCCCAACAAATACATGCATACACAATATATGTGTATATACACAAACGACTAACGCACTTTACACAGCATTCATCTCTTTCTAATGCACATATTTTATTATTGCTAGCACAGAGAGATTTTAATGTAGTACCATTCAGCCCTGAGTGTTGTTATTTTTTTCCATTTACTTAAATGAATTTTTTAAAATTCTCTTGTAACCTGTCCACACAAAACATTCACTTGTCCTGGAAAAGCGTTTATGTCGAGCTCTGTTCATTGACGAAGCAGCTAGTTTAGGTGACAACAGAGCTATTCTAAGAACTGAAAGAAATGAATGATGTAAAATGGATGAATGGTGGGATGAAGATATATATAGAAATACACTATCATTGGGACAGTTTACATTGTTAAGAATCTAACAGGGTATGACAGTATTGGTCTTGTTTTTAAGTTCACTTTCTTTTTGTTTGATCACAGCACTAAAATGTATATATTCACTAACATCAAACATGGAATGTTGGTACCACGTGGTGCATAGGTTTGTTGACTTTCGAGCGAGATATCTGATCGTGCTTTGACCAGCTGACACACCCGCAGGTGTAACTCCGCACCTTTTGCCCGTTTAGCTTTGCTTTTCTTTCAGGAATTTTACTTTTATGGACAGCGAGAGCAACTATGTAGAAGAGGAGACTACCTCAGGCAAGACATGTTTTCACTATACCACACTTAATAGTGAGCAAGAAATAGGCTAAATATTATTCTACCTTTCAAGTGGTGTTCTCCGATAGCATTGAGGAAGTTAATAGTGTAGTCCTTATTCATACACTTTGATTCAGTAAGCCATTCTGTAAAAAATATGGATCTCATAATTGGTCATAATGGTTTAAGGGCATTCATTTCTTTTACATGGGGATCACTTTTTGGCGTCCAAACTAGTTTAGTCAAAGGGCATAGAGGTTATGTTAATGAATTTTTTCGTCTTGTAATTGCATTGATGTTATGATCTGGTCTTACCCTCTAGTGTTTTTCTTCTGTATTGAAATATATAAGGATAGAAGGAAAAAAGACAATGTTTTTGGTTTTACTGAATTTCTATTGTTTAATGATTTAAATACCGTCCACTCCCTTTTCTTCTTCTCAACTTCAGGCTAGTGAATGTGATTAAAGTCTAACATGGGTGTGTACATGTATAAAACTAACCAGAGCAATTTATGGTAAGGGTATTCTTTGGTAACAAGACATTCATGCTTTCATTTGTCTTTGATTGACAGGTAATCCACCAATACTTTTTTATGTGCTGCATCTTGTTTTGAGAGGTGAAAATAGACCTGATCACTATGATTCATGGTTGCCTATGAGCGTGTAGTTTAACCTTGTAAGTTGTATGCTCAAATGAATAATGTGAAGTAGGGCTGCGCTGCTTGATTATGTCCAAAATCATAATTGTCGATTATTCATCTTGATATTGTAATTAGTGCTGCAACTAACTACTATTTTGATAATCGATTAATCTGTCGCTTATTTTTTTCGATTAATCGATGAATCTGATAAAAACCCAGAAGAGCGTTAATTTTCCACCATTTATTTAAAAAAGAACTAAAATTTAAAAAGTAAGTTCCCTTGAAGTTATTAGTTATCAAATTATTTCCATAATTGTATTTAGTGCAAGGGTTATTTATATACCGCATTTTAACTCGGCTTAAGATGACCAAGTGCTATCAAAGAAGTTTAGAATTCTATTAAAAAGTACAACACACACAAATATATTAGTCAAAATACATATTTCCCTTCCTCCTCATCAAACACTACAACATGTTTGCGTTTCAGGGGCCGGATCTTCGCTGCGGTGCTCCCGTGCCATGCCATGTCGCTTTTGCATATTATGCAATAACACATTTTCTGTTTATTGTACTCACGCTAGGTAGTTTGAACCGTGCCCGAGTGCGTTTGACGACCAAAGCGTGGTTAGTTTGACTAGTGCGAGTACTCTGTACCGTCCCCGGGTGAGGCCCGTTTAGCCGTCTCTGGTCCGCTTGAAAGAGGTGGACCAGAGCTCATCCAGCGGTTCTCATGTAGTGTGAGTGTTAACAATGCCCGAGCACGAAACAGAAAGTATGACGTAGATTATTTGACTGTATATTCTACTCTAAACTTCCGCTGTCACTGTTAAACGTGTTTACATATATATTTATATTAAATGCAGATCGGTTTCCCCGCACCCAAAATTATCCCAAATATTACTTTCAACAGTCATAAAACAAACGCTCCTTATAACCATCGGCTTTTTGATTTTACAGTACACGGAGTGGTGGATGACTTGATATCAGCCGCACGTACGAATGAAGTCTGGCTCAAATTGATCATACGAAAGACATTTAATGTTCTTAATTTGAGCCGGAATCAGAGCCGGAAAGCGTAGATAAAGAGGTTTGAGTAGAACATATGTAAGCACGACTTTTTTATATGTTTAATCATAGAACAATGATTCACGTGTCTGCAGCTAAACTTAATCCCGATCCAAACCAGCATGTGTTAAATCGGAAAACAATAAATATAATCAACAAATATTTTAAACTAATCATTACAAACACCGACAATCGATGGTGTCCGGTTGAAATACTGCAATTTTTGTCCAAGAAAAGCTAAACGGCATTATCCATTGTGTAATAAGTTAAACAAACTGTTAAACGCATCAACTTAAATAATAAAATACACTTTCCGGTTGTGGTCCATAAACGACACATTCTCCACACAAAAGGGATCTGCTCCATCTTTCAGCAGTGACTTTTGTTCAAATCCGGCATGAAATTGATTGAGATTGAGTTAACTGTCCTCAGTAAAATGTGCTGCACATAGTTTTATCGGTGGATTATAGTATTCATGAACAGAGTAAAACATACATTTTAATCATTGATCAACAAGTACAGCATCCATTGGAAAGCCAAACAAAGTTAATAGGACTCTGGGATGAAAATTACACAGTTTCGACAACACGGCAAACAAACAAACAAACACACTCAACAAACGCAAGTCTTCATCTGCTCCGTAGTAGCCCAACAAGACCACGGCCCTTTTTTGAATGTTTCTGCGGGTTAGGGTAACCGCCGGTGTGATGTCACCAAAGAAGGAACTAGAGGGGCGTAGTCCAAACAGGACGTTTTTTTTTTTTAGGCGGTTACTGTTTAATAAAATATCTCGTTTGACACTGAACTTTGAGCTTTATACTTTTGCAGATGTTATTTATACTCTCAACAACATTATACATTAATTTAAGTTTGAAATACGGATTCACATTGACTTGGAACTTTAATAAATGCCAAAAAGTGGAAGAACCCACAAGAAACAAACAGTCATGCTAGAGACGTTTTACTCCACCTCTGTGTTTCCTCATCTCATCTTTCTCATCTGATAGCTATCTGTAAATTCAAGCCACTTTGGGATAAACCGTGACAAGTCTTTATTAATCTGGATGTTGAAGCCACATGTTTAAGCTAGCTGCTCCTAAAGCAAAGAAACAGGCAAAACACTTACAAATACAGACATACTCACAATTCTATTTAAATAATTTTTTCTATTTTTTTTCTATATGCTAATGCGAGTAAGCAAATAAATTACAATTACAATTACCTGTTAAGTATGAACATAAAATGCAGATTTGTTTCAAACAACAACAAAATATTAAGCTATATACATTACTTAATTTTATAGGCTAAAAGTCAACAAATAGGGAAATAAAAGAATCAAGATATTGGTTATACTAGTGTGACTTAGTCCCAGACTAATATCTCAGGTTACAATATTTGTTAATTTAAATACATTTCGTGTCTCTGTTAATGTTTTGAAGTAGTTTTAAAACGATTTTCCAAACTCTGTTAAGTGCTGGATTTGGAGCAGTTTGGACCATGTAAACGGCATATTTCATTCAACCCACAAGCGCCAACTTCTGTATGAAAGACTACAAACAGCGATTCCAAAATTAGTTACTTTCATCAAGAGTTTGGATATATAATAAGCTCGTAGTTACCCAGACAGAGACTGTGTGCTAAGTTAAAAAAACAAGCTAAAAAAATAGTTTTTGGTGATTTTGTCAGGCAATGTCAAGTTTACAAACCAGAACTGAAAACAGAAACGGCATTTGACAATAAGTGGATATAAACGGGTCAAATACTATGATTACATCAGAAACATGTTCATAACGTTGTGATATCATCCAAGGCCACAGCTACACAAAACCTTAACACCAGACCACTGTAAATAGATAAATAATAGGGCTGCCTAACGATTAATCGCGTTAATTTACATCCAGAATAAAATTTGTGTTTACATAATGTATTAATTTTGAATTTATTAACAAGAGTACATACATGCATGTAACAAAAGGTTATATTTCGATGAATTGATTTATATTTACCAGTATTTCAATAATTTGTTTATTTGATTTTTTTTCTTTAATATATTTGTGCATGTATATGTGTTTATAAAAACAAAATGAATATGCATAGTACATATATATAATGGAAACAAAAACTTTCTTATTCTGGATGCGATTAATTCTGATCAATTGTTCGACAGTTTATATCGAACAGTATATTGAAAGTACAATAGTAAACACTTCTTTCTTGGTATAAACACAAGTTAATTTTAAGTTGTAACTTCCTAAATGAGATTTTGACTGCAAATGCTACACATTTCAAAGATATTTTACAAAGAAATGTAAGCATAATTTAGTTCATAATTTAACTTCACCTCACTTTCGGTTGTTAACTTGAATTAAACATTAACTTTTTAAGATCAAAATTTGATACAATACAATATTTGTACAGTTTCTTTTGTCATATTCACCAGGAGCACCATTCATTTTAACCGTGACTGTATATAAATATTTTATGTTGTTTATTTTACTCCCTTAATTGGGACCTTTTGTTACTACATAAACCTATCCACCACATTGGTATCCGTCGCACTCTGTGTAATTTCAGCCTGTATGATGTCACTTCCTGCCAGTCGAGAGTTCTCTCGCCCCAGCTCATATTGCACAAGATTCTCGGATTACACCACACTATCCAATGCTTTTTGGAAAATAAGCATTGAGATCGAAGATGCTATAACATTTTCATATTCTTAACAACATTTTTAACACGTACACAAATTCTTCCCTTGATTGAGAATATCGGCAGTGAATAATGACTCTGGCCGCGGTCAGCTGTCAAACTTCAGACAAGCAGCCTTACTTATGAATTCATGGCTTGTGGGAGGGACCTTACTGACTTACCGAGTGAGCGAGCGAGTTAGCAAGAGAGAACAAACAAAGTAGAGAAGAGACGTAACATGAATACGGAGGGAGGAATGGATTTAGAATCGCTTGAATTTGAGTTTAACAGGTTACGAAGCGGGAGTAGCTGATTTCTGAGAAAAGTGAAACTGTGTTTGGCCTTCCCTGCCACTGGCCCTGGCAGAGGACGGGGCAGACAGACTCGGCAGTGGATTATGGGGCAGGGAGCAATCGCTCAAACCTTGCACCCAAATTCTGTCTACATACAAGGTATGTCGCAAGCTGACCTTAGGACCGATCAATGTTTGGGAGGCAGAAAGTGCTGATGTGTGTAGTGTTGCTTTACATTCTTAAATGTTTTAAATGACCCTACCTCGTTTACTTTATAGTTGGTTTTCTTTTGTAAAACGGTTGATTTGCAGACAATTCAAAACCTGATTTGCTTGTAGTAGTGCGCTGGAGGGCAATGGGCTTAATGTGTGTACGATGCCAACTGTACTCATTTAAATGATCACCTGTGTATGAATGTGACAGACTACGTAGTAGGCAGTAGACAGGCATGGGCAGGTGGGGTGAACTTATGCTGATGGAATGTGATGATTGTGCAATCCACGTTCTCATGTTTCTGTCAAACCCACATCCCGTGTATCGGTCTCTTTCTATCCTGATAGGATTCAAGAGTAGAAGATAAGAGATGTAAATGTATATCTGTTGGTTGGGAGCCTGTGAATATTCAGTTCATGAAATTTAAACATATATGTTTGGCTATTTGTTTATTACAAACATTACTTGCACAACTTTTGTGCTGTCTTATAGTTCAAGTTGAAAATCAAGTAGTTTTTTTTACAATCTCACTCAGTTGCCTACTCTGTTAAATGGGTTCATGAAATAGATTTTCAGATCTGGATATTATGCTTCTAAAGGCTATAAAAGTTATTTTTGTTTGTTTTAAAAAATGGTATTAAAAAAGTAATGTTAAATATATATGCCACAAAAAAGGTATATTCAGGCTAGTTTGTTAAGACATTTTTGACTTAAAAACAATAGGATGTTAAGAGTTATCAAGTACAACATATTTTTTTACTATTTATCTCACAAAATCTTGGTGCGCTTGAAACTTGAAACTGATGTTGAAGACCCCTGTGATCACAGACACATCCACGTTTTAAAACAGACTTATTTTTCTGATATTTCCGACAACTTAATAATCAGTAGGAACAATGATAATTTTTGTGCCATTCGATTATTTTTTGTCAAGTAGCGCCTGGCTTTTAACACATTATTTTAATATTAATTCATCATGTCAAATGCTTTGGGTATGCAAAGTGTTTGCAGCTTAAGTAAACCACACGTCCCTATGAGTATGATAGGGAACATCTTATTATCCAATGGTTACGGTAAATAGTTCATTTACAGTATTTACTGTACTTTGTTCTACTCAAAGCCCATAATTTATGCTTTGAATTATTTCCCAATATGTTGTATGTATGATTTGTACTATGTGTATTGGCATACAAATCTGCAGTACAGTATACAGCACACAGCATACAGCAATTTTCATGCGCATTGATTATTGAAAAATGCACTTTGTTTTTTTGTTTGTTTTTTTAATATGAAAACTAAACACGACTTGCTGAAATGCAAAAAGAGGGTTGTTCCTGCTTTACATGAATTTACGTCAAGTTTTAAGCGGACTTGGAGATTTAGAAATTTTCGATAGTGTGCATTATGCCAATGCTGAACAGGCCTTAGCGAAAGAGAGAAACACATCTGCTTCTTCTATTTACACACTACGCTGTGTCCTTGAAGTTTGTTTTGACGTTAAAGGCATATTATACATTGTCCCTCAGTGTGAGATCCCTACTGTTGTCTCTGTTCTTATTCTCACACATGTCCGTGATATGAATGGAATTTGCAGCTTTCCAAAAACAAAGGACTCATTGAGGCTGTGATGGCAGCGTTGTTTTAGTGTGTGCACGTTTTTGGTTAATTCAGTTCCTATGTTTTAGCCTGCACTCTGACCACAAAGTTTAATCCAAGTTGAGCCAAGGTCATTGTGCTATGGCAAATATTGTTTTGGTGACGTACGTGCTTGCATTAAGTTGCTGTTAAATAAAAACAGCAAAAATAATCTTTCCTTCCTGATTTTTCTTTCTCACATATGGTTTCTGATTTTAGCAGAGTTTTGTCTGCTTGAGTTCAAGTTCAAATGGTTCCGAGGTTTAAGAAAATGTAATTCATTCTCGATTTGTTTCCCCAGATGACGAAATCGATCATAGTTTGCCAGAGAGTGATGGGGCAC
Source organism: Triplophysa yarkandensis (assembly GCA_033220385.1). Lineage (NCBI taxonomy): Eukaryota > Metazoa > Chordata > Actinopteri > Cypriniformes > Nemacheilidae > Triplophysa > Triplophysa yarkandensis. The sequence goes on along the minus strand of CM065657.1, from coordinate 21,817,402 downwards.
ATCCAGGTGGAAACTCTTCAACAAAGGGCAAGGGCAAATTCTCCAACCTGGGCAAGATCTTCAAGCCCTGGAAGTGGAGAAAAAAGAAAAGCAGTGAAAAGTTCAAGGAAACATCAGAAGGTATGTGTATGATCCCTGACCAAAAATACCCATCCTAAGACCTCTAAACCAGATCATTTACTCCTACTGATCCTGATGTAAACTTTTATTGTAAAATAACTGGGTTCTAATGCTTGGAAATCTTTGGAATTATGATTCTCACAAGCGGAAACATTTTCTAATTGGTATGTTTAGCTTTTATAAATCTGTAAAGACAGAACATTAGTTAATGTGTTTGAGATTATCATAAATCGCTGAAGGAAATTTCCCAAAAGTAGGTGTTTATTCTGTAAACTATAGATCAACCTGCCCCCATTTAATATATAGTTCTGTCCAGTCTTACTTGCTAAATGTTCAACATGTCAGTGCTGTGATCTGTGCGGAGCATGAGGTTTGGATTCTCACAATTCTGTTCTTTCCATGGCTGGAGTCTTAAATATTTTGGTTTAGTTTGTTCTTTTTCCCCTCTCTTGGGTGTTTTGTTTTGTTAGCCTTGTTTTTGTTGTATAAGAGTTTTTTATAAGTCAAAAACAAAAGTTAAAACTGTCTACATCTGAGTTCTGTCCTTGCCAGAGGCGAAGCCTGACAGTAGTTGTAGAGGATGTGTTGACACTAAATTTCATTATTTAGACTGAAAAAGATTGGCTTTACGTACAGAAACACATGATTATTTATGTATCCTTTGTTTTAGAAAAAAACATTTAACCACTAAAAAGTGAAAAGAATATATCAGCGTATGATTATATTATTTTACGTTTCTTGAATGGGGGCTGAATCTGAGCTGATGGATAAAGCTGAAAATGCAGCTCTTTTTGTAATGTGAGGCTCTTGTGATTCATGTCGACAGAATTTGAAGCACATTTAAAAGGTGGTTAGTTGTGAAATGTAATATTAATAATGTAATTATTAATTGCTATTCAAATTAAAACGTATGCTGTAATTGATAGCAGGTTTATTTGTTATTTAATAGTTATTTTTGTCTGTGCCTTTTTTTGAATATTTAACTAGCCTATCAAAATGTAAATAAACTAAATAAATAATGACAAACAAATGTCCTTGTTTTCAATTTAATGTAATTCAGAGGAAAACTATTCAATTGGAGAAACAAACCATTCCAATAAACCTGTGTACAACGTTGACCTTGTTTGATGCTGATGATGTCTGACTTTTGCTTAGTACAAAAACGGAGGCGTTGCTGTTTTGTGTTCTGCATCTCTGATAAGTTTACAGACAAACATATGATATCGATATGAGAGTAGTTATGTCTGTATGCTTTTAAATCAGCTGATCGTCCTGCATGTAATGATGTTTTTTACTATGACTCGGTGGAGCTTTAGGGAGGAATTTCTACGGACTTATAACTTACAGCATGCTTTCATGACATAACCCAAACCTTTGAATAATGAATATGTTTTATAATAATGAAGTACACATGACAATTTTAAAGCATAACAAGCTGTTCATAACGCATTGCTCTGTCATATAGTAAGCAGATTGCTCATGAAGTTTAACATACCTACAACCACAACTAACCATTATGATGAATTGAATTATGATTAAAGATATCACAGAGAAGCAACAGCAGGGGCAATTCCTTAGAAACTTTTTTGTTATTGCGCCAAGCAAAGGTCAATCAAAATCATTACAAAAAGCTTAGACCAAGCAACTAACAAGATCTATACATGTTCATTTGAACGGTTTGTTTATTAAAGCGCATTAAACTTGTTTAAATTTTTTCTAAGGCAACATTTCAATTGTTTAATAAAAATGTTTCCAATATATTTTGGGCCAATACTTAGTATGATTTATTTTACTTTTAGGTTACTTAGATAACCTTCGTACTCATTTAATAGTAAAGATATCAAGCTGCAATTTTACCAGAATGTTTTTACTCGATTTAGAAAAAAATCTCTAGCAAGGTTTAACAGACAGGGTCGCAAATACTCTCAATTAGGCTAATGTGTGTCTGCCTCTTTCTGAATTATTAGTGCTTGAAAGGAAGCTGTCAGTGAGGAAGCCTAAGGAGGAGCTGATAGAGCGGGGGTTGCTTAAGGACGTTCCTGAAAATGGTATGAAACTCAATTTATATTTTACATCTATATGTGAAGTCCACTCAACCTGCTGTATTGCACACTTAATATAATTTTGTCTTTCCATGAGAAGTGCTTTAATTCACAAGTTTAATTAAGGCTGTTGTGTTTCTGCACATGCATTTTCTGTTGAGTTGTCAGCAACGCTTCAGTTATTGTCATGTCAGTTATTTGTGATCAGTCAGGTTTTATGTGTTGTTTATGTTTGTTGGACCAGTGTGAACTAAGCTATAAGTACAGAGTTGTCTGCAGTTCAGTCATTTATTGGTCTCTAAGTGTCTTCTAATTTGTTCAACTTATTAATGCCAGAACTGAAAATATCCTCAAGTGGGATTTTTTATCACTTCCTGAAAGCATAAAGAAAGATATCAACAGATAGTGAATACTCAAGAAAGTGCAGAACATTAAAAAAGTGCTATTCACAAAACGTTGGACGCTTGAACATTGCAATATTCACTCGTACAATTTGATTTGTTTTTCATATTTTAGGCAAAATTCTGATTTTTGAACTTCTGAGAATAAAGTGTAAAACACATACATGTAATTCTCTCACACTTTAAACTCAATGGGCTATATGCACATGCTTTTCCACATTTAAAAGCAAGCTAAGTCATTTCCGGTATTTATTGCTTCCATTACGAATATGGCGTTTTTCACTCGGTCGCTTCAAGATTTACGGCCAACAACATCTAGTTAGCCAATCACTGTGACATACATCGACAACTAAGAAGAAGAAGGTCTTTAAGCTATAGATTTCAAGCTACATCAACAATTATGAAGCTACGATTTGGACCTATAGTGTCTTCTCATGCTTCTATCATGCATGTTAACTAAGACTAAGGCTCAGCAGTGTAGTGTCACGGTCTGTGTACTATTATATATCAGACACATACTTGTCCATCTTTTATCTCAGTTACAAACAAGGATTAGAGAACTGAAGAGGTGACCATTAGGGCTTAGTGCTGCGATCTATGAGAAAAAGCTAAAAGCCTTACAGCTTGAGAGAAAGGGAAAGTTATGCTGCAGTTCAACTAGTTTCTGTGAATTCTAGTCTGTAATCCTGAGTAGGGCTGTTTTAAATGTATATTTATTTAAATATAAATATGCCTAAAATAACAGTAGTGTGTCTTGCATTGTAATGTCTATTCAGTTCAGCAAGAGATTTTTGCAGGAGTGCCTCATCCCTCATCCATACTTTCTTGAGTGCCAGTTGACTTTTTAAGAATGATCTAATTTTAATCTATTGTATTCTGTATGCCTTTGTTGTAGAGAGTAACAATGTGAATCACTCTAAAGGTCCTTTAGTAAAGAATGGCCACACTGCTCTGGTGACTGGAGACCGCAGGATAGATACGTCATCAGATGTCAGGGCACAATCTCGGCCGTCTGCAGAAGAACAGAGAAATAGTCTTGCACTCGAACCAGAGCGACGCAGCCGAGTACCCTCGGATGTCAGCAGGAATCGACAGCCTTTGGATGTGGATGCTCGAACCCGCTTATTGCCTGATGTGGACCGGCGCAGCCGCCTTCCATCAGACGTGGGGAAACAAGCAGGAACATTACAGAGAGAGAGACAAGGGCAGGATGAGAGGAAGTATCGAAAGGATGAACGAGAGGAAAAAGGAAATAGAGACAGAGATGGACGGGATAAAAAAGAAAACAGGGATGTACACAGAGAAGACAGAGACAAACGGGAGAGACAGAGAAGGGATAAAGATGACAGTTATGAAAGAGGTGGCGAACGAGATGAACGGGAAAGGGACAGAAGGAATGACCTCGAGAGGCGGGAAGAGAAGGACTGGAGAGAAAACAGGGACAGAAAACAGCTAGTAGAGAGGAACGAAGATCACGAAAGACGGGTTGAGAAAGAGAGAGAAAATCGAGAGTACAAAGAAGACAGGGAAAGAAGAGAGGAACAGGAAAGACGCAATGAAAGGGAAAGAAGAGACATCAGGAGACCAGAGCCTGTGAAACAGGTGTCTGATAGGAATTTAGTCCGGCCTCAGTCAGAGATGGACGTGCGACTTGGTATTCAGAAGAGCTCATCTGACATTGGACTTAAAATCAGACCAGTTTCTGAAGCCATCCAAAGCAGCACGCTTCCACGATACTCACCCACTGTGGAGGAATCAAGAGCAAGAACAGGTAAAACTCAAACATACTATATGTTCACCATTCATGACGAATTACCTAAATATATGTTGAATGTGCAATTTGGAGAAGTCACGTCAACAAATCGCTGGGATTTTAGGATAGCAAAAAATTTGCATGTTTATGGGTGTGTGTGCGTGCGTGCGTGCGTGTGCGCGTGTGTGTGCGCTTGTGTGTGCGTGCGTGCGTGTGTGTGCGTTTGTGTATTTGTGTTTCATTGGCGGAGTGATACGAACAGTGAAGCATTTCCGTTTTGTCTCTTTCACAATAGGTAAAACAAGAAATAAAATTCTAATGGACAATATAGTTCTATTAAGCTACATCAAAAAACAAAGTGACTTTAGGAAAAACAGTAATAAATCTAATTTCTTTCACGTGGGCATTAAAAATTATAAACAATTTGTAGTAGAGAACATGACATTTTTTAAATTTTTAGTCTGCAATGAAAGTAATGGATGTGTAACAGCTTTAAAGAAAATATCCAGAGGTTTAATAATGTGGATGCTTTTTAAATTTCACTGCCTTCCTTGATCAAATTTACCAGTGGAAGAAAAACTTTTGATAACAACTTTTTTTAAACTCAACACACATATAACATGGTTCTTTAGGAAGCACAACCTCTAAAAAAAGGTCTAAAAAAGTATTGAAAACGTATGAGAATACCCATTGGTGGATTTAGAAATCCTAAGATTTTACATTTTTACATGATGTATTAATAATAGCAAAACCTCTTATATGTGCAAACGCTTTCCTTATGCCGGTTCTGCATCTGCCTGCCCTTGTGACTGTGCTGTGCACTCATGTGTGTTCTGTCATTTTGTGTTTGTGCTTTTGCTCACTGTTAGGATCTGTGGGTGTGCGATTTGCTCCTGACCCAACTCCTGAGCCCAAACCTGGGTATACCTCCACTAAAGAGTTACAACCACCCACTAAACACGCCATTCTCCCACCCAAGTGGCTCATGGCCCCTTCCTCCTCCATTGAGCCTCCTCAAGCTCCATCCTCATCATCGTCCTCTGCATCATCATCGTCGTCATCATCCTCCTCTGCTCCCCCCATTGCTAAACCACCTCCGCGGACTGTGTCTTTAAACTTAAACGATTCCCGTAGTGCTCCCATTACCTTAGTTCCCCCAGGGGGCCATGACACCCCGCCCACTGTGCCCGTCCACTCCAACCCGCACACTGTGCCCGTCCACTCCACCCAGCCCACTGTCCCCGTCCACTCCAACCCACCCACCGTTCCTGCCCACTCCACTCCTCCGACCCCTGGTGCCCCTAAACAACCTCCAGTGCCCCCTCCCAAACCTGCCCATCACAACAGCAACCCTGCACTTCCAGGTGAGTCCAGTCCCATCATGCCTGCTTTATCTAGCTGACACTGTGCACTCTGGCTTTATCCTTCCCTCTTATCTTCAAAGAACATGCCTAATCTTGATCGTTTATAATTCCTATTAAGGTATTAGAAGTATGGTCATGAGAATCCATGATCCAATGGTGTTAAAACAAAGTCTTGTGCTTTTCTGATATCTGGCACTCTTCCAGTCTTCGTAGACCTTTTCTGTGTTTTAACCATAAAAGTGATACTGATTGGTTGTTTTTTGTGAATTCTACAGCAGATATGCTTAAAATAATAAACCTTTGCATACAAAGCCCTTAAATGTCAATGGCCCCATTAGGTACGGGTATTGAAACTTTGTAATTATCATTAACGCCACCCATCTATTTTCTGATGCATAGTTGTATAAGTCATTCTTTTTGTAGTGTGCATTACCATTTATGAAATAATTGCTTTAAAGTCTAACTGCACTTCAGCACAGTTTTTACAACACAACAGGGCTCCTGTAAAGCGAATGAAAGAAATTGGCAGTTACAGAACCAAGCCGTGACTCATCCAATAAAATATGTGTTTACGTCTTTAGCAGTACGCTACACTTAGTCTAAACATTCAATACCTGAATATTGAATAAATAACTTCAAAACAGGATTGACAGAAATGTTAAAAGACTGAAAGTGATATTTAGTGATGCATACTAAAAAAGCCTTTTAATATTAGGAATGATCAATAAATTATGTGATTGATATTTATGAGTGTGTCAAGACAGTAATGGAGCATTTTATAAAATCAGAAATAGTAAGTGCATGATTTAACAATAAATTCTAATAAAGGGTTATTCTGTTTATTTTGGTCAGCGATCAAAATGTAAAGGCAGAGTTTAGCTGAAAGGAAAATTAATGAAATAATGTAAATAGATGTATTTACAATCACAAATGTAATTCTGAGATCACCCCCACTATAAACAAGCCAGGTACTCTCAACACCTCGTATAATAAACTATTCTTATTAAGAAATTATAAAGTACAGCTTAGTTTTACATCGCAAAATGTTCAACTTGTAATCCAAAACACAGTTAAGTGAATGTGTTAATGATAAAACACAAAATCCCAATAAGAGTTACCTTCAAAGTACTGAACCGATTACTGCTATTAATTAAAGAAGTAAGACCATCCCTAGACCCCATAGACAGTTTTCCATGGTAAAGTTTTGGACAAATTATAATTTAAACTTGTACTAATGCTTAGAAGTTCAGAGCAATCAGTTATTTAATTATCAAAATTCATAAATTAGGTTATTTTCCCACAACCAGACATATGTCTCACATTTGAGTGGAATTCTGGAATAAACATTAATGCTTTATGTGAGGGGAATCAGATTCATACAGAATCTAGAACAACTTACTTAGTGATCTGTCACCCACTAGTCACATTGAATGCAATACGAGAATAGATTGGAACAAGCTTTATTGAAAAAGAAATCCAAGCTAGCAGGAAATGTTTTGTCTTGTTAAAAGAACGGGTAGATCCAAGGTAATGAATAGCTTACATTCGGGTGTTTCGTCGGTATCCAGATAGCACTGGTATGTTTTTAAGACATTTGCTTTCTAAAAACTTATAGACAGCATTAACACAGACATCTAGAAGTCGACAACGCAGCTGATTCTTGCAGATGAGCAACAATTACAAAATTTGTAGATAAAAAATAAAGACATTATTATTATATTATAAAGTCTACTAACAATATAAAATTAATGTTAATGTCATGACCTTTATGTGTCTTTTTTGTTCTGTTATAATGAATCTTTTAAAATAGGAAGGTGGAGATGGCACCATAAACGTATTGAGATGAACAAGCAAACCTCTGTCTGTTAATTTTCACACATAAACAAACCCCTTCCCTCTCCTAACAGGTCTGGTCTTGCCTTGTGTTACCTGGTTACTTGTTGTAACACTTTTGCTAATTGTTGTCTCCACTCTATTGTCAGCTCCATCCTTTGCAAGTTGCTTTATATAAAAGCATCTGCTAGATGCCTAAATGTAAATATAGCAAATACAAATTTATCAATGTTGGCAAATGTTTTGCAAGTGTCCATTCTCACACCCTCAACTTGCGTTTAGGAATACAGTGCTGGTAGTAAGCATCATTGCTTAGCAGGACTTTAAGCCATGATCATAGTTGACCTGAAAGAGTAGACCCTCGATGCCTTTCTTATGGATGATAGGTTTCAGGAATTATTGAAGCACTTTTTTATCTTTCTTTCTTTAAATTGTATTTATCGTTATTGTTACACACTGTGTACATGACCACTTACAGTCTTACTAACATAAGTCTTTTAATACCTCTTTTAATAATAGACTCATTTGGTTTTTTTAATGCCTTTTTTACTGTCTACAGCTGATCTCCCTCATGCTGCAGTCCCAGCCAAGCCATCTCCTCCTGTCCCCCCAAAAAGAATGACTCCTGTAGCCAGACCTCATTCAGACGACTCTTCATCCATCCAGCCACCACCTCTGTCTACAGTCCTCGCCCCTGTTCCACCCCCTTCCCCATCTCCTGCCCACTCAGATGACATCAAAGACGCAAACTGTGGAGCACTCTCTCCTCCACCAACCCATATCCCCCCATCCCCTCCACGTGGCCAACCATCCCCTTTCCTTCATAATGTGGATCCACCCAGTCCAACCACAGAGCCACCATCTCAACCTCCTCTACCTCTGCATATACGCATCCAGAAAGCCTTGAACAGTCCAGGCCCGGTCCAGCCCAACCAGGACGGATCCCATCGAGCTCACTCGCTGCTGTTTGAATCACCACCAAACTTCCTCGCAGAGGCCCCGGGAGGTGGAAGATACTCCCTTCCTATTACAATCGAACCTCTTAGATTGTAAGTGTTTTTTCAACAATTATTTCTTCAAGGATTGAAACAGCACAGTAGCAATTGTCCAGGATGCAGAATATGCGATTTGGGGATGAACATTGAACCTGTTTTATAACACACTGCAACCTAGGGTAGCAATTTAGGGTACATTTGAAAGCCAACAATTACTTGATATTATTTGGTATTGATATTTCTTTGCATTTGGTCAGGCCGGAGGATGATGACTTTGACATGGAAGAAGAACTCCAGAAGATACGACCCACAAGAAGGCCGGACCTTGAACCAGGGAGCCGGCGTGGTCTTGTTGAAGATCCTCGAGTCACAGTCATTCCTGAGGATGAGGGAGCTGGAAACAGTGAGGACGAAGATGAGAGTGACTCTGATGGGCCCATCAATTATGAAGATGATGATGATGATGAGGATGTTCCCACAAGTATGAGTTTTTTATATTTTGCGGGAAATTGGTTCTGAAATAATAACTTAACAATAAAATTATTAACTTAATTGATTGTGATTTCCTTAAAACAATTAACCGTCTTCCAACTTCCCATCTGCATTCTGAGTTTTATGTGCGCAGATACTACATGGGATGTCCTGAAATTGACTTGTCATCTGTATTCTTAGGTGGTCTTGCGAATCGAGTGAAGCGGAAGGATACATTAGCACTTAAGCTGGAGCGCCAGCAAGAGAAAGAGCAGTCTGAAGATCAGGAGAGCATTACATGGAATAACAAAGAGCAGTGGGAGGCAGTTCGGGTTAAGATCAGCTCCACACTCACAAGGTCTGTTTGTACTCTGAGATGTTTAACACAGGTTATTATTCATTTCCTATCCACTGACAAAGTTTTATTTCATAGGAGGTTAAGTCAAAGACCTTCAGCACAAGAACTTGAGCAGAGGAACATCCTACAAGGTCAGAGTTCTGTTAGCTCTCACAACCTTTTTCAACACACACACTCAACATAAAGCATGCCCCCTGTCATCTTTAGATTGTTGATGTAGACTGCACATCACATTTCATGTGCAAATGTCCTAATTGATGTAGGGGCATTCCTCCTGAAAGTTTATGTCTGTGTTTAAATGTTTTAGCCAAGAATGATGCAGACCGACGGGCTGAAAGGAGCGAGATCAAACGCAGATTGACCAGAAAGGTTATTTGTTTTAATTTTGGCTTCAATTTTGAAATATCCATCTTGCCCATGTTCTTCCAGAGTATAAACGGTTTTAAAGATGCGCATGCTACTATTAGAGAATTTAGAAATATCAAATTGTTTTGTCTTTTATTTTTAAAGTTGTCACAGAGGCCTACAGTGGCAGAGCTTCAGGCCAGAAAGATTCTGCGCTTTCACGAGTATGTGGAGTCCACCCATGCTCAGGATTATGACCGGCGTGCTGACAAACCCTGGACCAAACTTACACCTGCTGACAAGGTCCCACTAAATAACTGCTTTCTTTTTTATGCCAGATTAAAGAGAATGTTTACTATTCACGTATTTTTGACTATGCAAAATGCAGGTTTAACGTTGTTATTGTTTCAGTACTTACAGCATTGCTTAATACAAGATTTCTAACTTTATTCGTAGGTTTCATTCTTTAACAGTAACTAATGTATATTACCATTAAGGTTTAACAGAAGTTTGGTCTTACCTTGTCGTTGTTTAGATACGTTAATCCTTACTTGGCGTTAAAGAAAGTTATCTGGCTCGGCTCCATCCAGCCATAGATTTAGATTGACTAGCAACTTTTATGTCTGTTTCGAAGTTAAAACTTACATTTTCCCCCTTTATGAACATAAACCTTTGCTACACAATTAAAACAGCTTTTATTTTGAACAATCAAAAATATTGCAATCTCCACATTTTGATTTTGTCATTATGTATTCCTATGGAGAAAATAACTGACAATATCACAAACAACATATTTGTTTGGTCTGCGTGAAATTTGCTTTGTTTATTTCAATCTGTTTATTCCTTTCCCACCAGGCGGCCATAAGAAAAGAGTTGAATGACTTTAAGAGCTCAGAAATGGAAGTTCACGAGGAAAGCAAAATATACACAAGGTCTGGTACTTTTCCTTTCTTACTTAAGTAGATTGATTATGAAACAATTATTTAAATACTTCTATTTTATTTTGTGTGCTACATAAAGGGATGACTGACGAAATTGTAATCCATGCCCGATTCCAAAAAGGTTGGGACACTGTACAAATTGCGAATTAAAACAAAATTCAACAAAGTTTAAAATTTCAATATTTTATTCAGAATACAACATAGATAACACATCTAATGTTTAAACTATTAAAATGTATAAATTTAACCTAAAAAAAGGATTGATTTTAAATTTCGTGGATTCATCACGTCTCCAAAAAGTTGCGACAAGGCCATTTTTACCACTGTAGGCCTCCCCTCTTTTTGTAAGAGTCTGCAAACGTATGGGGACTAAGGAGACACGTTTCTCAAGTTAAGGAATAGGAAAGTTGTCCCATTCTTGTCTAATCCATTCAGTAGCTTGATCCTTCCTCTACGCAGCTGTGATGTTGTTATTGATGCAGTATGTGGTCTGGCATGGTCGTGTTGGAAAATGAAAGGTCTTCCCTGAAAAAGAACAACATCTGGATGGGAGCATATGTTGTTCTGATCTTGCCTTTCTAGATGTCTAAGCTGCACATGCAACATGCACTCGTGCAACCCCAAACCATCAGAGATGCAGGCTTCTGAACTGAGCACTGATAACACCTTGGGTAGTCCTTGTCCTCTTTAGTCCAGATGAGATGGCGTCCCAGTCTTTCTAAAAAGAACTTCAAATTTTTATTCGTCTGACCACAGAACAGTTTTCCACTTTGCCACAGTCCATTATAAATGAGTCTCGGCCCAGAGAAAACGCCTGTCCTTCTGGATCATCTTTTTTGACCTATAGAGTTTTAACCGGCATTCACTGGCTATGTTTTCTTGATGTTACTACATACTAGTAGCATTCCTGTATGTGATGCAGTGCGGTCTAAGAGCCCGAAGATCAAGGGTATCCAGTGTTGTCTTAGGGCCTTGACCCATATGCACTGAGATTCTTCCAGATTCTCTGAATCTTTGGATGATATTGTGCACTGTAGATGATAATAACTTCAAACTATTGTTCTCTGAGATCCTCCTTTGTGATATTGCTCCACTATTTTTCGCCACAGCATCTTGACTTCTGAGAGACACCTCCACTCTGGGAGGACTCTTTTAATTCCCAATCATGTTGCCAATTGACCTAATGAGTTGCAAATTGGTCCCCCAGCTGTTCCTTATATGTACATTTAACTTTCGAATTCTTGAATTATTACTACCTGTCCCAATTGTTTTGGAATATGTAGCTCTCATGAAATCCAAAAAGGGCCAATATTTGGCATTACCATATCCGAATGTCTCACTTTCAACATTTGATATGTTATTTATATTCTATTGTGAATCAAATATAAGTTCATAAGTTCAAATATAAGATTTGTAAATTATTACATTCCATTTTTTTCACAAGTTGTACAGTGTCCCAACTTTTTGGGATTAGGTTTATAGTTTATAGCTGGATTAATCTGCAGGTCTTGTTAAGAATTCTTTAGAACCTAACACACAATAACATGTTATGTGAACTGTGAGTGAACATTAAATGTCAGCATTTCTTAACAAATTTCATATTTATGCATTTGGCAGACAATTAAAAGGAATGCATTAGTAACATGTCAAGATTTGGAATCAACAAACATTTTTACAGTACAATTTATACAGATAATGTGATGCCAAAAATAAAGAAAACCATAATTGTAACACATGTTTTTATCCAGGTTTCATCGTCCCTAATCTCCATCTCTATTCTTGGACCCTTTGGCTGGACTCAGTGTTTGTTGAGAACGCTTCTAGAAACTGTCCCTGTAACTGCAGCTAAAAGCAGCAATCTCACTTTAGCATCCTGTTCCCAGGCCAGCCAATCAATAAAGCGATGCGGTACGATAACGGATGCAGGTACTTCATTTCAGCCATTTTTGAGGAGGTTTAGAGTGCCATTGCCATGGGTCAGATCACTCTAAGACCTGCACCAAATTATTTTAGGGACGAAGCGCCACAGAACTCTAGGTTGGGGTGTGTTGTGATTGTTTTATGTTGCACATTGACCAAGAACAGACTGTAATAGCAAAAATATGACACTGGTGACAAAAAAAACAGTTTTTAATGATGAGTGATTATGTGTTAATGTGTTTTTAATGATCTTCTTTGCCTTAACACTGGAAACTTCATTACATAAATTAATCCGCAATCATTTTCATACAGATGTATTGTATAACACTGTTTCTCACCCCGAGCACACTCTAGTGTGTATTTGAAAGCATTTTGAACATTCTCAGGACAGCAGTACATAGTACCACTTAATCTCACATGCATTTTATTATGAGTTTCATGATGATGCTTTTAAATCTTTGTCTGTAATTTTTCTCTGTTGTTTTTAATATTTCTAGCAAAGCAGCACTTCACTTTCAAGTCAGGCTGAAAGTCCTAGGTCATATTGCTCTCATAAACAATGTCTCTTTTAGGACCACATGCTTCAACTTAATGACACTTAAGCACATTTTGTCATTATTATTATGACTTGTTTCTCAGATAGAGTAATGCCGTACAGTTATTGACAAAATATTGAGATGCATTACACTTCTTAGAACGTAATCGGACAAATGTGATCGCTTGTCATCATGGGTATCATTTACTATTGCAAAAATTAACTTTTTTATTTTAGGGTAAATAAATATTATTGAGGTTTATCCCTCATCAGTCATTGCTGTAAAGTGTAAAACAATGTTACATTGTGGCAAAAGGTTGTAAAAATCTTTTTATGTTTGTGAGTACTACTTAAAACCAAGTTCATTTCCACTGTCTGGCTTTAAGATACTCTTTTGGAGTATCACTATGTACACTGTAGGTTGATGATGCTTTATATCTCATCCTGTTGTCAGAATTCTTTCCTAGTAATTACAGTATAGTATTGCACTGTCCTGTTTTTATGAGTACAGGTTAAATAAGGCAATGAGCGGTTCTGAAACAATTTAAAATAAGATGTTTTATTTCACTACTGTATAGTTCTTTTTAAACGTAAAAATAATTAAAGTGTCTTTCAATATGTACAAATTGTTCATTTTTAATTAAAATTTGGAGCATCCTTTGTTTAATTTATTTAAAAATATTACATTTAATTGAATACATCTGAGCAATCTGTCTAGCTTTATATTTGTTTTATATTTTATTAGATTGTATGGTGCATTTTTAAAGGCTCTACATATTTTCTATATATGAACGGGTATAATATACGTCGACAGTATTGAATAAAACCACTTGAAATATATACTTAAAACCAGCAGAGAGCACTATTTTCTAGATTGAAGGAGGTTTAGGAGAATTATAGAGTCATCTTTTTGACCAGCAGCTATATTACTTCAAGTGATGTGACATGACAGACAAGTATGGTGACCCATTCTCAGAATTAGTGCTCTGCATTTAACCCATCCAGAGTGAACACACTGTAGTGAACACACACCAACCGTGAACACACACATAGTAGTAAACACATACACAGAGCAGTGGTCAGTCATTTATGCTACGACGCCGGCGAGCAGTTGGGGGTTCGGGTGCCTTGCCAAGTATAAGACTAAGTCATATTCCTGGCCCGAGATTTGAACCCCAACCCTAGGCTTAGAAGTCAAACTCTCGTCCCACTAGGCCATGACTTCTTAAATGGTATGTGCATATGTGATGTGCTTCGTTTTTTGCACGGTTAAATTTTAACTTTGTTTAGGAATTTAAACCAAGCATTTTTGTCGTTGCACAACTTTCCAATTCAAACTGTGCACACAATTTGAAGCGGGCCAGGGCACAAAAACGCTTGCTAGTCAATTGAACCAAGCTTTAGGTGTTAACCGCTGGTTCCCTTGAATTGTGTTACCCAATGACTGTTAACATTTTGCTCCTGTTGTAATATTTTCATGTTTTGATGACTAAAGGTGGGGTTACCGATTTCAGACGTCATTTGAAATCGACAACAAAAAACACTTGTACGCAAGGGGACCTCTTCCTGCATTTTCCCATCCTCAAATGTCAGCGCTCTTTCGAGTGCCCGCATGCAGTTTTAACACAATGTAATTTGGAAAATATTGGCAATACGACATCAATTGGAAGAAAGTCTAGGTGCCAGAGTGGTCTCACAAGACCAGCATGCCCGCCGAATGAGTTGGGGAAGGCATTGAACTGTGAAAAATCACCTGGAGTGAGATGTGCCGAATGGAAACCTCGCCAACATTTGCAGATATGATGTGGACAGGACCCAGCTGCCACCTGTGCATCACCAGTAAAGAACATTGCAAGAAAATTTTAGCACAGGGAAGATACAAAACCTAAATGAAGTAGGGGCTTGGAATCCCACTAGAGACCAAGCAAGTTGTAGCAAATGCCTTCCCAAAACATCCAGACAAACCTACAAAAAGAAGTCAGTCCCTTATGAAGTCCTTTACAACTCAAGTTGCGTTGCAAATTTTAAAAGGTCTATAAATCGTCTTCTCTACTTACAACAAACGCCAAGCAAAGTTTTGCTTTTTGTATTTATTTGTGCAAACGTTGCAGAGGTTTGGAGTAACAAAGGATCCATTTCAGCATTCATAACATTCAGATTGCATATATTTTGAAACATAACCTGGATAACAATACACTACACATATTGCTGTTCAACATCTCTACGCAAAACACATTAGTAAAAAGACGATCTCTGTACATCAGTTCAGTATTGCTGCATTGACGGTATTGACGGTTAGTGCATATAAACGGTTTGAATGACTTATAATAGATAACCAGTGGGTCGCAATGGATGTAAATTAGAACAACTGATGCAACAAGCTTGGATTTACAGTGCCATGGACCATATGCTTGTGCTGAAACTTTTCATGAACACGATCATCACATAATCATCAATGAGGCCTAAACGTACCAAACATCACTACGTATAAAGATCAGGTTTAAGTGTGTTACACAAGTAATAGTCACTTCCTTCAGCTCAACAACCCAAGCATTGACGATGGAACTCATGAATCAATAAGAGAGTTGTATTTACAATATTCACGGTAGACACTAAAACGAATAGCGGAAGGAAACATTGTGTTGCATGGATGAGACATCTTTGTAAGTAAAAAAACGAGTAGAGAGTTTGGATTTGAGCACTTCCAGGCCCATCCCAGCAGACTAATTACACAAACACAACTGTACATCATACGTCGACGCGCAAAAAGGTGTCGGGCTTCAAGCAACATGTCTGAGGTTGCATACACAAAGAATAAATAATAACTCCATGTACAATTTACTCGAGGCTTGATCACAGAGGCACTTAATACTCAGCAGTCTTGCTGGGAAATTTGACTGTGTTTTTAGTACATATAGTTGACCTCAGTGCTATGAGAGCAGAAGCGACTGAGATTTAAGCAGAAGTAGACTATGTCATCAGTTCATTTGCATATGTAACCGGCTTTACCCGTACCACCTCTGAGCTGGCCTCGAACCGGCCATTGGTTAAAGACCGCTGATATAGCAGATTGTAAAAAATTTCTAATACAGTAAGTTGCAATATCATGCTGGAGACCTTTGGGAACGGCAATTCGGACACTGTGTAAAGATGTTCCAGGCATGCTTTTTTTTTTGCATTGTTGAAGCTTGTCCAATATATCCCTAATGTCATTTGCAAGCGAGATAGATCCCAGAGTTGACGTCCCAAATACTAAGCAAGTCAGTTTCCAGGATTCACTTTTCAAACATACTGTATATTGTCGAAGAGAACTGAAACCTTTCTTTCTCTTGAGACCAATAGACCTTGTTTGTGCTTTCAATGTGACTTTCATAAAAAACGTTTCCCTGTAAACTCATAAGAGGTGTCCGTGCTTAAAACTGGAGTCTTGGAAACTGTTTAGTCATCATCAAACCATTGATATCCAGTAATTGGTCAAATACAAAATTAGATCATCCAGAAAAGGGAACAACATCCACGATGAGAGGAACACGGACGGGTTCCTGGAGTGTGGATGTTCAGGGCACGGACTTGAACTTTGTGTCTTTGGTCTTGGCATCTTTATGCCCTCTGTGGTTCTGGAGTGGCCTTGGAGAGGAAGACTTGCGGGAAGGATCGTGGGAGTGAGGAGTGGCATGTTTTCCCTTCGATTTGTGGTGAGAATGGTGCTTGTGTGGAGTGTTGCTCGATGGGCGGCTTCCAGTGACCTCTGGAGGATGTGAGGCAGGGGATGCAGAAATCTCCGGTAGCGGGTCCAGCACTGCATTGGGTTTGGCCTGCGGACACGAGCCTGTGAGCAGCGGAGAATGAGAGGCGGTTTCCAGCAGACCTTTAGTACCCTGTGAGCACTGGAGTTTTGATAAAGACAAAAAAGGCAAAAAGAAGCACATTCCTGTCAGATGAATGCCAAACTTTCAAAGTGAGTAGAAAGTTAAACCTAAGCTTAAGAAAATGAAAAGTGGTAAGCAACAGCCATTAAGAAAGCACCGAGTCATGCAGATGTCATGGTACTCAATAGTGGGTCTTGTCTTCTGTTTTATAATTGAATAAATATAACTAACAATGAGCCACAGTTCATCCTAAATAAAACAAGTGATGGTTATTATTAAATCTACTCACCCTCATCAATAGACATGAGAACACATTTGTCAAGAAGGTTAACTGTCCAAAGTTGCTATTTAAGCTATGTGAAAATGACAGCACTAAAGCCATTAAGCTTCCCATCATAGATACGTATGTACATTTCATTTTTACTTTGACGTTTTTAAAACCCGTCGCCTGACAATCAATGGCCAACAGCCATATCACCCTAAACCTTTTCGCAGGGATAAGTCTGGTCAGCGCCTACATGAGACATGGGAAAACTAGGTTGCGTTTAATGATCTGTGTGGATACTTTTGCCCTAATATGATGATGGTGAGGCTATACGAAGCACCCTCCTTCAGATGAGTCAGTGAATGAAAGTCTTTGCCAAAAAATGGATTGGTACAAGCAGTAGGGAGGCATCTATGGTGTACAGGCTAAATTTCCTCTGAACATTCAATAAAAGTCTGTTTCATTAATGTTAAATAAACATAGTAACTTAAACATATCATAATTTACCAATTTATATATTTACATATATATATTGTTAATGTTAAACCACATGTGATATGTTTACATTTATGGATTAATTTAAGGGCAGTGAGTAAGGAACCAATCCTCAACACCCTACTCAACCAGGAGGGCCAGTTCTCCTCTGGCATATTAAAACAGCACTGTTGTAATTACAGACCGCATTATTACTGTTAAACTGTCAAATTATAGAAATTAAACAATGCATATGTGACTATTAATTGTGCATTTTGACAACTCCTGTTCACCAAAACGCTCATGTACTATACTTGTACACTATTGACTTACTGCATGACTCTGGATTTTACGGAAGAACCAAATCAAGAAAAAGCTCAAACAAACTTTGTTGCAAACAGATGAAGAAATAGTTGTGAGAAGGCAGAATGGGTCTGTGGAGAGATCAAATTTAGATTCTTTAGCAGTAACTATAATTATGGCACGGCAGCAACAGCAAATGTACAGCCAGACATCATGCACGTTAACATGCCCCAAACACCTGCCTACAGACGGGTCATACCAACCTCCCCATAATCCCCTGCCTCTGCCCACTGAACCATCAGATAGCACAAGACAGGGCAAAATCCAGGCAATCTTTTTCCTAAACACACATGCACACACACAGAGGTCAAGGGTCATGTGCTGTAACGAGTGAGCGTTAACTTACACTTGCTTACTTGCATGCTAGGAAAATGAACAGGTAAGAAGGACGTGCCACTTGCTAAAACATGACAGCAGTGGACCAATTTGAATGCAGCAGAAGAATTCTGGGGTAGTTTGAAGAATATTTATTTGACATCCAAATGCATTGTAGGGATACACGAGTAGAAATGCAAATGATTGAAATGATCAAGAATGTTCGGCGTTTATAAAAGGTTATCCATGCATTCTTTCATACCTACAAATCTTACAGGGAAACTATGCAAACCCCACCACCAGGAATACATGCAGACAAACACATATACAGAAGGCCTGTGTATCCTACACTATGCCCAACGGAGCCACACCAGTAACGGTGCATTAGTGATAATATGAGAATGAGCTCCTTTAGATTCAACAGCGCTTTGACATAATCTCCTGAAGAAAAAGAACAAGCTATTTATTCCAAGAAGAACTACAATGATCACTTATTTAAATGTTATGGACTGCTTTCTCTACCCTGAATAACGCATGTGGTATTAGGCACTTTCGGTGCATTTGCAATGAATCATTCAATAAAAAAAAATGCTTAGAATATGCAAACCTTCATAAACAAAACAAACACGAGTATGTAGAAACTTAATACCCTTATGCTCTTCAAGAGCTTTAGAACAACGCAAACACCGCCTGACTATACCAGCTCAGAAACTGTAAATTCCACCTAATGTTACTGGAAGTCAGTAGTTTCATTTCCTCTTTCTGTATAAAGACGAAACTCTTTAGAAGGATGAAGCACGTTGCTTGCAGCCTTTATGTGTCAACCTTCTCATTTCTACCCCGAATCTAGAAGGAGACCTTTATAAACACGTCCAGAAAACTTCAAGTAAACAACGTAAACCTCATCGAGATGAGTGTCCAAAACAGCAGGCGCAACAGCTTTCCTCAACAACAAACGAACAAAAATAAATAAATGTAAAGAAAAAAAAGAACGTGCTTCAACTATGTCGAACCGCAGCGCTTCGCTTTAGTAAGGATGATGCTTGATTTGGATCAAACGCAAGTCAAGATGTTGAGTGGTTGGGATCTGAGATGTCAGGTCGATGTAGGGTTAAGACGGGGGGCGGAGGAGGAGGAGAAGGTCTGCTTGAGGCGATGGGTCGTCCTACCATGTTTGTGTCATTTTTAGCAGCTGGCAATTCAGTTTCCACAGGGCCGTTCTGAACGATGCAGTCATCGGAGGGCACAAACCCTCGCCTGTCAATCAAACTGAGAGAAAAAGGAGTTGAAGTACCTGCTGCAATAAACATAAGCACTCTGGTCAGTGATCATGTGCACATTACGGTCATATACAGTGGCTTGCGTCATTGTTATTGTGTTACATTTTTCCTACTATGAATATAACGATTTTATTAAAAAAACATTTGTTCATTTTCATGTTAATGAACATCTTATACAAATAATGTAATGTATTCTGTACATTTCTCAATTTTACCAAGCTTTTCATAATTGTATCATTTAAAAAAGCGACATTCTACTCATCAACATGACGTTTGACATGTTTAAAGACCCCCCGGCATCTTTGGAAAACATATCAAGACATTTTCAATGACATGCGAGGGTTTATGGCTGTTTGTGTCAAGGTTGTGATCCTATAGACCTTGGGAAAATGGCCCACTTGATGATTGCGGTTCAAACTCTTGTTGAATCACATTTATAAGACGGATCTTTTCTGAACCTTGACCAAAACTGGTATCCTTACATCTATGTGAAGGCCTGATAAGTTATCAATGTCATCAAAAATATCATCGTGATCTGAAGAATCTGGGAGAGATTAAACAAGTAGAACCTGTTGGGGGCAAGTACTAATCAGGTTAAAACCTCACCTGGGTGGTACGGGCCCACAGAGGACAGAACAACAGTTTTTGATGATACTGTTGTAGCTGTAAGGATTTCCAACACCTTCATTTCCACTTTTGGCTGAAAACGCAGCTTTGATCTGCGATTGTGAAAATATGCTGCCATTAGAGAAAAAAACAAGAGTTTTGAAAAAAAAAATGAAAACTGAAATACAAAATCAAACGACACTTACATCCTCATTGGTAGTAAGATTTGAGGCTATAAGGTATGTATGGAAGCCGGAGAGGCCCAGGATAGACCATACAGAAAAGAAGCAGACCACTAGCTCAAAAGCAGTGAGCTGGAGTCAAGGGCACAATCGAAATCATCACATATAAATCATTTGCATCTGTATTATTGCAACGGATATTTGATATTGTACAATATGCAGTTCTATGTGTGACCCTGAACCACGAAACCATAAATTGTAAGGGTGTATTTGAAGCAATAGCCTGGAAAACATTGATTGGTTGAATATTATAAATTGTTCTTTTATACAAAATATCCTTATGGTTTCAATTTCGCCTTCGGTGAATACAGTAAAAACTTTTTTTGTGAGTGGACCCGTGACAAAACGCGATAAAAATGGCAAAAGAAAACCTTTGCTTACAAATGCCACGCTTTGGGAATTACCCACTCACGTTCGGTCTCGGGTTTAACTAGTTAACATCATTACAGCAGCTAGCCAATAGAGAGGTGTTTATTTATTTCCTTTGTAGTAATATGTTTTAAGGATTTCACGTTTTGACTTTACAGATTTTCTCAATATTTCGATTTTTTGCAACCTCAAGGCCTTTCCACATATCTAAAAATATTTGTCACGAACGTTCGTCGTGATAATGTTTTATCATAAAAACGATTGACTTCTAAGAAGCCCTTCACATGGAATGCGAACATTCGTGGGCAAAAAAGCTACGTTTTTTTCTGTCGAGTGCAACAAAACGAAGAAACCGGTCGTCCGATAAGAGGCGGGCACTACATCATGTGCCGGGAGATTCTAGATTTGAAATCGTTACATCTCTTGGTGGGTCAGGGTCACATATACACTTTAATGCTCTTTAAATCGTCACATTTTACAGCAAATATTGTGCCAATCCCAGTTCTACACCTTCCCCTCCATCCACACACTCACGTGAAGGGTTAGAGGTGTGTCAATTCTCTTTTGGGATTTCAAATACATTGGGATTGGACTTTTATCTAATTAAACCTATATGAAATAAAAAGGATATCTGGCAGGACTCTCCTGGATTGCAAACACCAGCCCATTTCCTCCTTGTGACCCTAAAAGAGACACCATTAAAACATAACCAGACTTAAACGGACCCAACTGGATTCTGTTAAACCAGTAAAACTAAAACATCTTACGTGCACAAATCTATTTTCGAGACAAAGGGTTTCTCATAATGAGAGACAGAAATGAAACTAAATGCAAAGAGATGTTTATAGATATGCTTGGATCCTCTTCGATATATTCGAGCGAGCTCACACATTATAAAAGCGTTTGGCTAGTGACATGAAATCGCACATACTCAGTGCCAGGTGTGTGGTTACACAACCAAAGATGAAGGCTGTGAGGAGGGAGAGCGAGACGATGAAGGTGTAAAAGAAGCGATAGTTTCGTTTTCCCACACAATTGCCGACCCACGGGCAGTGATGATCAAACCTCTCTATCAAACAGAGACAAAAACACAGGGTCATGTCTTCAAGAAATGTTAAAGCATTAACTAAAGAGCAAACCCCGACAGCCACTAAAGAATACTCCAAACCTGCATGTGCAGTAAATCGGAAGAAAAACGGAAACGTGTGAATATGGATTTAAACATGATGTAGTTGTTCTCACCCACGCAGTTGTCACACAGACTACAGTGGGAGGTGCGAGGAGGACGGAAGATCTTGCAGGTGAAGCAGTATTTGAGCTTAACCACTTGCTGGTTTATGACAACCTCTTTAGTACGCGGAGGAGGGCGATGGGATGAGAAAGTGCCATCCGGGTTGTCTGGAGAAAGAAAAATCCATACCGCATTAGTTAAAATCAACTAACTGATAACATTTATTCAGATGTGTGACTTTGGCAAGCGGGTACATAAAACACCAATGCTCAAAACTATTCTCTTTCTTTCCATTGATTCTTTACAGTAAGTATAATTAATAGAGTTTTTGGGTTGGATTTTACTGAAAATAACTCACCAAGGGATAAGCAATCTGTTTAATCTGTTTTATTGTTGTATCGGCTATTTACCGCTTCATTGTCTCCTCGACTATTGTAAGTCGCTTTGGATAAAAGCGTCTGCTAAATGACTAAATGTAAATGTTTTGACCAGAGAGGCAATGAAGAATAGCTTAATACAAGCTTTATTTGTTTTTGGTTCTTTAGAATGTATTTAATTAGATTGGACTCCACTTTATTGTCATCACACATGTACAAGGCATTGAAATTCCATCTATGCATAGAATATATTTAAACAATCTTAAGGTTTAAACACTAGGTACATACAACAAACACATTTAGCAAATTGTCTACGAAGGGCGATGTAACACAGAATGGAGCCCGGCCTTGTGAGTTTCTAATGTCAGATCAGATGATATAGCATCGGTTTTGTTCAGAAAACACATCTACTTGTCTCAAAACAAAGTAACTTTCTATTCCTCAAAAGTCTGGGAAAGCTTATTGAGTACTTAAACCTGCCTAGCTGTTATTATATCACTGTCAACTCACTATAACCCAGTGGGACAATGTGATTAGTTGACAATATAATAAATATTTGGTTGATTTACTATTGCTTTGTCCCTGTTTGATGTCCAT
This sequence comes from Triplophysa yarkandensis, assembly GCA_033220385.1. Lineage (NCBI taxonomy): Eukaryota > Metazoa > Chordata > Actinopteri > Cypriniformes > Nemacheilidae > Triplophysa > Triplophysa yarkandensis. The sequence continues at coordinate 21,794,336 of CM065657.1, read as the reverse complement.
AACATGTGACACAGGTGACTAAATCTTTTTAAGGGGCATGCTAGAATTTCAAATATTCCCTCACCGATCTGTTTCTCGAGGTCTGCGGCCTCTTCTGGTGTTGCTCTTGGGACAATCCCTGGATCTGTGAAGCTTGTCTGGAGAAGAGAGATGATCACGAACACAAATAGGACCCCTCCAATTGCTGGAATAAAGCCAGTGAGATGTTTAACCAGGAACGGGCAGCTATAGTAACACAACAGCAGATTAAAATAACAGTGATTATTAAAAATGTCTTAAGTGCCGTATCCTATTTCAGTGCAAACAAAAGTGACAACATGTCGACAAGAGGTCAATAAAAGTTTTCTGCTTCAGCCCTAGGCCATAGCATACAGAGAAACGCGCTCCTTACGATTTCGCCACAAACGCGCCGAGGGCGGTGTTTATTTATTAAATTTGTAGTAATATGCTGCAAACGCATCGGTTCCAAACGCATCAGTTCCAAACGCATTGGCTGCAAACGCATCGGTTCCAAACGCATTAGTTCCAAACGCATTGGCTGCAAACGCATCGGCTGCAAACGCATTGGCTGCAAACGCATTAGTTCCAAACGCATTGGCTGCAAACTCATCGGTTCCAAACGCATTGGTTCAAAACGCATTGGCTGCAAACGCATTGGTTCAAAATGCATCGGTTCCAAACGCATCGGTTCCAAACGCATCGGTTCCAAACGCATTGGCTGCAAAAGCATTGGTTCCAAACGCATTGGTTCAAAACGCATTGGCTGCAAAAGCATTGGTTCCAAACGCATTGGTTCCAAACGCATTGGCTGCAAAAGCATTGGTTCCAAACGCATTGGTTCCAAACGCATTGGCTGCAAACGCATTGGCTGCAAAAGCATTGGTTCCAAACGCATTGGTTCCAAACGCATTGGTTCCAAACGCATTGGCTGCAAACGCATTGGTTCCAAACGCATTGGTTCCAAACGCATTGGCTGCAAACGCATCGGCTGCAAACGCATTGGCTGCAAACGCATTGGCTGCAAACGCATTGGTTCCAAACGCATCGGCTGCAAACGATTGGCTGCAAAAGCATTGGTTCCAAACGCATTGGTTCAAAACGCATTGGCTGCAAACGCATCGGTTCCAAACGCATCGGCTGCAAACGCATTGGTTCCAAACGCATTGGTTCCAAACGCATTGGCTGCAAACGCATTGGCTGCAAACGCATTGGTTCCAAACGCATTGGTTCCAAACGCATTGGCTGCAAACGCATTGGTTCCAAACGCATTGGTTCCAAACGCATTGGCTGCAAAAGCATTGGTTCCAAACGCATTGGTTCCAAACGCATTGGCTGCAAACGCATTGGTTCAAAACGCATCGGCTGCAAACGCATTGGCTGCAAACGCATCGGTTCCAAACGCATCGGCTGCAAACGCATTGGTTCCAAACGCATTGGTTCCAAACGCATTGGCTGCAAACGCATTGGCTGCAAAAGCATTGGTTCCAAACGCATTGGTTCCAAACGCATTGGCTGCAAACGCATTGGTTCCAAACGCATTGGCTGCAAACGCATTGGCTGCATCTTAATTAAAATACAAAATTAAAATACTTAATAAATAAATGAATAAAAACACTTAATGAATAAATAAGTTGCAATACTTAATGAATAAATGAATTAAAATACTTAATGAATAAATGAATTAAAATACTTAATGAATAAATGAATTAAAATACTCGATGAATAAATGAATTAAAATACTTAATAAACAAATGAATTAAAATACTTAATGAATAAATGAATTAAAATACTTAATAAACAAATGAATTAAAATACTTAATGAATAAATGAATTAAAATACTTAATGAATAAATGAATTAAAATACTTAATGAATAAATGAATTAAAATACTCGATGGATAAATGAATTAAAATACTTAATAAACAAATGAATTAAAATACTTAATGAATAAATGAATTAAAATACTCGATGAATAAATGAATTAAAATACTCGATGAATAAATGAATTAAAATACTCGATGGCTAAATGAATTAAAATACTCGATGGATAAATGAATTAAAATACTTAATAAATAAATGAATTAAAATACTTGATGAATAAATGAATTTAAATACTTGATGAATAAATGAATTTAAATACTTGACGAATAAATGAATTAAAATACTTGACGAATAAATAAATTAAAATACTTAATGAATAAATAAATTAAAATACTTGACGAATAAATCAATTAAAATACTTAATGAATAAATGAATTAAAATACTTAATGAATAAATAAATAAAAACACTTAATGAATAAATGAATTAAAACACTTAATGAATAAATGAATTAAAACACTTAATGAATAAATGAATTAAAACACTTAATGAATAAATGAATTAAATAAATGAATTAAAACACTTAATGAATAAATGAATTAAAATACTTAATGAATAAATGAATTAAATAAATGAATTAAAACACTTAATGAATAAATGAATTAAAATACTTAATGAATAAATGAATTAAATAAATGAATTAAAATACTTAATGAATAAATGAATTAAAATACTTGATGAATAAATGAATTAATGACTAAATGAATAAATGAATTAAAATACTTAATGAATAAATGAATTAAATAAATGAATTAAAATACTTAATGAATAAATGAATTAAAATACTTGATGAATAAATGAATTAAAATACTTAATGAATAAATGAATTAAATTTAAAGCAATAAAAGGATGTATTGTAAGAGATCATCAGAATGATCTGGTTCAGGATGTAGTCCCTGCTTGACCTTTGACCCTGAACCCTCCTCACTCACTCAAAGCTGAAGAAGAGTCCGCAGGTGATGACGATGAGCGTCACTGTGAGTGGCAGAACGCCGCTGTGACGCGACATGATGACGCGTCCGTCACAACAAAAGCGGTTCTTCCCGGGAAACACTTCCCACTTCCTGCGCGTTTCCTTTCCGTTTTCCGCGGGAAGTGCTCGAGGCGTCGCGAGGACGTGAGCGTTGATCTGCTGATAGTCGCGTTTATTCATCATTTACAAGACAAGAACTCACAACGCCATCAGATCCAGGATCAGCTGCTGAAGGATGATGACGTCATGACCGACAGACACTCACTGTCTCACTGTCTAACTGTCTCACTGTGTCGAGCAGCTCACAGCAGCGCCGGATTTACCGGAATGTGACGTGACGCGTCATGACGTCACCGCCGCTTCATGACACGAGTGACGACATCTGTGTTTGTGTGTTATTAAAATAATAATGTCAAGATTTTATAAATATAATTGTATAATAATCAACATTCTGTTTTGTTTAAACATTAAAATTATATTAACACATTTCTACAATCCCACTGCATTCCTTTACATCTGGATTCTATTTCATATTTAAATCTTCTAACTACATTTTTAAAGTATTCCTATCAGAAATATGATTCAATTATTAAGAATCCAGCACAAGATTTGAGACTACTTCTGTAGGATTCCCTACACACACACACTGACACACACACACACACACACACACACACACACACTGACACACACACACACACACACACACTGACACATAACACACACACACACACACTCTGACAAATACACACACACACTGACACACACACTCTGACACACACACACACACACACACACTGACACATAACACACACACACACACACTCTGACAAATACACACACACACACACACACACTGACACACACACTCTGACAAAAACACACACACACACACACACTGACACACACACTCTGACACAAACACACACACACACACTGACACACACGCAGACTGACACACACACACACACACACACACACTGACACACACGCAGACTGACACACACACACACACTGACACACACACTCTGACAAAAACACACACACACACACACACTGACACACACACACACACTCTGACAAATACACACACACACACACTGACACACACACTGACAAATACACACACACACACACTGACACACACACTCTGACACACACACACACACTGACACACACATACACACACTGACACACACACTCTGACACACGGATACACATACTCACACACACTGAGACACACACACACACACACACACACACACACACTGAGACAACTTGTCTAAACACATGTTGTCTTTATAATAACTAATATATATATATATATATACACATATACATATACATATATATATATATATTAAAATTTAAATACTTAATACTTATTTCTGAGAAGCAACACCACATCACAATGAAGACCTTAACATTAAAATCCAATTTAAAACAAAAGTTTATTTGCTATATTTCTGCTGAAAAAGACAGATCGATTTCTTATGGCAACACAGTTAAGATCTTTATTCAGAAAGGTAAACTTGCTGAGCTGATGAAGTCAAGATAACCCTGAGCTGAGAAAGTGGAAAGGTGATGCTGGACTTCAGAAGAAAACCTTCTTCTCTTTCTTCGCTCTCCATTCAAGAAAGTACTATGGCTCCCGTGGAGTCATTCAGGGTTCCAGGTTCCAAAGGAATTCCCACATATACATATACAGAAATTACTGATCCAGTTCAACTCATCAGTCATCCGAAGTTCTTCTAAAATCTGGAATATTATAGTGTAAAAGTTTATTGAACATTCCGGTTAATTCCTGGCCATGAACCAGTACTTGGAAGAGCTCGAGCATCAGCTTGTAAATTCCAGAAGTTCTAGTAAGGAGATTGGTCAACAGCGCTGCCCACGGCCCGCCATCGGGAGCATGGCTGTCAGAAAAAACTGTAAAGCTGTATCTGTCTTCTGTAAATGTTAGTAACCTGATAGACTTTTCTGAGAAATAAACCACATGAGATTAACACAAGATTGATGGAGTTAATACATGGGTGAGCCATCTAGAACACCACATGGCAACCCATGCAGCAATCTGAAGAATACTTCACACTTAACCACGCCACCTAAAAAACAAACAGCTACTTACAAAGGAAATGATCATTTAATGTTATTATAGTTTAACTTAACCCTGCCTATTTCTGTTACAATCATTTTTGTAGAAAATGCAGAAACTTGTGTTTTGATTAGCAAACACACACTATGATTTCGGTTTGTCTATACATCAATAACGGGGTCACACTGGGTTCCATACAATGCGGCTTAACACAGATCTGTTGTAATAACTTCATGAATATGATGAATTTGGCTTAAAATACAAATTACAATTTTTATACATAAATTACTCCACAAAATAAAAATTCTGTCATAAATGACTCACGCTCAGGTTGGTCCAAACTCATTTTTAATAATTCTGTTCAACAAAGCATATTTCTGCAGCATCTTTGAAAATGAATGTGTTCGTGATAATATCTGGTGGTTAAAATGTTTGACTTGTAAGCAGAAGGTTGCATGTTTTAATCCCAGTGCCAGCAGACAATAACCGAAGTGTTCTTGAAGACATCTTAGCCGTTTACTCGACAGTGATAATTAACTACTGTATTACTGTAAGTCACTGTAGATAAAAGCATCTGCATAATGAAGAAAAATGAATATTGCATTTAGTCGTTACAAATGTTGAAATTTGGGCATGCAAAAATATCTTGATCTAGAGATTTTCCAACCCTTTTAAATGCAGATGGACCCCACAATTGCAGACTTATTTGAAACGCAGTAATTACTCGCACATCCACATGTAACGTTACTCCATGAAGGTCAAGTTTTTCAATCATGCGTCAAAAATTCCGTCTGTCGGAGAAAGGAATTTTCACTGTAGTACTCTACTTAATTTGTGGGTCAGAGAGGGGACAGAACGTTGAAGTCTTACAATTCTTCTGAAGATTGCTAAGAACCTTGTTCAAGAAATCCATCACAAAAGATTTACCAAGATTTAATGTACATTTATTCTTAGCACGTGGAACATATAGTATAAAGATTTCATACGGAATAAATGATATTCATTAAGCCAAAAAAGGGGAAAAGGAATTTACAACAAGTTTCAGCTACATCATCTGAAATACAAATACGAATCCATAGCACTAGTATTAACTAAGGAAACTTTAGGCAAAGAGAGAGAAAAACCAAACTCGTTTATTGGATCTGGTGAACGATGAATCAATTGGCTCGTTTAATAAAGTTCTCTAAGCTTTTTAAAAAAAATAAACAAACTGTTGTGTGAAGAACCGCAAAGGAAGAAGACTACATCCTTTTGGACGCAAGATGTGGGAGGGAAATAAACACATGGCAATACGCAATGAGAGATCTGTTGAGTGAAACCTTTAATATGTCAAAGATTAAAAATGGTGAAGAGCGCCATAAGATGAGAGAGAAAGAAAAAAGCAAAGTGTAATTTACAACATCATTATATACACTGCAGCCTGGACCGCATCTAGAGCTCAAGACCAGTCCTAAGAGGTGACTTCTTTAAGGGTCAAGTCATACAATCGAGGGGAAAAGAGGTCGGGGTGTTGTAGGTTCACGTTACTTTGGGGAAGCCATTTCTTTCTCTCTCAACATGAACTAAAATCATTTTTAAAAACTACAGTTCTCGCTGCCAAGCCAGCATTTTCTCAGTGTGAAACAGTATTGTTACAGTATGTTTACAGTTTTAAGGTGTACAGTACAGAAAAAGTCCTACAATCTACTGCACAGGCCTCCCATTTACATATCTGGATCCATTAGGACTAAGTATATATAATCCAAGTTACAGCAATTTATACCACACACACTAGAGTCTTCGAGTCTGTTCAGCCTCTGAGAACCAGATTATGGTGGTTTCCATGCCCATCTTCATCCTGAACACGGGCATGATTTTTCCCCAAACTCACTGTAAACGTGACAGCAACTTTGGTTACAGTTTTGTTTTTGTTCATTTTACTTTTCTTTACAAAAAGTTTCGAGGGGAGCACACTCCGTCAGGCAAGAGTCTCAATCAGCATTTCCATATTAGTTTTACTAAATACACAATAAATTCATCAGGACTTGATGGTATATCCTTCCTTGAGAGCGAAGCAAGGTTAGACAGTGAAATCTGAGGTGATTTTGCATAAATAAAAAAAGTCAGTTTTGCTGTTAAATTTTCTCCACTCACGCAGACACACACACATTAAAAAAAGTGTGGGGAAAACCATGATTGACCCCACTGCTGTCATGACTGGCCAATTAGAAAGAGTACGTCACAGATAACATGGGAAACCAAAGAGTTCATGAGCGGGGATACAGATATGTCCAACAGCCGTGACTCGTACAGCGTGAATTCTGAGTGGTTCTCCTCCACTTTGGCAAAGGCATGCAGGGCACGTGCCGCCCGCCGCATCATGTCAACGCTGGTGGGCTCAAAATGCCCACCTTGCAAGTGCAGCAACGAGCCCTGACTCTGCTGAAACTGAGTGGCAGCGAGACTGTCCTCCAAGAAGCCGAGAAGGTTTCCGACACTACCCTTCTGCACAGCAATGGCCCGGGCAGCGACACTGTCACCTTGCGCGAGGTTAGCTAGCAGCACGACGGCCATCTCCCGGCAAACGGGCACTTTACGGTCCCCGACCATGCGCACGAGGGAGCCGTAGAGCTTCTCCATTCGGCTGAAAGGCGGCGTAGCCAGAATGAGGTCAACGTTGTTATCCTGGATGCTAAGTTTACTGAGGGTTTCAAGGACTAGTTTCTGGGGAGAAAGCAATCCACTCAGCCCTAGTGAAGGAAAGGGGTCGATGGCTTCAGCCGAAGGGCAAACAGCCCAGTGAAGAAGGCCGTCCAACAGGGGTAAGCAAATACTTTCAGGGTAGACGGAAAGGTCTAGTTGGCCCGAGATGTTCGCTAATGTGACCAAGCAGTTTTCCCGCAGAATCTCAAGGCAGTCCCACCACCACTCGTCTCGCTCACAGCTGACACCTTCATCCTCCTCCTCCTCTTTTTCGTAGGTAACTGGAGCCTTCTTGCGCTCGGGATGCCGATGGTGCAATAGGACCAGTCTGCTCAGTATGAGTAAAAGTCCAGGATGCTTTGACATTTCTAGATCATTGCTGGGGATAAATGAAAGGCTGCGGACGATGTTGGAGACGCAAATACAGCGGCGGGCAAGGGCATCCTGCCACTCGGAGAGCGTAGAGAGTGGGGTCTCATCCTTGCTATGTGGCTCGTCCTCTAAAATTCTGATATTACAACTTTGCTGTGCAAGGTTGATGCCAAGAAGAAACTTATTCGTCGTCTTGTCAATATCCTGGTTGCCTCTGACTACCTCCTCGGCCAACAAGCCTTGCCGAGCTGATAGCACATCATCAACGGTGGCCGATATGTTTGCTGACGTACTAGCCGTTGAAGCGCTTTTGCTCTCTGATGATTGATTAGTGGATGGCTGAGATTGCACTTGGGGTGGCTGCTGCTCTTCATTTATTGGAGCTTTGTCGGCATCATCTGTAACTGGTTCCACAACTTGCGGAACCTTTTTACGCGGCCCGATATTCACAGGCACCCATTTCCGGTGCTTCAGGTGTTCCATCTTGCTCTCGAAATGGGTTTGTATGTGCTCGGTGGTATCTCCTCCACCTACACTCCAATGGATCAGACCACTGTCAAAAGCTTGTCGCCGACCCAGTTTACCAGCACGGCCGATCACAAATGGGTCTTTCTTTCTCATAATCTTGATGGGAAGCTTGTCAAATTTGCTAGCTTGTTTTGGCCTCTCCTGGGAGGTGCTTGCATCCTGCACCGGGATAAATGATCGGAGGAGATCTTTACATATAGTACCGTCACCCTCCCTCTCAGCTTGATGAGGCATGTCGCTGGGTTTTTGGACCTGTGCTAACTCCTCTTTTTCCTGCTTGATCTGAACCTGAGGCAACTGTGCTGTACAGTTTTCAACATGTTCCTCATCCTCCTCATCGTCCCCCTCCATCTGCTCTGCCTCCAGCCACTCCTCATCAGATATTTCTGAGTCGACGGCGTCTGGGTTGATCAGCGTACGTTGGCCTGGGTCTCCCACCTCATATTCTTTCAATATGCCAAAGATCTCAATGAGGCACCGACGAAAGTATTCGACAACAAGCTCAAGGAAGCCAGGAAGCTTGAAACAAAACAAGGAATATAAATTAAAACACAGAACTATGTGAAAAGTAGCTGGCATAACTCGGTCTGGAAAGATGAGGATCTCTCAACTGATATTTTCTTACCTGGTTCAGATTAAAAGTTGAAATGCTGTTGTCATCATATAGAAGAATGTTTATTGTGTCCAAGGCCCAACTGCTCTCAGCCAACAACCCTGATTTGAGGGACATCATGACTCTCCAGGCCTCTGGTGTACCTAAAACCGTACAAAATCCACTTTTTAGATCACCTTAACATTTCATTGAGACAAGCATGATGACACATCATGGGTTATTTACCGATATCTTTCATGGTAAGCCGACGACGTGATTTTAGGAGAGGTTGTGTGGACTCTACTGAACCATGAGGAAAAGCCACATCTCTCCGAATTAGAGGGGGCTGCACTTGGGGCTGGGAAATGTGTGAAGCGGGAACTGGGTGTCCAGCCTTCTGAATTTTCATTCCCGGGTGCATGTAAGGGGACTTACTGGGTGATGTTCTATTCTCCATTGGTCTTTGCATGGGTGCCGGACTAGACACCTGTGGAATGTGGTTTTGGGATGTCTGATAGTTTGGCTGAAGAGGTCTGGACAGTGGTGGACCAGTTGCTCCAGGCACATATGGGGACTGCCGTTGACCAGGCCATGCTCCCTCATGATTCATGCGTTGGTCTGAAGGCATCATGTCATCAGAGCGATTCATGCTATGGTAGCCAGCGTTTTGGGAGAGGGCGGCAGGGGGCCCCTGACGATTATGATAGTTAGGGTAGTTCATTTCACTACGACCAGGCCACATGGGACCTTGGGGTCCATCAGGAACTGTTGGCATGGAGCTACCCATGATCTGTGGTGGCATGGACGACTGAGAGTTTGGACCAACTGCGTTAGGCACTCGATCTCGTCCAAAACCAAATGGAAATTGGCTCTGTGGGCCAGGTGGGCGTCTGTCAGAGCCTGGATAGGCATTATACTGGTTGTACATATCTGGTTGGGGCTGAGGTCCACCTGAGGCTTGAGGTCCTTGCTGCTGACCACTAAAGGGGTACATGTCTCCTTCATGGCGCTTTGCAGGAGGTCCATAAACGCCATCAACTGGCCTTTTCTGGGTGTAATTCTGTATTCAAGAAAAAATGTAACGGGACACATGAATGTCCACATGTCCAAATGCATGGTGGCAGCTGACAAACACAATGACCTATCAACTTTGCTCGAACTAGGAAAGTAAACAGTTAAGAATTTAAGTGGTCATGTTAACATAAAATAAATTATTTTATTTCTTCTGCACTGACCGGTTGCTGTTGTGGGTACATTCCTGGCTGCTGGTTTGGATATGTACCACTAGGTGGAGCCCCTTGGCCGGGGTACTGATTACCATACGAATCATGCCTACAAAGCAAAGAAACTTGTCAGAGGCCAAAATACTACTACACAGCATGGGGTTAAAAAATATTTTTGTAGCAAGTTATCAACGGTAAAAATAAAAAACAACATTAACATGGTGCATTTCATTGCAATGCTGACCTCGGCTGCTGTGGGGGCCGGTTGGGGGAGTACATCCCTGCATCTGCCCCAGAGGGCATCATGTTCGGTTGTGGACCCATGTTACCGTCTGGGCACATACCTGGATCAGGTCTGTGGGTGAATAAAACATGATGTACATTTATATTTATTCACTCAAGGCAACTTACAAGTATAATGCAGTTGCCAAAAATCCTTGCAGAGCAAACAGGGGTACGGTGTCTTAATCGAGAACACTTCTCGGGTCATTCTCTGCTGTTACTGAGATTCAAACCAGCAACCTTCTGCTTACAAGTTCAACTCGCCAACCATCAGACCACAACTGACCCCACAACTGAATACAACTGATTAACAGTCTCTGTAGATATTCTGTCATATCTTGGCCCATACCGAATCCTCACCTTCTATCATATCCTGGACCATATGGATACTGTTGTCTTTGTCCTATCTGCATATTACTCATGGGTCCTGGAGGGCCTCTGTTATATTGGTCACCCATTCCACTATTTGGACCTTGTCCTGGGGTCATGAACTGTTCGCCAGCTAAAAAGAAGCAGAAAATTCCATCAGCGTTCATATAAATACAAAAAAGAGGTTACATATATATCAGTGAAGATCCTCCAATATCATCAGCATATGAAGTGGTCAAATTAACTGTACAATAACGATAATTGAGAAAGCCTTAACACCGTTACCTTTTCTCATACCACCAAAAGGGTCTTTATTTGGCTCATAAGGTCCCATGCGGCCCATCACATCTGGACCCCCGATACCAGGCTGATAACCTGGATTAGGGGTCATAGAGTTTCGTCTGGAAAACGCTGGGTCAACACCGTCAGCAAATGGATCCTGTAAATTCACACTGCTTCTGTGCAACACAGACAGTTAGAGTCAGCTCTTTATGTGATTCAAATCAAAACCATACAATAAAGCGCTAAATCAAGACTATGTTAGAGATGTATGTACCTAGAACCAGGCATTGGGGGCATCTGGCTGTGGGGTGTTGAAGCAGGTGTAGGGGGCTTCAGATCTCCACCCTCAGCCATGGAGCTGCTGGTCGACTGAGGTGTCTGAGGACCCTGTAAGGATCCTGATCCAGCTATAAGAAACAAAAACCAATGCGTGAGTGAGCAATCAACTTATTTCATAATGCGTCATAATAATGTATGAATGAAACATGCACACATAAAAGATTTTATTTAAAGCATATAATTTAAAAATTGAAAATTAAAAGATATTTTAGCCATTGCGCTTTCGTCAGAGATAGATAAGGAGACACAAAAACATGAATGCGGATTACATGTTCCATCCCATCCTTTGAGAATCTAGAGGACCGTTGCGATCAGCACGCCTCTTGTATGACTCATGCCTTCATTCATTACTTCGTACACACTTGGGTTACCGCGGGGTCAGACGTATTAAAATCTCACACATGACACATGCACACTATCACTATCTTAAGTCTGTCTCCTCTGGGTGAGGATTTCCCTCTAATTCAGATAAAGAAGAACCTCACCACGACTTACTACACACCACCAATCTACATTGATTTTTTCTTATTTACAAAAATCTGCTTGTTGTGCAAGGATGGAGGATTACATACATTTTAGACAGTCACCTTTAGGTAAATGCAAATATGTCTTCGCTATAAATACAGTTATTGTCTAGCAGAAATCTTACGTTTTTCTGTGATGTGTCTATAAATCGTCTGTAATGGGAATCTCGCCAGACATATCTTCTAATGTTTACATTTTTACATCATCAAAGGCCTGGAAATGTTGATACGCCAGACCATACATACACATATTTACCTGCATTTAAACAAATGATATAAGCAGGGCTGACTAGTTTTGTGTACATATACTGTGTAAATCATTCGCTGGCGTGTTATTTATGTGAACATCTTTATCTGGAAAATCTCTTGTTAATGTTATTTAAACTTTAAATGACACATTATTTGTCTTGTAAATGAACCTGTTGCTTCGCATCTTTCCTCCTGTCAGTAAAACCCACGGTTTGAGTTTCCTGATTGGTCATGTATGGTTTAGTCTGCTGTTATTGGTGAACTGTGTTCAGCACGTATGGGAAATGTAAAGCTCATGATCATACAACAAGGGATGGGGGGAACATTATGACTACGTTCACACTGCCATCTAGATTTTTGCCACCTATGTGACGCAGATCTGTTTACTGCATGACAGTGTGAACCGGACAAACCACATGGAATCCAGACTTTTAAAATGTGAACCAGGCCGCATCAAAATGTGGTCTTCAATCGGATAAAGATCTGATCCCAGTCTGAACGTTCATTTCAGAATTCACGTCACCTTTTGTGATTCTAGGTCAAGGAAACGCATCACAATTCTGCGCTGACACGTACAGTCTTGTGTATACTCACAAAAACATCATAATTGCACTGCTCCAGGCTTAAACTCAGCAACCACGCACACACGCGCACACACGCACACACACACACACCTCTGCAAAGTCACTGCAGCCAGCACAAAGTGCCATGGTTAAGTTTGATTTTATGTCTTTATCCTCCTCCTGATCATTTACATATGAGTTTTCTGCCATCCGCTACACATCTTTTTAAAGTCTCTTATGCGTTAACACAAAGTTTCATGTTAACTCCTTAATCCAGCGTGTTACGTCTTGTCATTATGTGCATGCAATGTTGTTCAGGAACTTTATCGGTTCATAATATAAACAGCCAAACAAAGAATCCGATCGGAGCAAAAAATCTGAATCGAGCACTAAGGCTGGCAGTGTTAATATAGTCTATGTACACAAGTAACTGGATGCCTATAATCCTGGAAATAACTGTAGTCCAACACATGTGATTTTTGTCAGAGAAGCTAACTCGCTTTATCCTGAACCTTGGGATATGTAACCTCTTAGATTGTTTATGTTGTTACATTGTTTACAGAAATGTAAAGTGAGAAAAAGGACCCGTGGGGCTCTATAAGAATGATGAATATTTATTGATTTGATGTTGTCTAATGTAGCAGCAATTGGATTAAAACAAAGAACGCAAAGGTACACCAAACGAGTGTTACAAGTGTTGTTGCTGAACACACAGTTGCAGAACATTTCACAGACCATGATCTTATAGAAGCGTTTTGCAAAAACACAACTTAACGTGCATTTAATTATTTTACCTTCTTGTCTTTCACCAAGTGGACGCAAAGGAAAGAAACAGACGCTTTTTTTTGATAGTGCGATTACAATCCACCTTCTTTCCTGTCTGACTGATCTTCCCGTATGAGATTTGTGGGACCGTTTGGTGGTGCATGATTATGAAAAAATTCCTAATTTATGATTATTTGTCTTGATATTTAGTATTATTGAATAATACATTTTACACTGAATTTTTGAAATTGTTTATATCTTTAAAGCATATGCATGCCAAAATTAAAACATCCAAAAGCAAGATGCCACAGGCCCTGGCTAGACCTCCTGAAGTCATGTCCTCATGTATATTTGTTTGAGAAGCGTTAATATAACTGATACACAATTCCAACCAACCTCATCTCAGAAATCAACAAGTTTTCTTACATCAGATAAATTCATCCCATTTGATAACATGAAACTAACTAAAATGAAGGGCAACTCGTATAAGGAAAAACAGATCCATTGCGATTACGACAGCATTAGGGACCAAGCTATCAATGTAGAAGGAGATTACACTTAGTTAAGTGACACGTTTGGTAAGGAGTTTGTTTGGAGTAGTTTTGCCGAGTGTGATGACATAAAGCAAGGTAAAAATGACCATGTGAAGGTCTGAACTAACCTGGTGATGGAGGCTGGACCTTGGCCTGGTTCTTCTTAGGGTCAGTGTTGAAAAAGTCAGGAGGTGGGTCTTCTCCTCGCTCAATCTTGCATTCGAAGGCATAGAGACACTGGATGTACTGCTTCTTCAAGGAGCTGGCGGCACTGCTGGATGTGCCCACATTAAGATTAGTGGCTAACTCCCTCCACTTTTTATTCTTGTTCACCTGAAAAAAAGCAGACAGACAAAGGTGAATTCCAAAAATGAAGGCGAAAAATTTTAAACCCTAACCAACATTCATGAAAACATGAAACTTAAGCTCACGCTCTTAAAGAAATTCCCAACCCACAAATATAATCTTCAGTGGCCAACTGAAGTGTAGATGGAAAATTTTAAACAATATTATAAACCAGTTAGTTTCACTGCTCATTTCTGATTGGTCGGCAATGATTGCCTTATTCAACTGTTGTTTAAGACTTTTCTTAATGAGAACTTAAACTTTATGAACAAAAATAAATGTAGTTTTGATTTTAATATTTTTTTATTATGTGATCCACTGTGCATCTTGCCTGACAATACCCTTAAGCCGTGATTTATTCATGATATAGCACGGCCTTTTGTACATTATTGCTTAAATAGCAACAATTTTGTCATCAGTCACCTATATTTAAATAAATAAACTTATTAAACTAAAAAAAGAGCAGACAATAAGGTTATCACGTAAGGTGGATGATGTCTGTTAAGTGAAATTAAAGAATTTGTTAACACACGTTTTAATAACCTTTATTAAGATATCGCTGCTATAAAGATGGGTATATACACACCTGAGTGAGGCCGCCAATTTCTTTAACAGACACGTAGAGGCGGAAGAGGTCAAGGGGCTTGCGGCCCACCGCAGGTAAATTGGTCATGCCCATAGCTTTCTCCTCAGCGAATGCCAAGTAACGGTCCACCCACATTTTTCTCTCTGGTTCTGGTCCCAGCTCATACAGACGGGTTATCTTTTCATTGGTGGTGGTAGAAGAACTTGACTTCTGCAAAAACAAAAGAAAGATTTAACTGGGCTTCCAACATATACATACTGGATTTAAGCTGTTTAACCAAATCATCATTTACCAAAAGGTCTATGATATAGCATTTTGATCATAGCGGTTTCAGTGGAAAAGCATTTTCATTTATAAAGTTTAAAGTTGGCGTTAGGCTCATGAACAGTCCATCAACTGCTGCTTACAGAAATCAGGGTTGACAATGCCCATGATCATATCTGAGCCATTCCACAATATTAAAACCCCGATCCATTTAAATATTCACAGCTTTTAACCTTTTTGGATTCTGTCTTAGGAGTCCCCTCCACTTTGTTATTCAACTTCTGAGACTGGTTGAGCTTTTCAATACCAAACTCTGGACTGGGAGCCATGCCTTGGAGAAAAACAGAAATATGTAAATCATTTTTGTTCAACCATTAGGTAGTATAAACACTATTTAAGTCAAATTATACTTCAGCGCTCACCTGCCGAGTTATTTGCCATGTTGCCAGGCATTGAGTATGGCCCCGCTTGATTCATCATGTTCTGCATGCTGTTCATGGGTGGGGCATATGGAGACCCAGCTCCTATTATACCTTGGCCCATGCTGGGATAACCAGGTGGCCTAGCAGAGGAATGAATGCTCATGATCACATCTTATTTTGGAAATTACCAGAAAAACAGTCACTTAAACTGCACTTACACAAACACTTTTAAATGGTTTGAATCAGTACAAGAGTACCAGAGCAAACATACGTGAATTAATGCTAGTCCTGGTTTAATAAAACACAACTTTTGAGCCAAAATCAAATATCATGTATATAAATACCTGTGTATTGAATTAGATGGGCCGTGATGCATGCCAGCTGCGGCAGAATCCTGGGGCTTCCGGTTCATTCCCGGTGGCGGACACATCCCAGATACCACCTGAGGGGGCATTGCGCCCATGTTGGGGCCCATGCCAGGCCCATAAGGCCTTGACCCCATCTGCCCCGGGCCCATCCTTCCAGGAGGCATACCCCCGTATGGCCCGCCTCCACCCTGTCCTGCCAAAGGATTCATTGAGCCGCCTATTCCGGTAGCACCGGGGTAGTTAGCATTAGGCATACCCCCGTAAGCTGGTGGCCTTGGGTAACCTGTGTGGGAAGAGTATTAAGGTTGTGGTTCTACTGACTTATGTATTTACCCTGTCTATTGGAAAAAGAGCTTTATTAATCTGAAAGGGTTACATGTTTCAAGAGCTATCAAAAGGTGTTTCATCAACAGACTCTGTAATTTTAAGTCTCTTACCTTGTGGTCCATACTGTCCACCTTGTGGTCCATAGTTGCCCATGGAGTTGTTTTGCGGATAGGAGTTCATCGCACCATGCATCTGACCTCCAGAAGATTGCCGTGGGGATAAAGTTGATCCTGGTTGAGGAGAGCCATATGGCATCTGAGGGTTTCGCATATATACTAAAGGGAGAGAAAATCACACTTTAATAAACAACAATTTAATGTTTTTTTTTTCAGTAAAAGGTTTGTGTACAGTGAAAGTTAAAAAATACTTATCAAAATTTTGTAGATATCTGTGGATTTTAAAGTGGTTTAGTGACAGTTGGGAAGAAATTTAACTCAATTAAGGGAAAAATGGTTTACCTCTATCCTGACCCATTGAAGAATGCAGCATACTATCTGACTGCACACTGGAGGGTCTGGGGGGCATCTGGTTTCCTGTATGGACACAAAAAAGTATGAATGGCAAAATCAAAACAAAACTTTTAATGTTTTGAGCTGAATAAAATTAACTGTACAAATAAAGCTAAGACTTAAGCTTGATAGAGAAGACGGAATGAGAAGATGGAATGCCCACCTGGCATGCCTCCGGGTGAGAGTGGTCCTGTGCGTGAGGCGGGTCCGCTTGCAGGTGAGCCCACGGGTGATGGCGAGGGTCCGCGGATGCCCGGCACGTGAGGGGAGGTATGGGGAGAAAAGGGGGACTGCGCCGGGTTGCTTTGCTCACCCTGACTGCTGGATACACCTGATGTGCTCACCCCGGGGCTCAAAGCACCCTCTGTGCCTGTGGGGAGATCATCGATGGAGCCAGACAGGTCCTAAAAAGTCAGAGAGGAATGTTTTTAATATACATTAAATATTTAAATATTTAATATTTGCAATTTTAAATATAATGTATTTCTGTGATGCAAAGCTGAATTTTCATCAGTATAGTCCCAAGTATCACGAGATCAATCAGAATTCATCCTCATATGCTAACCTCAAGAATTTAGTATATAGTGTATATATATATCTATATATATATATAGATATATATAGTGAATTTTACAATATCATCAGTACTTTTTAAATTGCATACTTGAATGATGATCATAAAGGACTTAACCGTATTACGTCCAACCCTTTCAACATTATATTAATGCATAAAGCATCTTTTTCTACCCATTTTCACCCTTTTAAGACATTTTACCATCCCACAACATTTCAGCTGTTTAACCTTTTAGAAATACATATATATATATATTTATATTTTTAACGAACTTAAAATGTATACAAACTTTGAAAATATCCACATTATGTATTTTTTCCGAAAATGTTCCTCCCCTTTGCAACCCTAACTGTAACACAAAAAAAAATAAATGATGCATAAATATATACTTCTTATATATACTCTTGCATGGCATGTTTCTGTTAGTAGACATTTTTGCCCATTCCAGAACCCTGGCGGCAGGAAAACAAGCTTGATGAAATGAGCAGTGACTCCATATGGGTTGGCAGTCAGTCATAAAGTGTCTCAGCGGAGAACGTGTGAACGAGTGTGTGGGGGAATATTTACACACTAAACCGTCATCATGGGAAGTGCATGTGTTCGGCAAAAAATTGCAAGCTCATCAGCTGGCAAGATCAGAGAGGGAAAGGAAACGAGGGGGAGTCATAACACACACACACACACACACAGTCCGACTGGAGCAAGGCCAAGTTTTCCCATGGAAATCACACACTCACAGACTGGCTGTGGCCCCAAAGTCGGCGGTTTTGCACTTGAAACGCCGCCCGCTGCTATTTTTGGGCCATGACCTGCTGAAGAACCCCAGAGGGAGAGACAGGAGGAGGACACAGTTTCAGACTCCTGCCACACACACACATATACACGCGGACTATGTGTATATGTGTGTAAGAGAGTTCCTGACAGGATACAATCCTTTGTGTATTTATTCATGGGTGTTTTTATGTTATCAAATAGGGGATTCCAATGTATCCGACTCATACGTAAAGTCTTTATCCTGCAGATGTATACATTAATTTAAAGTCACTTAGTGTGTAAAAGCGTTTCTGTGCGTGTGCGTGCGTATGACCAAAACATTCATGTTGCTCAATACAACAGGAAGCAACGGTTCTCTGGGGAATTTGATCTTCAATCATCAGCGGTCCCAAAGAGATATTAATAGATTCAGAGCACATGAAAGTGTGTTAGTGCAAATAAACAACAAACAGACCAATAAATGAGTTATTCTTCTTATTCATCCGAGTGAGCAAATTCCATGAAACGACATCAGAAAGACTATTAAGCTTAATATAATACTTATATACACTTACCTTTAAATAATTCAAGAAATGCAAACATTTGAAGTGTTACATGGAGAAAGGCCAATACAAAATACGGGGGACAAGCAGAAAAAAGGATCCTTGGATGCGAAGACATTAAACTTTAATATATGGGCTTTTGTGATATATTTCAGACCATATGCCGGTTTTCCACTATATTTTTGGAATAACATTTACCACCTTGATAATAAAGCATAATAAAATTAAAAAGCATAATTGATCTTTACTAAATTAGTTCAGTAATCAAATAGACTTCACTATTTCTGGACATTACACAGTAGATGTGAAAACACAGAGTACCAACAATTTGAGTACAAAGCGACGAAGCCTGAAACAAATAAGGAGGACTGTCTCCGCGTGCCATCTCATTTACGTAAGTGCCAGTGCTAACCATGTGCCATCCTATCTTACTTTTTGCAATTTCTCAATATAAAACTATCTACAATCTAGGTCAGAATTCATCTAAACACTCAGTATGAACATGTTGTTTCACATATACCAAAGTGGGAAAAAAAAACAAGGAAACATGATGAATTGCACTAAACAATAGTTACAATGTTTTATTTAAACAAGTCATTATGACATAAACATAAGCTTGGAAGAGTGACACAGTAGAAGTGAAAAAGTGATCAATGGTTAAGAGCAAGTGAAAATGCCTGTGTGTGTGTGTGTGTGTGTGTGTGTGTGTGTGTGTGTGTGTGTGTGTGTGTGTGTGTGTGTGTGTGTGTGAAAAGAAAAAGGTTGAATTAACACACACACACACACACACACACACACACACACACACACACACACACACACAGTCATTCATCTGTTGCCAAAACACTACACTGAGGCAACTGGAGAGAAAAAATGGGACAGGGAAAAAAAATACCACGCACTCTGCATCTGTGAGGCTGCCATGGCAACCGTCTCCACACGCTCGACACATTAGGGCCAAGAAGAATCTACCCCCTCCCTTTTCACATGTTTCTCTTCTCGAGAGTGGACTAAGGTCAACGTGGAGCCTAACAACATAACGCAGGCCTTCCTGTCAACCGAGACCACACAGCATTGATGCATCCGGATAATTGACTTGTGTTGAAAGCACCTAGACAAGTATCTAAGGATAGAGTCACATACAAGCCGTTTGATTGAAGATGTATCCTTTAGCTTGCCACAAAAACCTGAACCAAGATTTGAGGATACAAATGTCTACAGCTAGATAAAGCTGTGTAGACCTCAACCATGAGGTGGCGCTATAACCCTTCCCGTAAATAATGGGGAGAGGCCACTGTATACATGAGCGACCATCACTACATCATATACAGTTATTGCTTTACACACAGATTTCTATCACCGATCATCTTTTGGGCAAACTCTAACCTTAAGCATTAAACTTGAGCATAGAACTCAATCTGGAGGACCCCTGACAGGCAGTGAGGGCTTTACGGTTTGTCATGTCATTCCATTTAAGCGTCATATAATGTAAAGCTATTGGATATTTTAATTCAATTAGTTTCAATACATGAAAGATGGTTTTGTACATTCAGGAACACAACTGTATATAGATAATATGATTGCACACGGACAGGCACACAGGTTGGCATACAGCAAATAACCACGAGGCAAGGTAACACAGACTTGTACCTCCATAGAATTTGAACTACGGTTTGAAATAAAATAATATGTTTGCAACAAACTCACGCCAAAGGCTCTACATGGTACACGACGCACTGGTTTTGATTTGTGTAGTAAACCTGTGTGTAGTTGTCCATATCGACCGGTGATGGCCACTAGGCTTCAGTACCAAGACGCATGTGGCTTGTGTAACTAAACCAGAACCCAAAGAAGCCGTTCTCTTGAATTCAAATTGTGTTTACTGTTTTAAAAAGGTGTAGTCAGGCTATAGCGTAATGTACTTGCACACTATAAACAAGATTTAAAAAAATTGGTTTATTCAATCCTTATACTTGTTGTTTGACTGGATTGTGTCAATATCTCTTAGTAATAGGTTTAAAAGTAGGCTTCTTGAATGAAAAGCGAAAACAGATCTGCTGTCATCTGTAATTAATGCATGGACATGTGGAATTTAAGGCTATTTTAACAAATTGTACCATGTTAATACATTAAAACTATTCAAAAGATCTCCACATATTTTTCCTAAATTGTATCCAAGAAAAAACAGATTCTGTATGGCACTGGTAATAAGTCAAATATTTGAAAATTAATATTTGAATCATAATATTTGTTATTTGAAATAGAAATAACTCAGAGTAAAGTAGGCATTTGTCAGGAATAAAGTTCTTCAGTTTGATTTAAGGTGTGCCCCTAAATTTTGTGCTTGCGCTTTCAATTTCAGACAAGGCCTGAAGTGCTCCTATAAAAACAAGTTGGTCTGAAGCGTCGTTTGTATTCACACAGATCCAGGAATTATAAATGTCGTTTTAATAATGCAGCTGTGTGTAAAAGAGAAACCTTTCAAAATGAGCGCACTTTATAGAGATGATGCGTATAGGTTCTATTTTACAGTGACAGCTTACTGAAATTTGAACAGTGGCATCATTTACGTCATGCTTTCAATTTGGCACTCCGGTCTGTGCCTCTTTCCATAGTTAAGTGCATTCCAAGTACAGTTAGTAAACCGGAGTTGAGCGCATTTGGGAAGACTCATACTATTCAAATGAACTACGGATTAGGTGTTAAACACACCAAGTCGCGGTCAGTTTGGGACAAGGGGAGTCCGCCCCTACAGATGTAAATAAAACATGCATTTAGATGCATCTGGTCTCTCCTGTAATGTGGCACAGCGGGGGGATGCCATGGGAGAGGGTCTGTGAATTAGGGAATCTTTTGTGCGTGTCACAATAGTAGCCGGAGCCACAGATGCGTTGGTGAAAAAACTGAAGAAAAAAATAGATAAAAGCTGTCGTATTCACTCTTCTTCTACAGAGCTCTCCAGATGCATGTGAACACCAATATCAAACTAATAAAAGTAACTATTCTTTAAACACGTATGCGTCTGCGCATTTATACCTGTGCAGCATTGCAGGACACACAAAAGTCTTGGTCTAACCCCAGCTTTGGTCTCAGGACAGGATCTAGATCTTAAACGTTGAAATGAATCATAAGCAGGATGAGACAATGACACTTGAGTGTTAATTGTTTTGTGATGTTCACAACAGATTTTCTTCCGTGTGAAGTTCCTGAGGTTTTCAAAGCAGTGAAGGGACATTTTCACGTAGGTTAGGAACCGGCACTTAGGAACCATTTTTACATATGGTTAAGATAAAGATATGTTTAATATACAAACTTTAAGGTTGATTTTCTCGTTGCAATTGATTAAAAAAATTACAATCTAAATATAATGTTTACAGATTAAATCAATGTAGAACTAGTGATCATAATTAGGTTTATCCAACAATTTGATTTGAGTTCTAACTAGCCCTATGCAGAATTTACCAACACTTAAAGGACTGTTAATACAACAATCAAAACTATTTTATCCAAATCAAATAAAGATGTGCAGGCAATCTTAAAACGTATATGAGAAAACAAAGAAAAGTAATTTCATTGAAAAGAAACGCGAAAGCAGGAGTAATGAGAGAGGCAGCGGAGAGATATTCAGAGAGTGCTGCAGTGAGACGCGGCCTTTGTGTTGTCGTCAGCCGAGCAACAATACTGAAACGGAGAGAGAGCGAGCGAGATGCTGAAGGACTAAAAGTGGGTGTGTGAACAAGAGACCGAAACACAGTAAAGGAAAAAACAGAAGGATGGCCCGACACATAACAAGGATTGAAATGAAGTGAAATGTATTTAATGCGTGGCTACTGAAAAATGATGTCGAACTCCTTCTCTGTTCTATTTATTAAGGTGAAGCACATAATGAGGGGAATATCGAGTGAGTGCAAGCGCAACACAGAACGCTGAACATGAGCAACAGCCCATGAATCTGAATAAGCCACGTGCACACAGGAAGACCCAGAATAGCGACAGGAAACATGCCCCAGACTCTGAATACTGCAACAGAAGAGCTGCACAGAACAGAAGAAGAGCTGAACTCAAATCCTGCCCTCGACATTCTGAGAGAAATGCCACGATCAATGTAATGTTATTAAGCGAAAAAACTATTTTGGTAAATCTAAATTGTTTCTACATTTCTTTTGGTGCGTGAACGTTAGTACCTGTAAACAATCTATAGTCACAAATCTTCAAGTTCAAGAAAAAAGTGAGATTGCATCTCTAACGGATACCATATGTCTTGGACACGGTGTACACCAGGATTGTAGTCATTCAGTTACTTCCGTAACGAGTCGGTGATGACACGTTACACATTCACATAATGTCCGCCCCGTCATATTGATGCAGTCACCGAACCCTAAGCGTGGGCATGGGCATTACGTTTCTTCTACGCACTGAACACAGTTGACCAATAACAGCAGAAAAGACCAATTTGACCAATCAGAATACAATGGGTATGGTCTTTCCAGGAGTTTTACAGAAAGGATGAAAGCAACAGGGTATTTAATAAAAGAAATAAGTTCAATCAAGTTTAAATCCCACTAATGTACAGTTAAGGACACACACAAAATTATTATCGACATTTTCCACATCTCGTTGGCGCGTGAAGTCAAAAAAAGACGTCACATTAAAGTCCCCTCCATGCCACACAAGGGACGCGATGTAACGTAGAGCGGACGACTTCCGATGACTTGACTGACAGTGACCGTTGGCGACAGGAAGTGGGTGTGTCCATAATGCAACATGGTTTAGAGTAAAATAAGTGGAGCCTACATCTTCAGTCTTTCGTCAGTAACTGTTGGGTTTGCATAATCCTTACTACAGCAAACAAATGTAGAAATGCCTTCTTACAATGGCAGTGTCGCTGGTGGTGTGAATGGGGCTCACGGCTGGATAGATGCAAAAAAATTTGGGGAGTAACACCCAGATTGAGTGAATCCTTAAATGATTGTTCCACGTGTGTACAAAAAACACTGCAATTCAACAACTTAGAACTACCATTAACAGAGGAGGCATGCTTTGTTTATGCTCATTATGAGATAAATGGAATGCATCAGTTTTTTCTCTCCTAGCGTCATATTCCTAGTCCCGCTCCAGCTGGGTTTAGTTTTATACCAGTATTCGCGCGGTGCGAATCGCGCAAGTTAAAAAAATGTAACTTTGGCAAAATTTCGCGCCGCGTTAACCAATCAGAAGCTTGCTTTATCTAAAACAAACATGTAGGAGAAAGTCTTTGTGGAACGAGAGCTGTATAAATCCACATTATACTTTTATTTTACTTTAACATAGACAGGAATAAAAGTGACATTTACTGGAAGAAATTTAGTGAAGAAAAAAATAAATCTTTACTCAATTTGAGCTTTATACACATATTGAGACTATAAATAAAGCCATCACACGAAGTTTAATCACTTTATTTTACAATCAAATGACTTTTCCTCTATTGATGAGTTCCCCTGACAGAAGCCCCTCCCCCTGACAGAAGCCCCTCCCCTCTGTACGAATGGTGCGTCGGACGCGCGAATGAGGCAAATTGTACACGCGAATGAACTTAAATGTTCAAGCGTCCAAATACACGCGTGTGGCGCGTCGACAAGCGAAAATCCGCGTCTGGTGTGAACGCAGCATTAGAGTTCAATTGTAGCACCTGTGCCAATGCAATACAATTCGAGATAGACCCGAGAGGTAAACTCGCCACAAGTAAAAAACGTTTTTTTTACTATGAAACTGTCGATTCAGTATACATTTGTATTTTCATCTGATGTCGTAAATCCCTCGGAATATTTATTAAACCAGTCTAAATAAACCTTTCAACTGGGGGCAAGAGAAAAAAACAGCAAATGTGTGAAAAACATAAGAGGGCTGAAATGATAAGTTGGCATTGTTGGCAATGTTTTATTTATTCTAGTCTCACTCCCTGAAAATGTCTCACCCCTCTTAACAAGCCACATCATTGATCCACTTCTCATGTTTATATCTGACGAAACACTGATTAAATATTGTGGACAAACATTCTTGTCGTCCAGTAGACGTTTGACCGAGTGACCCAGTGTATTGGCCTGCAATATTACGATTGTTCTAGTCTTACAAATGCATGCATGTTTAGCCTGTTGTCTTATTGAAGGTAAATGCACGTTTACATTATTCTTGTTTATTATAGGTGCAGACTATAAGATGAGGATGTTCTTCAACATTAAAGACTCCAGAAACCCACAATTATCGCCGCAACATTTAACTTGTCCACTTAATGTATACAAAATGGCAATGCATTATACATTAATATCAATAAAAAGCTTCGTTGCTTTTGTTTTGCTTTGGTAATGAAATCACTACCAAGAACCATGCCATTTAACTGGTATCAGTGCTCACTGCTGACATTTTGTTAAAGTGACAACACTAATTCTGGACCTTTGACATTCATGTGAATTCAGATATGGGACTTTGAATGTAGACTTTGAGAGGCCGGATCTAAGCAAACTGACTATCAATAAAACTTTTTATAAGAGAATGCAATAATCATAGTAATGACAATAACAACAACAATAATAATAATAATAATAATAATAATAATATAGTGACAATAATGTTATTATTTGTTTTGCGGAAAGAAAAAAAAAACGTTGACACTCTTTTTGTGATTTGAGTTGGAAAGAATCAGAACAATTTTGATTACATTTCTACTTAAAAGAAAAGCTGACGAATTTTATTTATTTATTAATGTTTTATAACTAGTTGTAAGTTGAATAGTCATTCTGAACCTAGTCTTGAGATTTCTTTTAAAATTGAAAAAGAATAAAATGATTAAAACTAATTGATCAGTATCTCAGAAGAAGTCCTGTCTTTCTGCACATGGAGACAATCTGGGAGATCAATTCATGGATTCAGATCAAACCTCAGAATCCAGTCAGGTTGTGCGTTTTTCCATCTTGGCACACAAATGACGACATTAACCAGTGTCTATAGAGGAATATGCCAAGTGAGAATTAAGTAAGGCAATTGCAAACTCATGAAAAGCTGTCTGAAATGAGAAGCAGGCCAACAAAAACCCACAAGCCCAGTTTATTTTTGAGAACAACATAACTGCCAATCACCAAATGTGGCTTCACAATTTTCACAACAGTTAATGCCCATTAACACCACAGTCAATCAGTATATCTATAAGTATTAGTGCCGAGTAAACTGACCAAACTAAATGTGTTTAATGGCAAGATAACGTGATACTACGAAGAACTGCTTCACATTAAATCAAATCAATACCCAATTTTATCGGACAATTCATATGGAGCCGGGAGGTTGCACAACAGAAAAAGAAAGAGACATTGAAGAAAGAGACAACGCGACATCCCTGCAGCTTGTTGTAACACATGATAATGACTATGGCTGATCAAAATGTGGTTACATTTCCAAAAACTAAACTTTCGGCAATTAATGCAAAGTTGGCAATGGGCAACCCATCAAACCCCAGGAAGCATCTAATCCAACACAACCAGGAAACACATAATGACAAAATACTAAAGAAGTATATCAAGTAATGAATCCAAACCCTACTATTCCATCTACTATTCCAACAGACAAAATATGTACTGGACACCTGACTGGTAACATTAAGCATGTAGTATAAAATTATAAATTAAATAAACATTAACAAAAAAAATAGATCACTACTCTTTTGTGAAAAAATTGCAGCAGATCAACATTGTTAATATTTTGAGAACAACAATAAACATGAGAGCACCATTACATAGAGGCTTAAAAAGGTGTGCCGTTTCGAGACATGTTCATTCATTGCGATGCGAACCAACGATTATTTGGAAACCAGATAGACCTGTTAAGCTGGTTCTTATATACTCTCTCCAAGTCTTTTTAGATAGCAGCTTTTATCTCCATTATTGCGCAGAAAGACTCCGCTTAAAAACTATCAAATCAACGGTCAATGTAAAGACTAACTCTATTTCACAGCTAAACACGCTTTATGGATAGCTGTGTTTGGACAAACTCCTTCTGCCAAAATGTATAGGTTGGGCTTCTTTACTTGCTCAAATATTCTCAGCGTTAACGTGAACACGTTTTGCTTTGATCGGAATAAAATCAATCAGATAGATGAAAATGATCGCATTGTTTACACGCTCACTGCATAAAGTCACCGGACTGTTTACATGACACATCTGATCTTTTGTTATGCAAAAAGTGCACGAAAACAAGGTTCTCACAGTTTCAAGATCCGCTTTGAGCAACCTCAGAAATAATTGAGAATATCCCATCTATAAGTTGTCCCAATGAAGTTTGTAGCCATGTCTATTATTAAGGGATGCTCCGTTCCGTACATTTTCCTAATTTAAAACCACAGTTATACATAACACTACAATTCTACTGAATAAGCTTAAATGACGATATCGATAGTATGATTTACTAACATTATTATGAATGTAAAAAGGTTTGCTTAAACACATGTTTTGTGTGTTAATGTGATCCTGTGTCTCAAGATTTCCCTCTGGGACGATAAAGCGGCCTAAAACCTTTAGAACATACACTGGATCCATTCACATAGTTCACTAGATGTTGGCACCTATTGGCAGTGTTCCGAGTTAACTAGTTCACTCCAGACATCTCTAGTTGTTGGCCCGCTCTTTATTAAACACCTGTCCTTTATTCTCCTTGTATATTATTAATCGAATTTGGTCTCCATAAACAAGACTTGTAGGAGTGAAGCGAAATATATATTCAGTTTCACATGGCACTGTGCAGACCATTCAGCGCATGACATGAATTAGACGCACCATTGCCATTTCAATAAATGGAAAGGCTTGCAACGTTCAACGTGACCGCAGCTCTGGTCGTAGCAGTCATTTATCACTTAGAAATTACATGACAAGACCGTGGTGCCAAATCATCGGCATTCTCACATCAAAGAACAAAGCCAACACTGAATGTGTACAGTGTTGTAGTTTCTAATTTACATAACTACCAAAGAGTTGCAAAACTTATTGTCTTATTTACATGCATAAGTTTAAATGCATGAAGTATGTTTACCAGGTACAAATCATCTCCAACTAAAAATAACTCAAATTCAAGGCCATGAATGCTAATAAAATGTACAACTCTGTGTTAAGTGATTCCTCAGAGCCCATACTTGTAGCAGTTTGGAAGACAGTAAGAGAAAGTCAGTGTAGTAATGTAGGAAAGCAGCTGATCTTTTTAAAGCTATTACGCTTTTTGACTTATGTTCGCAGGTTTTCATGGCCTTGGCTCCACTTTACCAGCCTTTCTGGATTAGGAGCATGCAGTTCGATGTAACTGGACTATTTCCCAAATGTTCACTGTGCTTTAGACCGCAATAAAAAACGCAGACAGCAACAGTTTTAAAAAAAAGTTCCTGGGACAAATTCCAGGTAAATCAAGTGGAATCCCACCAAATGGATCAAGTATCCCCAGAACTCCCATTTACACTCTCCACCAAGAACGTGTCACCACTACCACGGCCATTCCTATACTCGGAACTCATTTAATCTAAAAGGCTTCAAGCTGTTTTAAAAGCAAGCATGGGACTCACAGGGAGGCTGGAAGGTCGTCCCTGCATGTTGTCTTCTGGACCACTCTTACTGGACACCATTGGTTGGTTGGAAGAAGGAGCAGATGATTGGGAACTAAAGGAGTCTTGAGAGAGCTCCTGAGAAGTAGACCAAAAAAACAAATTGAAAAACACGGTCTCTAACTCTCAACTTATAAGTTCGTTGTTTCCAATCTTTTCCTGCCTCGGCTCACGGCTTTACAATGTCATACATGTGTCTTATGAAAACGCCTTGGTCACCACAAACAACATCTAGCTATGAGGATATCATCAGCCTGCCCTCATGAGGAGTGTGTGTCATGCTAGAAACATAGTAAGCATATTCCTGTGACTGAAATTGATACTCTATCTGGCTAAATACTCGATTTGGCTGCAGCGATGCACTTAAATGTGGTCCCTTTGTTCTTACATAAGGATAAAGTCTTACCTGTGGTGGCGGTGGAAAGCGATGGAAGGGTGACTGTTGTTGCTGTTGCTGCTGCTGCTGTTGCTGAGACTGCAGTGGAGGAGTCTGAGAATAGGGCGAAGACTGACCCTGCCCCGGAGGTTGCTGGGATGACTGTGGGCCTGCCGAGCTGGACGTCTGTGAATGAGGTGGACCCTGAGCGGGACCCTGCTGCTGGAGTGCCTGCCCTGGAGTGGAAGGTGGCTGAGTGTATCCAGGCTGTGACTGTGGTCCTTGCTGTCCCTGAGACGCACTCTGCGACTGAGGACCACCCTGGGATTGGGGGTAGGGTGACTGGCCTGACTGTGATTGTGAAGTTTGGGAATATGAAGGCTGGCCCTGAGCGGAACCGTGTGGGCCCTGAGGGGGACCATGTGGGCCCTGAGGCTGACTGTAAGGGGGTCCAGTCTGACCGTGAGGGGGACCAGGGGTTTGCTGGGAAAAGGGAGGCTGGGTGCCTGGTCCAGTGGGAGTTTGTTGGGGGTATGAGGACTGCTGTGGGCCTCCGTGGGAAGAAGGGCCTTGCTGCCCATAGTAACCGCTTTGATTGTGACTATAACCACTTGGTCCATGTTGTCCGTAGCCCATCTATAAAGACAAACATGAGAAGAAATATGCTTTTAAAGCAAGAGGACACCCTAAAAAAATACATTCTTATGTTTATTTGACTACGCTCAGCCCATCAGCGGGTTAACTTTTTATAGGCGAAACAATAAAGGACATTTTTAACAGTAAAGGACATCTTGATCACAATCGCTGTCTTGTGCCAGTTGGTGTTGAAAAAACAAACCCCTGAACAAGTTGAGGATCCAGATTGACTTTAGCAGAAGCGGTAAGTTAAATGCTAATATATTTTAAAACAACATTCAAATTATTGCAAGAACAGTAAAATACACTTCACGTCACAAATAGCCGCAGGGATTACATTTGTATCAAATATATGTGCATTAAGAACTCTTGAAGGCCAATCATATTTATTATATGAAGCACAGAGGGCTAAAGATTTACATAAAAATCTCGTTTATTGTTATTTTTAAGAATAAATGTCACCTTCATCTCAGATGGCTTGGGGGTGAGTAATAAACATAAAATTGTATTTTTAAGATGAATTATCGCTTCAATAAGCAAGCAAATGTTACTCTTTTGTAACCAAGGGTCACTCTATTTAATATCTAATCAATAAATTAACATTCATAACCACACAATAGCTTGATTTGATATTATTTTGTTTCATGAAAATTTTGAAGAAATATAGAAATTAATATGTTATTAGCTATTAGCTAAATTATATTTATCATCTGATATTTCCCTAACCTGAATTACAATACAAATCCAAATATTGATATGCATTCAGATGCTAATAAGTGTAGTAGTTTTCTTTTTAACACCTTTTACCAAACAGCAGGGATGTAAAATAAAATAATACAAAATATTGATTTCCGTTGCATTGCAAGACACTGAGTTTCTATATCTATTCTATAATAAACTCATAATGAAAGCCAAAAGACACTTTAGGTTTCCGGGCTGAGTTCAATGTTATGTTCAAAGCTCTTACCCACTTGAGCAAACCAGTGAGCACACAAGCTTTCAGGAAAATGCTTGAATTTTTTTACTTTCAGGCAGCATACAAAAAATTGACCTCACTGAAGAGACCCTTGTGACACACAAAGTCTGATGGTGACGGGCGGGCACTTTCCCTCTCAGGGGAAAAGGAAATAAAAGTGGATAAAAGAAGTGTGTCTCACAAGATAATGTAAAAAAAAATGTAACCCAGACCCGGCTTGTTGTGTGGCAGTCTCATGAATGGATGGCACTCCAGTGTCTACGCTTACTCATCACAATGAGTAGAGGGGGCACCAAGCTCTCGATGTTTTGAACAAAGACCCTTATCAAGAAAAGGAGATACTCGCACACAAACATACAAACCTGAGCATGGAAATCCCTATGTGACAAACCTGGGCTTCACGGTGAACCTATGACAACCTTCTTTGAAAGCAGAGATGAAAAGACATCATGCAGCTATATTCAAAGACCCTGAAAGACCCTGTAAGACTATCAGGCAAAAATTTAAGATTTGCACACCAATTGAGGAAATCTAGAACCATAAAAATAAGTATAAAGAATACAATTCAGCATATAAACTGACCACTTTATAAATAAAGCAGTCGGTGCTTACAGTTGTAATCAGTCATAAGTGTTTTTCTTCTGCATTTTCAAAAAGACGTGTACGAAAGTAAACCTGAAGAAGTATTCCTATAGTTATATGTATAGTAGAATTTGGTTGAGACAATGTAAAATCTGATGGGAGCATTCCTTGAGAGTGACTATTACTATTATTCTTAATTATAAAGGATGTTAAGATAAAACGGCTTTTAGAAATATTATCAAGAACATACCTGGATGCAAAGAAAACAATATTCACTTAGACATCAACGTAATACAGCTCTTAGGATAAGAAATTGCATTCTTTAGCACATCCATAGTGATATAATGCCACAACTGCAGATACAAAAGACTGTCCATTGAAGACACACAACGACACGAAATTTGATGGAAATGGCCACTTTCATTAAGCAGAAAAATCATGAATTCTTAATCAGAGTAATGTTCAATTTAGGCTAACCTGCGGTCCGTACTGCATTCCGCTCATGCTTCCAGGAGTTCGGCCCTGCATGCCCATAGGGTACCTTTGGGGCCCTGAAGGTCCATAACCCTGTCCTGGGTAGGAAGGTCCTTGTTGGGAGCCAGGGGAAGGGCCCTGCTGCTGAGAGTATGGGTTTCCTGAACCATAGTGCTGCCCTCGAATCTTTCCAACTTGGTCCATTGGGCCTGGAGGCTGGAAAACAGGAGACTTTAGCCGCAACATATCAAATCTGCTTCCTAATACCATATATGAGGTGAAATTAAAGTAATATTTTACGCATTCCAAATACAGTCATCCACACATGAATTAGCAACTGCATAATAATTGCAAGTCGCTTTGGAGAAAAGTGTGTGCCAAATGAATAAATGTAAATATAAATGTTGTTATGATGTTGGAGGGACTTATACAGAGCAAAACATTTGATAGGAACAGAATTAAGTTCCCAATTTGAAAGTTGTAACAACATTGGAATGAAGATAAAATATCTATTCTCAAGAACTAAGAATGATGGCGATGTAGGGTCAAATTGAGGATTTAACATTTCTTATTCCTTTTCTGAAGCATTACCAGAGACTACATTACAAACGAAGAGCTTTATTCCAAAACGAGATGAGCACCAAATTTGAAAGCCTGAAATACTCAGCTTGAACGCTAACCCAACATACAGAGAGTTTTGTCTTCGCAGATGATTAACAGAAAGACATCTGTTAGTTGCGGTCTGGTGGTTAGAGAGTTGGACTTGTAGGCAAAAGGTTGCTGGCTTGATTCTCGGTGTCAGCAGGCAATGACTGAAGTGCTTTGCAAACTGCGAACAGTTCATCCCAAGCATTCCTGATAGACCAGGGCCGATATTCCACAAAGGAATGGGTCACAAGCGATATTTCTATTAACCTATTATAATAGTGTAGTGGCACTAGAAGCAAATAACAGCAACATATGGATAAAAGGCCCAGTCAAAGTTGGGAAGTGTCAAAAATACCCAGGGTGCCATAAAAACCCCAAGCAGCTATTGGTTCATATAGGACAAAAGGCAGCAAGATGTTAATTAATAGCCACATAAACTTAAATTAATATGTTTAAGAGCCCCGAGAACAGTGATAAACACTAATAATTCTATTTAAGCGCCTCTAAGATAGTGATAAACATCAATAATTATATCCCTTATGTCCTTAACTCTACTTAAATGCCATTTCATTTTAAACGAACGCATCATTAATTTTATTATTTGCCTTGTTGCCTACATTCGCATGATGTTCTCCAATTGGTCAAACGGTCTAGTAAACTGTTATTAGTCTACTCATCTTTCAGTTACTGCAGACGATCGTGTCATCTTTGAGTCATCAACTACGATTAAACATGTATTATTTTTATGAATTACCATGCTCTTCCTGCCGTCAATCCCTAAGACACGCAGAACTAGTGGATGACACATAGCAGGATTCTGCATCCATAATTCCACATAGCGCAAATACAAACAGAACAAAACCTTGTCACTTGCTAAGGCTTATTCTAAGTCTTTTTTATTCAAGTCTTTTTAATTTTTAGGTTTGAAACAAGGGTTATCGGGATAACATCCGTCAATGGAACTCTATTTTTACAAGGGGGATCAGTGTGCAGTTCAGACCAAGCGCTTGTGACATCATATCACCGCGAGATAAGACAACATTTGTGACATGTTGTCAATGGTTTGCATCGCGAATCAGGAAGTAAATACAACCACCAGAGCTAAAATCTATTTCACGGAAATCCGCAGATGTCTGATTGTCACTTTCAAAGGCAAAGCAAGCAAACATTTCTAACGCTAGATCATATACTTATGAAAATGTTTAATGATGAAAAAAGTGTACTATACACAATAGAACAGGTAAAGGTTTTACAAAAGGTCAACTGTGATGCTGACACATCGAATCCCAAATCTTTTCCAAGGTTGTACGAGTCTCTCAGAAGACTAGAAAATAATGTGCAGGCTTGAATACGCTTATGCTCTCCGGCTCATATTTCAGCTGCCTTCTTTTCACATCCTCCAATCAAAGGCTTGAGGAAAGCGGTCATTTCTCCCTCTCAACTCCTTCGGAAAAAGGAAAAATAAATAACTGCAATTAGCACATGGCTAATCTGCATAGAGGAAAGCCAAACGTTCTTGGCAGAGGACGTAACACCGGGTGGAATGTCTCACTGTCTGCTGGGGAAACAGGAAGGGGGTGTGGACCACTCGGTGTGAGTGTGTGTGTGCGTATTTGGAGAAGTTGGGCATTGAAGTATGAAAGCACAGATAGTGCCGGCTCTACCGAATCAGACAGATGGATCGGGTATGGACGATAAACAACTGCTGCTAATTTAATCCTCCACGCTGACACGCGGTCCAGGCTTTCAGCACACAACTATTGTTCTGCCAAAACACCAACACACACAAACTGGGATTCTGTATAGGATAGTTCAGTAGATGCAGATAAGTGTTTAAAGCATGTGTAGGCACGTGAAATCAGGGATGCCCATCCACAAATGCAAGACATGCTTCCACATTGAAATTCCAGTATGAAAACATTTCAAAACTTCGTTTAGATATATCGCTCAAAGCTTTACTGGATAAAAGTGTGCCACTTACAACAAAACTAAGACATGTATTCATCCAATATTATATTTCATAATATAGAGGGGACAGACCTGAAGAGCCAGCCATAATTCCACAATCCATGAAAAGGGAAAGAAGGACCACGGGAAAACAGGAAACAATGCCATCAATTTCGAACATTGTAACATAATTGTAAAATATTACAGGGCTCATGAAATTAGTGTTCATTCAAAAGAACACAGAGTGACCAAATACATCTTTAAAATGGATGGGATAGTAAATGATTTATATTATTTTTACAATTTCTGCGGGACTATCTTTAACAATGGGAAAAATAATAAAGTAAATCTGTCCAATCATAAAAACAATCCACGAAACACTTTCGAGACGATCAAAGCCGATCGAGCAAACTACATCAGGAAGTGATCTGGGATGCATTCACGTCAAAACTATACACTTGTATATGCATATGGTTGTTAAAACCACATACAATAATATGTCAGTACATCGTCTTTCCCAAACGGATGTATGTTGCGAGCATGTTTGGCACGTCCGAAGCAAATAAACAGATTAAAGACATGGAGCAGTCGCCATACACACGTACTGTAACTCGCTGGGGACGTTCAATTGTTGTTTGTTCATAGACGGGGTTTAATGCGCATCACATAGAGCTCACCTGTCACCTGCAGCCATTGTTAATACGGTGGTTCCTAGAACCCCAACAATATGCGACTTTTGGGGGCCGATACGGGTACCGATATCAGGTAGGAAAAAATGATCGTATTCTTTGTATATATTTAAGTAAAATACCAGGTAACTTTCCCATTCGTCTGTCCAAGCTTTACTTGTAGTATATAGAAGACAGTGCAAACATAAACATCATAGATTTATATTAGATTTTTTTTTGCATTGATTACTCAATTGTTAAAAGTATAATGTTGTAACAGAGATATGTATTGGATACCGGAACAAGAACCTTACTATCCAAAACGAGTTTGACATAATTATACTAAACAGGAAACTTGAAACTCAAACCCAAATAAAACAATATAAACCTAGATATTAGATAATTATATATTTGAGCTGGAAGCAAACTGGTTTGGCATGTTCTATGTTATTATTATATTCTAAATACAGTAGCTTAATCTTCACTAATGACCAACTTTTATAGGCAATAATATTATATAAATAAAACTTGCAGTGCTCGTTTTAAAGGTTAGATCAGAAGTCATTGGATTCATAAAACATATACAGTTTAACATCTTCGGTT
The DNA here is from genome assembly GCA_033220385.1 of Triplophysa yarkandensis. Classification (NCBI taxonomy): domain Eukaryota; kingdom Metazoa; phylum Chordata; class Actinopteri; order Cypriniformes; family Nemacheilidae; genus Triplophysa; species Triplophysa yarkandensis. Next base: position 21,758,854 of record CM065657.1, on the reverse strand, counting down.
ACAACAAGTATAAATAGTGACTATATAAAACTTTAAATATTATGGTAACCAGGATTCGTTCTAAGTTTACTACTTAAATCCCTTAATTGTGACCTCATCTGATAAAATTAAAATCTACACTAAAGAACGAATAAATGCAGTGCTTTGGCGTTAACAACTTTTTTGGAAGTCTAAACATATCATGGGCATAACAGTGTAACTGTGGTCGTATTTATGAGTCCAAACAGTATCAGTAAGCAACGGATCCCTGGAAATATTGTCATGTTTTAATTATGTCTGCTGCGGTCCGGCCTAATAAATGCACTGCTTTTCTCCGGCTCGCTGCACAGAAGAGATACAGAGAGAGACGACACACTACCGAGAAAGTCCGACCTTAATCCCGCTGTGCAGTACTAGCCAAATATTACCGCTGAATGACAGCACGCAAGTAATATATTACAGGTCACTATACAAATTAATGAACGAGACTTAAACTGAAAAAGAACAAATCACATAAACAGAAAAACAATCACACTTGTTCTGGAACTCTTTAATGCCTCGCTGTGCTGATAACAGAACGGCGCCTCGTCATAATGCCGCGACTTTTAAAATGGAAAATGCGCATGCCGTTGTTTTGTTTTAAAAATCCGAAAGTTTTAATAAAATAAAATTGAGGCAGCAGCGTCCAATTAAAGAAAAACAATATTGCATGTGAGCTGGGAATTTCTCAATACCTACGATTGCAGCGAGTTCGTGAAAATAAATGTACTAAATTGCTTTATAACATGTCTCATTCCTCTACCCTTCCTACAAAACAATAACCGCGACTGCTTAAAACTAAGGGACGGGGAAAGTTAAGGAGAAAAGGGCGAGAAATTATTTACATGGCAAAAGATGCAATAACACGTTAGTTTTACAGCACATATCATTTGCATAATGTTTATAAACAGTTGCATTACAGGCATGCAAATCTTCAGGTGAAAGCGCTGCTGATGGAGAAACTGCCACATTACATTCATCACATGTAGAGCCTACTAATATAACATGAGCACAGTAAAACATGCTGGACCGATTGGGCTAAATGTAAAACAAGTTTTTTGCACATAGCATGGGAGGTTAAAAGGAGGGATTAGCAACGCAGTCACATCATTCGACTTACATGAAAAGCATGACTGCGCATGAGGGCGAGCAGACAGCTAATGCATTGGCAGTGAGATAAGACTGTATTGTGCAGACTGATCGTCATAGGACGAGAGCAGACTGGAGCATGTTTGAAAAAAAAAAAACGCTTTCGGGGAACTTCCACGTGACGCATTCGGAGAAACCGATTCAAATGACCTGAGCTGAAAATATCCTTACAAGTGACACACAGCTCTTATCGACACCAAGCTCTAGAAGCACCAGGTCCTGGCGTGTACCCACGTCAGAGGTTGGACACCCCATCCGCAGCAGAATATCTAGGACTACTTCCCGAGCCCCACCCACGGACTCGACTTAAGTGTGATCCAACAACAAACATGATCGCAAAATATTGTTTAGTACCCAGTCGCTGCAGAAGCTTTCTTCTGATACTGATATAAGCAAGGAATAGTCCGAGTTTATTTTTAAAGCGTTGGTTCACTTCTTCAGGCCCATGGCACAGGTCACCTGATAATAGATTTGCAGAGAGCGCAGGATTTGAAATGCAATTTTATGTTGTCAATATTGGAGTAAAATATTTGTTCTATGCGTTGTCACTATTGCTTTGTTAGAACGTTGATTAACAGAAGGCTCCAACGTAGCTTCAATGCGCAAAAGGAGTTCTTTAATGGTTATTATAAGAGACTACAATTGCAACATGTCCCATTTTATTTTATAGTTTGTTTTAGCAAGCATGCTGAAGAATATACATGCATTTCTTATTTAATTGCACTAATTCCAGTTGCTAAAAATTGAAAAGGGGGATCATTCTCTGAAATTCACCAACATTTGTCCATGATTAGGGAAAGTGTGTATGTTTATGAGTGACTTCGGTAAAAATCAGATTACATATCATGACCAATTTCATTTCTTATCCAATAAAGACAGCAACAGTATAACATCAGCTCCTAACCAAATTGTTACTGTAAAGTAAATAGAGAATGACTCCATAATTTCCCATAAGTTGACAAAATTCACTTGACCGCCTCAAATATCTACCGAATATCCCTCTGCCATCAGCTCCTGCGTCTCACACACACCTTCACGAATTTGGCACTGTATTTAACAACTTTTAGATACTTTTAATTCCGTATCTCCCCCAAACGTGCAAACCGACAATCCCAGCAACTTTATTTTATAAACCTTAGAAAATATTATCTAAGAGGATTATAAATATAAATCAGGATTTAAGTTGTAAACTTAGAGAGACTCCTGGTAAACGTTATACTAAAGGTTTTGGTATAGTCACATTTTATACTTGTTGTAACCTAAGATTTTAAACTGTATATGTATTATGATTCCAATTACTTCAAATCTAACCTAAAAGAGGAGCACTGACATTTTTTTTGTATAATATTAATTAATATAAAAGATGGTCATTAGTGAAGATGAAGCTACTGTTAATTATAACATAAAACATGCCAAACCAGTTTGCTTCCAGCTCCAATATATAATTATCTAATATCTACATTTATATTGTTTTATTTAGGCTTTAATTTCAAGTTTCCTGTTTAGTATAATTATGTCATACTTATTTTGGATCGTAAAGTTTCTTATTAAATGAATATCCTGTCTCCTATACATATCTGTCACAACATTATGGGTTTTTGTTCTCAATAATTTATTAATCAATGCAAAACAAAACGTGTTAATAAAACTATTGTTTTATGTATATAATGTATTCTATATACAGTACAAGTTAAGTTTGGACAGACGAATGGGAATGCTGCCTGGTACTGTTCTTAAATATATACAAAGAATATCGGCCGATATATCACTATCTGTCATTTTTCACAACTTGATATCGCTATCTGCCCTCACAAACCCATTTCGGTCAGGCTCCAGTATGAATAAATAAAATATCCAGATGGAGAACCTCACCTGCATACTCTAATAAAAAAATTTTACTATGAAGGTCATTATTGTAAGTATACTTTAGTAAAGGCCAAGCAGATGTAAAAGTATAATTTATTCATCCTATATTAATACCAATGTACTAGAACTGTGCTTCTTATTGTACTAATAGAGAATGTCAATAACTCTGCCTGAATAATTTCCTATTTTTAATTTAATTTAAGTATTCTTGGTACACACAGCATTTTTTTCTTTCTTGGACTCTGGACTTGCTTTACTCATACACTTCTGTATATAAACTTATCCAGTATCATTTTCATCTACACTCCTATTTATATGCTCTAAATGAAATGTACAGTATTGAACAACAAGCATGTTGAACATGCATAGATAGATAGATGGATGGATGGATGGATGGATGGATGGATGGATGGATAAATGGCAAGAGTCTACATGATGCCCTCTTATATAAACATACATATGCAAATACTTACACTCATCTCAATAGCAGTTTATTTCAGAAAATAAACCGTCAAATGTTTCACTTTATACATCTAAATAAAATAAATAAAATTTGTGTATGTGAATAAACGTGAATAACTATAATTGTAGAAAAACAATATTACATTTATGGAATATACTTTAATTTATGTTTTAATTTAGTAATCTTAATTATGCTTCAAAACCAAGTTTTTACCTTAAAATTCTTTACATGTATTATGTATACATATATTATGTATACAGGTATTATTAAAATGCATCCTTGCATAAAGAAAGTGTTCAGCTATAGGACTCATTTCTTTTCTTAAAGGGTCACTGTAACAGATATAAAAAATATTCAGTAACCGCTATATACTGTGAAACGGTCAAGCTGTGATATTTTTGAGAGACGGATGTCGTTCCGTGAAAATCCCATACGGTTCCAACCCAAAGCCCAACTGAACAGAATCGTCTCGCTGAAAGATGGACACATTGCTGCTGCAGCACGAGTCAGAATGTTCCCCTGCAGTTTCTGCAGACAGAACACGTGCACACTCACACACCCGCCCACATTCACAAGAGCACAGCTGTCACCGGCAGGCAGCAAGGGATCATTCATAAAAACCAAAAACACCCCCACCCGACTCGGTTTCCCTAAGTATGTGTGACATACACTCACAGAGTGAGGCGGCATGTGGAGATTCATTACTCAGCAGTGCAGACAGTGTGCTGTGACAGCAACGGTTCACTTCTTACCCTGAAGGCCACTGAGGCACTGTCATTCACTCTGAAGATGCTCGGATATAGGGTTCTTCCTCGTCACCAATGTTGTGATCAATGCCCAAGGCTGGGTCAGCATGGCTAAAAATTCACAACAGGATGGCAGGGATTGCGCATCATTTCCAACCTACATTTGATCCAAACTGTACTCGCATTTCTGTAAACTTGGTACATTCGTCTCGGAAACTGAATTGGAGTCGATGTGTATGTTAAATGTTTAAAATGTGAAGTAAACACACATAGGCTCTAGGGAATCGGAATTAGGGTGAGAATGGTTTATCGCTAACAAATGACTTCAAAACAATTCGAAGATTTCAATTTGAAATCGATGCTTCAGACACTGATTTGCATTTTTAAGGCACTTCACTAATATTAACTCTTTGCTTCTTAGTTCTTTGAACGATCATGTTAGGTCTGGACGATTTTTTCACGCAATATCTCAAGAATATTTACGGTAATGATGTTTAGGACGATATATAGAAACATATAGAGAAATATGGAGCAAAGTGTATGACCGCAGCGTGCTGAAGTATTTATTAGTGCTGATAAAATAAAAGCCAATTTCGATTAATCTATAGGTGCCAGCAGAAGCGACATAGCGCGATTGAAAACACACCCTGGGTTGTTAAAGTATAACAACTTTCATTTAACTTTGGAATAATTATATGCATAACAGAAGACAAGTAACAAGCAGTGCTTTACAAATCCTATATGGTACACAATTTTAATAAAAAAATATACTAAGATACGCAGGTCTGTCCATGTAAAGCATTTTGAAATACGCTTCAGGTCATGGCCTATAGAAAATTATACAACAGTTCTTTCTGGATCTCGAATTTGATTAGCTGAGAACCAGATTTTCGACCAGAGACGTCACAGGAACGGCTTCTTTGTTCGTATCACTTCGCCGCTCCGCACTTAAACACAAATACACAAATGCAGGGAATGAGTTTCAGACGTGCTTCGAATACAGAAACTCTTGCATTCATTTGCAACTATAACACAAGGTGGCGGCACACCTGAAAAGTCAGTGGTAATCCGCCACATAAACAGACGAGAAACAGAACGGGTTAAAATGTAAAAATGCGCAGTGATGGTAAGACAATGGAAATTGCCGCAGTGCAATGGAAATCATGCATTTACTACAAGGTTTTTTATACTGTTTATGTCTTCAATTCGCACACATATCCCTAACGCATTCATTCAAAGTCACATTACACCTCATCTCTTTAACTTCACTGTATTCAAATAAACAAGTTGACGGTTTAGAATTAGTAACAGAGGCTTTTATTAACTGTTTGCTAGACTGGAAGTCAGCACGGAAGAATGAAGAGTCAAGTTCTTTGAAAATAAAGGGTTTTAAGGACATTCCCATGTTGTTTGTGCTTTATTTACACACTTGTGCTGTCGATCTGTTGTGAAGAACAATATAGCACTCGTTATCGTGTAATGGCACTATATATACGCGAACAAAAATAACCATCCCACTACTATGAGTTCCATATAACATTACTATATGCACTAGACCGTTCCTGAGCTTTGGTAACATGTACTCGTCAATAGTCAGTTTGATATTTGTTGATCCGACTCCAAGCGAGCATGACTGATCCGTGTCTACGCACTGTTGCTAGGGATCGTAAATGCATCTTACAGCATCGCATCGCTATGTCACTGATATCACGAGATTTGCCATCTCACACTGTCAACATTTATACCTGGTTTTATTGTGTATAGTGTGGTACATCTCAGCAACCCTAATTTAAATATACAGAATTTAATAAATGCCCAATAAAATGCCCGGTCTCATTTCTGTTGTCAGACACTAAAACAGTTGAGTATTTTTCACACTGACACTGACGGCGTTTTCTAGACCTAAATGTTTTTCGTTTAGAAAACTGCCAATTGTCTATTATCAGAATGGACTGACAAATAAAAAGTTTTAACATTGAAGTCTAATACTTGCACAGTACTCACACTATGCCACTTAAACATCTGAATGACCTCTGCATGACTGTGATGATATAACGCTGATCAATATAAAGAGTGTGACGTAATATTTGGAATAGTTTCGGACAAGATGACAAGGGTTCCACAATAAATCGGAAAAATGATCGGGATTACAATAACAGGTGAAGCAATTGCATAGTTGCCAAAAGCCTAAATAACAGCTGAAAATTTGTGTTTATTTTTGTGCGTTTCTGCAGTATGTTTGGTCACTCAATTCCAATAAGACATTGTAAACTTAATAAGTTGACATGTCCTTTAGTTATTCGTCTGAACTTTCTACTAGCGACATAACTCAAATAACTTTATTTAAATTACAATATTAAGTTTTCGATGTTCAGAATGTAACATGCAGTTGCTTCATAGAAAGTTATAATACACTTCAAACTTCAATGTGAAATTTATAAATCGAAATAATCACATTTACAATATCGAGGCGAATAAACGACAATTATGATTTTTGTCAACAACAAAAAAAACACAGTAAACACGAAACCGTGAAATATGAAAAAAAACAATCGGGAATTAACTGATTATAAAATTCAATTTGAATATTTGAGGCATGTGAATTAAAATAATTGTCAGGGATTTCCTAAATCAATATCGTTTTAAAACATCTATTCCGATTTGGACCTAAATAAGACCCTAATGTTTACAATTTATTATTTTGATTGAAGTAGTTCTTTAACATTATGGCACTCATTCTGATGAATCACTTAAATTCATAACAAATGCCCTACAGTTTGTGATTAATCTAATTTAGTGTTGGTTCCAATGATTTATATACTTAAATTATAAATAATACATACAAAAAAGAGCTTCAGAAATAATTAATATGTTTGTTACATATTAAATTGGAATATAACGCTAATAATATTACAATTAATACAACACCTTGGAATAATTTCAGCTGAGGATTGTGACTTTTTTCCCCGTTTTAATTTTCTGGTTCCTGATTAACATATATGAGTATTAAAATTAATCAATGTATTTAAAATTCTCTTTATTCTGGTATTCCAGATTTTCACAGTACAATGGGATGATGACACTTGCATTTATGTGAACTAAACAGAATTGCAACATAAAAGCTTTATCTTTAGGTTTCTACATTTTAATTTACCGTGTCATCAGAACCAAATCCAACTGAAACCTGTGGTTTAAAAAAAGACGGACGTGTCGAACTGTGGGTTCATTGCTTTGGTGCGTCCCTAATATTACCAAATCTGATGTGTGTGTTATGAACATTTACAAATATTGTACTATATGTATTTACATACTATATATGTACAAATTGGAACGCAGAGATATTCAAGATGCCATCCCAGAGCTTTCCAGGCCCGTTCATGGACAATGGCATACGGTTTGTGTCGAGGACTAGAAAAGTACTAAAGACGGTTTTAAAACCCGATTGGAGAAACTCCTGCACAACATCCATTTGCTTCATCTCAAAGTCGATTTTGCAATAAATCCTCAAACCAAACAAGTGAAACAGACTTTTATTCTCGCTATCTTTCGATCACAAAACGATGCGTTATGGACGCGATGCGAAATATATTCCCTTGAGCAATTTCAGCTTTTTAAGCACGTTGAAAATGTAATTTTAATC